>OX393552.1:76883629-77483629 GCA_947650365.1 Chamaelirium japonicum | reverse complement strand
GAATTAGAATGGATCATACGAATGACTTAGAATGGATTCATTCGAGCGAATGAATTAGAATGGATCGTACGAACGAATTAGAATGGATCATAGGAATGAATTAGAATAGATCATGCAAATGAATTAGAGAGGATCGTGCGAATGAATTAGAATGAATGTATCCGTTCTAATCGTATAGTCCATTCTAATTAATTCGCACGATCCGTACTAATTCATTCGTACGAATGTATCCATTCTAATCGTACAATCCATTCTAATTCATTCGCAAGATCCATTCTAATTCATTCGTACGATCCATTCTAATTCATTCGTATGATCCATTCTAATTCATTCGTACGATCCATTCTAATTCATTCGTATGATCCATTCTAACTCATTCGGTGGATCCATTCTAATACATTTGTACGATTCATTCTAATTCATTCGCACGATCAATTCTAATTCATTTGCACGATCCATTCTAATTCATTCCTATGATCCATTCTAATCCATTTGTATGATCCATTCTAATCCATTCGTATGATCCATTTTAATTCATTCGTACGATCCATTCTAATTTATTCATACCATCCATTCTAATTCATTCGCACGATCCATTCTAATTCATTCGTACGATCCTTTCTAATCCATTCTAATTCATTCGCGCGAATGTATCCTTTCTAATTCATTTACATGAATGTATCCATTCTAATTCATTCGTATGATCCATTCTAATTCATTCCTACGATCTATTCTAATTCATTCGCTCGAATGTATCCATTCTAATTCATTCGTACGATCCATTCTAATTCATTCGCACGAATGTATCCATTCTAATTCATTTGCATGATCCATTCTAATTCATTCCTATGATCCATTCTAATTCATTCGTACGATCCATTCTAATTCATTCGCTCGAATGTATCCATTCTAATTCATTCGTACGATCCATTCTAATTCATTCGTACGATCCATTCTAATTCATTCGCACGATCCATTCTAATTCATTCGTAGGATCCATTCTAACTCATTTGCACAAATGTATCCATTCTAATGCATTCGTACGATCCATTCTAATTCCTTCGCACGATCCATTCTAATTCATTCGTCCGATCCATTCTAATTCATTCGTATGATCCA
Source organism: Chamaelirium japonicum (assembly GCA_947650365.1). Lineage (NCBI taxonomy): Eukaryota > Viridiplantae > Streptophyta > Magnoliopsida > Liliales > Melanthiaceae > Chamaelirium > Chamaelirium japonicum. The sequence continues at coordinate 77,482,510 of OX393552.1, read as the reverse complement.
TTCTAACTCATTCGGTGGATCCATTCTAATTCATTCGTACGATCCATTCTTATTTATTGGCACGAATATACGATCCATTCTAATTTATTCGTACGATCCATTCTAATTCATTCGCTCGAATGTATCCATTCTAATTCATTCGTACGATCCATTCTAATTCATTCGCATGATCCATTCTAATTCATTCGCACGATCCATTTTAATTCATTCGTACGATCCATTCTAATTTATTCGTACGATCCATTCTAATCCATTCGTACGATCCATTCTAATCCATTCATACGATCCATTCTAATTCATTCGCAGGATCCATTCTAATTCATTCGTATGATCTATTCTAATTCATTCGCACGATCCATTCAAATTCATTCGCACGATCCATTCTAATTCATTTGTATGATCCATTCTAATTCATTCGCATGATCCATTCTAATTCATTCGTACTCATTCGCACGATCCATTCTAATTCATTCGTACGATTCATTCTAATTCATTCGCACGATCCATTCTAATTCATTCGTACGATCCATTCTAATTCATTCGCACGAATGTATCCATTCTAATTCATTCGTATAATCCATTCTAATTCATTCGCACGATCCATTCTAATTCATTCGTATGATCCATTCTAATTCATTCCTACGATCTATTCTAATTCATTCGCTCGAATATATCCATTCTAATTCATTCATTCGATCCATTCTAATTCATTCGTACGATCCATTCTAATTCATTCGTACGATCCATTCTAATTCATTCACATGATCCATTCTAATTCATTCGCACAAATGTATCCATTCTAATTCATTCGCTCGAATGTATCTATTTTAATTCATTTGTACAATCCATTCTAATTCATTTGTATGATCCATTCTAATTCATTCCTATGATCTATTCTAATTCATTCGCTCGAATGTATCCATTCTAATTCATTCGCACGATCCATTCTAATTCATTCGTACGATCCATTCTAATTCATTCGTATGATCCATTCTAATTCATTCCTACGATCTATTCTAATTCATTTGCTCCAATGTATCCATTCTAATTCATTCGTACGATCCATTCTAATGCATTCGTACGATCCATTCTAATTCATTCGTACAATCCATTCTAATTCATTCGCACGAATATATCCATTCTAATTCATTTGTATGATCCATTCTAATTTATTCGTACGATCCATTCTAATTAAATCGTACGATCCATTCTAATTTATTCGCACGATCCATACTAATTCATTCACACGATCCATTCTAATTATTTCATATGATCCATTCTAATTCGTTCACACGAATGTATCCATTGTAGTTCATTCGTACGCTCCATTCTAATTCATTCGTACGCTCCATTCAAATTCATTCGCATGATCCATTCTAATTCCTTCTCACGATCCATTCGAATTCATTCGTCCGATCTATTCAAATTCATTCGCACGAATGTATCCATTCTAATTCATTCGCACGATCCATTCTAATTCATTCATACAAATGTATCCATTCTAATTCATTCGTACAATGCGTTCGTACGATCCATTCTAATGCATTCATTCGTACGAATGAATTAGAATGGTTACATTCGTGCGAATGAATTAGAATAGATCGTACAAATGAATTAGAATGGATCGTACAAATGAATTAGAATGGATCGTACGAATGAATTAGAATGGATCGTGCGAATGAATGCATTAGAATGGATCATACGAACGCATTGTACGAATGAATTAGAATGGATACATTTGTACGAATGAATTAGAATGGATCGTATGAATTAATTAGAATGGATCGTACGAATGGATCATACAAATGAATTAGAAAGGTTACATTCGTGACAATGAGTTAGAATGGATCGTACCATTCTAATTCATTCGTACGATCCATTCAAATCCATTCGTATGATCCATTCTAATCCATTCGTACGATCCATTCTAGTCCATTCGTATGATCCATTCTAATTCATTCTCACAAATCTAACCTTTCTAATTCATTTGTACGATCCATTCTAATTCATTCGTACGATCCATTCTAATCCATTCGTACGATCCATTGTAATTCATTCATACAATCCATTCAGATTCATTCGCACAAATGTATCCATTCAAATTCATTCGTACGATCCATTCTAATTAATTCGCACGATCCATTCTAATTCAGTCGTATGAATGTATCCATTTTAATTCATTCGTACGTTCGGTTCTAATCCATTCGTACGATCCATTCTAATTCATTCACATGATGTATTCTAATTCATTCGCATGATCCATTCTAACTCATTCGTATGATCCATTCTAATTCATTCGCACGAGTGTAACCATTCTAATTCATTCGTACGATCCATTCTAATTCATTCCTACGATCCATTCTAATTCATTCGCACGAATGTATCCATTCTAATTCATTTGCACGATCCATTCTAATTCATTCCTATGATCCATTCTAATTCATTCATACGATTCATTCTAATTCATTCGCTCGAATGTATCCATTCTAATTCATTCGTACGATCTATTCTAATTTATTCGTACGATCCATTCTAATCTATTCTAATTCATTTGCACAAATATATCCATTCTAATTCATTTGTACGATCCATCCTTATTCATTCATATGATCCATTCTAATTCATTCGCACGAATGGATCCATTCTAATTCATTCGTACGCTCCATTCTTATTCATCGTACAAATGTATCCATTCTAATTCATTCGTACGATCCATTCTAATTCATTCGCACGATCGATTCTAATTCATTCGTATGATCCATTCTAATTCATTCGTACGATCCATTCTAATTCTTTCGTACGATCCATTCTAATTCTTTCGCACGATCCATTCTAATTCATTCGTACAATCCATTCTAATTCATTCGTACGATCCATTCTAATTCATTCGCACTATCCATTCTAATTCATTCGTACGATCCATTCTAATTCATTCGTACGATCCATTCTAATTCATTCGTACAAATGTATCCATTCTAATTCATTCGTACGATCCATTCTAATTCATTCATACGATCTATTCTAATTCATTCACACGAATGTATCCATTCTAATTCATTCGCACAATCCAATATAACTCAAACGTACGATCCATTCTAATTCATTCACATGATGTATTCTAATTCATTCGTACGATCCATTGCAATTCATTTGTACGATCCATTCTAATTCATTCGCATGACCCATTCTAATTCATTCGTATGATCCATTGTAATTTATTCGCACGATCTATTCTAATTCATTCGTAAAATCCATTCTAATTCATTCGTACGATCCATTCTAATTCATTCGCACTATCCATTCTAATTCATTCGTACGATCCATTCTAATTCATTCTTACGATCCATTCTAATTCATTCGTACAAATGTATCCATTCTAATTCATTTGAATGATCCATTCTAATTCATTCATACGATCTATTCTAATTCATTCGCACGAACGTATCCATTCTAATTCATTCGCACAATCCAATCTAATTCAAACGTACGATCCATTCTAATTCATTCACATGATGTATTCTAATTCATTCGTACGATCCATTCCAATACATTTGTATGATCCATTCTAATTCTTTCATATGATCCTTTCTAATTCATTCGCACGGATGTATCCATTCTAATTCATTCTTACAATCCATTCTAATTCATTCACACGATCCATTCTAATTCATTCGTATGATCCATTCTAATTCATTCCTACGATCCATTCTAATTCATTCGCACGAATGTATCCATTCTAATTTATTCGTACGATCTAGTCTAATTCATTCGTACGATTCATTCTAATTCATTCGCACGAATATATCCATTCTAATTTATTCATACGATCCAGTCTAATTCATTCGTACGATTCATTCTAATTCATTCGCACGAATATATCCATTCTAATCCATTCGTACGATCCATTCTAATGCATTCGTACGATCCATTCTAATTCATTCGTATGATCCATTCTAATTCATTCGTACGATCCATTCTAATTCATTCGTACGATCCATTCTAATTCATTCTCATGAATATAACCTTTCGAATTCATTTGAAAGATCCATTCTAATTCATTCGTACGATCCATTCTAATTCATTCGTACGATGCATTCTAATCCATTCGTACGATCCATTCTAATTCATTCGAACGATCCATTCTAATTTATTCGTACGATCCTTTCTAATCTAATCTAATTCATTCGCACAAATGTATCCATTCTAATTCATTCGCACGATCCATTCTAATTCATTCCTATGATCCATTCTAATTAAATAGAATGGATCGTACGAATGAATTAGAATGGATACATTTGTGCGAATGAATTAGAATAGATTAGAATGGATCATACGAATGGAGTAGAATCCATTCTAATTCATTTGTATGATCCATTCTAATTCATCGCACGATCCATTCTAATTCATTCGCTCGAATGTATCCATTCTAATTCATTCGTACGATCCATTCAAATGCATTCGTATGATCCATTCTAATTCGTTCGTACGATCCATTCTAATTTATTCGTGCGAATGAATTAGAATGGATCGGACGAATGAATTCATTCGTACGATCCATTCTAATGTATTCGTACGATTCATTCTAATTCATTCGCACGATCCATTCTAATTCATTCACTCGAATGTATCCATTCTAATTCATTCGTACAATCCATTCTAATTCATTGGCACGATCCATTCTAATTCATTCGTATGATCCATTCTAATTCATTCCAACAAATGGACTCTAATTCATTCGCACGAATGTATCTATTCTAATTCATTCATACGATCCATTCTAATTCATGCACACGAATATATCCGTTCTAATTCGTTCGTACGATCCATTCTAATTCATTCGTACGATCCATTCTAATTCATTCGCACGATCCATTCTAATTCATTCGTATGATCCATTCTAATTCATTCCAACGATCTATTCTAATTCATTCGCTCGAATGTATCCATTCTAATTCATTCGTTCGATCCATTCTAATTCATTCGTACGATCCATTCAAATTCATTCGCATGATCCATTCTAATTCATTCGTATGATCCATTCTAATTCATTCTCACGAATGTAAGCTTTCTAATTCATTTGTATGATCCATTCTAATTCGTTCATACGATCCATTCTAATTCGTTCGTACGATCCATTCTAATCCATTCAAGAATGGTAACATGCGTGCGAATGAATTGGAATGGATCGTATGAATGAATTAGAATGGATCATGTGAATGAATTTGAATGGATTGTACGAATGAATTAGAATGGATCGTATATTCGTGCAAATAAATTAGAATGGATCGTACAAGTGAATTAGAATGGATCGTACGAATGAGTTAGAATGGATCATGCGAATGAATTAGAATAGATCATACGAATGAATTAGAATGGATCCACCGAATGAGTTAAAATGGATCATACGAATGAATTAGAATGGATCGTACGAATGAATTAGAATGGATTGTGCAAATGAATTAGAATGGATTCGTGCGAATGAATTAGAATGGATCGTACGAATGAATTAGAATGGATCATACGAATGAATTAGAATGGATACATTCGAGCGAATTAATTAAAATGGATCGTGCGAATGAATTAGAATGGATCGAACGAATGAATTTGAATGGATCGTACGAACGAATTAGAATGGATCGTATGAATGAATTAGAATGGATCGTATGAATGAATTAGAATTGATCGTACGAATGAATTAGAATGGATCGTAGGAATGAATTAGAATATATCGTACGAATGGATTAGAATGGATACATTTGTGCGAATGAATTAGAATGGATCGTATATTCGTGCAAATAAATTAGAATGGATCGTACGAATTAATTAGAATGGATCGTGCGAATGGATAAGAATGGATTGTACGAATGAATTAGAATGGATCGTACGAATGAATTAGAATGGAATTAGAATTCATTCGTACGATCCATTCTAATCCATTCTAATTCATATGCACAAAGGTAACCTTTCTAATTCATTTGTATGATCCATTCTAATGCATTCGTACGATCCATTCTAATGCATTCGTACGAGCCATTCTAATTCGTTCGTATGATCCATTCTAATTTATTCGTTCAAATATATCCAATCTAATTCATTCGTACGATCCATTATAATTCATTCTTACAATCCATTCAAATTCATTCGTACGATCCATTCTAATTCATTCGTACGAATGTATCCATTCTAATTCATTCATATGAATTAGAATGGATCGTACGAATGAATTAGAATGGATCGTGCGAATGAATTAGAATGGATCGTACGAACGAATTAGAATGGATATATTTTAACGAATAAATTAGAATGGATCGTACGAACGAATTAGAATGGATCGTACGAATGCATTAGAATGGATCATACAAATGAATTAGAAAGGTTACCTTTGTCCATATGAATTAGAAAGCATTCTAATTCATTCATATGATCCATTCTAATTCATTCGTACGATGCATTCTAATTCATTCGTACGATCCATTCTAATTCATGTGAATGAATTAGAATGGATACATTCGTCCGAATGAATTAGAATGGATCGTACGAATGAATTAGAATGGATCGTACGAATGAATTTGAATGGATTGTACTAATGAATTAGAATGGATCGTACGAATGAATTAGATTGGATATATTCGAATGAATAAATTAGAATGGATCGTACGAACGAATTAGAATGGATCGTACGAATGCATTAGAATGGATCATACAAATGAATTAGAATGGATCGTACAAATGAATTAGAAAGGTTACATTTGTGAGAATGACATAGAATGGATCATAATAATGGATTAGAATGGATCGTACGAATGGATTAGAATGGATTGTACGAATGGATTAGAATGGATCGTACGAATGAATTAGAAAGGTTACATTCATGAGAATGAATTAGAATGGATCGTACGAATAAATTAGAATGGATCATGCGAATGAATTTGAATGGATCGTACGAATGAATTAGAATGGATCGAACGAATGAATTAGAATGGATACATTCGAGCGAATGAATTAGAATGGATCGTAGGAATGAATTAGAATGGATCATACGAATGAATTAGAATGGATCGTGCGAATGAATTAGAATGGATTGTACGAATGAATTAGAATGGATACATTAGTGCGAATGAATTAGAATGGATCGGACGAATGAATTAGAATGGATCGTACGATTCATTCTAATTCATTCGTATGATCCATTCTAATGCATTCGTACGATTCATTCTAATTCATTCGCACGATCCATTCTAATTCATTCGTACGATCCATTCTTATTCATTCATACGATCCATTCTAATTCATTTGCACAATCCATTCTAATTCATTCGTACGATTCATTCTAATTCATTCGTACGATCCATTCTTGCTCATTCGGTGGATCCATTCTAATTCATTCGTACGATCCATTCTAATTCATTCATACGATCCATTCTAATCCATTCTAATTCATTCATACGATCTATTCTAATTCGTGCGAATGAATTAGAATGGATCATACGAATGAATTAGAATGGATCGTACGAATGAATTAGAATGGATACATTCAAGCGAATGAATTAGAATGGATCATACGAATGAATTAGAGGATACATTCATACGACTGAATTAGAATGGATCGTGCGAATTAATTAGAATGGATCGTACGAATGAATTTGAATGGATACATTTGTGCGAATGAATCTGAATGGATCGTATGAATGAATTAGAATGGATCGTACGAATGAATTAGAATAGCTCATACGAATGAATTAGAATGAATCGTACGAATGAATTAGAATGGTTACATTCGTGCGAATGAATTAGAATAGATCGTACGAATGAATTAGAATGGATCGTACGAATGGATTAAAATGGATCGTACGAATGAATTAGAATGGATCGTATGAATGAATTAGAATGGATCGTACGAATGAATTAGAATGGATCATAGGAATTAATTAGAATGGATCATGCAAATGAATTGGAATGGATACATTTGTGCGAATGAATTAGAATAGATCGTAGGAATGAATTAGAATGGATCGTACGAATGAATTAGAATGGTTACATTCGTGCGAATGAATAAGAATGGATCGTAAGAATGGATTAGAATGGATTGTACAAATGGATTAGAATGGATCGTACGAATGAATTAGAATGGATCGTACAAATGAATTAGAAAGGTTACATTTGTGAGAATGAATTCTAATGGATCGTACGAATGGATTAGAATGGATCGTACGAATGGATTAGAATGGATCGTACGGATGGATTAGAATGGATCGTACGAATGGATTAGAATGGATCGTACGAATAAAATAGAATGGATCATACAAATGAATTAGAAAGGTTACATTCGTGAGAATGAATTAGAATGGATCGTACGAATGAGTTAGAATGGATCATACAAATGAATTAGAATGGATCGTACGAATGAATTAGAATGGATTGTGCGAATGAATTAGAATGGATCATATGAATGAATTAGAATGGTTACATTCGTGCGAATTAATTAGAATGGATCGTACGAATGGATTAGAATGGATCGTACGAATAGATTAGAATGGATCGTACGAATGAATTAGAATGGATCGTACAAATGAATTAGAAAGGTTACATTTGTGCGAATGAATTAGAATAGATCGTACGAATGAATTAGAATGGATCGTACGAATGAATTAGAATGGATCGTGCGAATGAATTAGAATGGATCGTACGAATGAATTAGAATGGATATATTCGTGCGAATGAATTAGAATGGATCGTGCGAATGAATTAGAATGGATCATACGAATGAATTAGAATGGATACATTTGTGAGAATGAATTAGAATGGATCGTACGATCCATTCTAATTCATTCGTACGATCCATTCAAATTCATACGCATGATCCAATCTAATTCATTCGTACGATCCATTCTAATTCATTCGTACGATCCATTCTAATCCATTTGTACGATCCAATCTAATTCATTCGTACGATCCATTCTAATCCATTCGTACGATCCATTCTAATTCATTCTCACAAATGTAACCTTTCTAATTCATTTGTACGATCCATTCTAATTCATTCGTACGATCCATTCTAATCCATTCGTACGATCCATTCTAATTCATTCGCACAAATGAAACCATTCTATTTCATTCGTACGATCCATTCTAATTCATTCCTACGATCCATTCTAATTCATTTGCACGAATGTATCCATTCTAATTCATTTGCATGATCCATTCTAATTCATTCCTATGATCCATTCTAATTCATTCGTACGATCCATTCTAATTTATTCGCTCAAATGTATCCATTCTAATTCGTTCGTACGATCCATTCTAATTTGTTCGTACGATCTATTCTAATTCATTCGTACGATCCATTCTAATTCATTCGTACGATCCATTCTAATTCATTCGCACAAATGTATCCATTCTAATTCATTCATACGATCCATTCTAATTCATTCGTACGATCCATTCTAATTCATTTGCACTATCCATTCTAATTCATTCGTACGATCCATTATAAATTCATTCGCACGATCCATTCTAAATTCATTCGTACGATCCATTCTAATTCATTCGCACTATCCATTCTAAATTCATTCGTACGATCCATTCTAAATTCATTCGCACTATCCATTCTAATTCATTCGTACGATCCATTCTAAATTTATTCGCACTATCCATTCTAAATTCATTCGTACGATCCATTCTAATTCATTCGTACGATCCATTCTAATTCATTCGCACGATCTATTCTAATTCATTCATACAATCCATTCTAATTCATTCGTACGATCCATTCTAATTCATTCGTACGATCCATTCTAATTCATTCGCACTATCCATTCTAATTCATTCGTACGATCTATTCTAAATTCAAATTCATTCGTACGATCCATTCTAATTAATTTGCACGATCCATTCTAATTCAGTCGTATGAATGTATCCATTTTAATTTATTCGTACGATCCATTCTAATTCATTACGATCGATTCTAATTCATTCGTACAATCCATTCTAATTCATTCGCACGAATATATCCATTCTAATTCATTAGTACGATCCATTCTAGTTCATTCGTACGATCCATTCTAATTCATTCTCACAAATATATCCATTCTAATTCATTCGTACGATCTATTCTAATTCATTCGCTCGAATATATCCATTTTAATTCATTTGTACGATCCATTCTAATTCATTCGTACGATCTAATTCATTCGTACGATCCATTCTAATTCATTCGTACGATCGATTCTAATTCATTCGCACGATCCATTCTAATTCATTCGTACGATCCATTCTAATTCATTCGTATGATCCATTCTAATTTATTCGTTCAAATATATCCATTCTAATTCATTCGTACGATCCATTCTAAATCATTCGCACGATCCATTCTAATTCATTCGCACGAATGTCTCCATTCTAATTCATTTGCACGATCCATTCTAATTCATTCATATGATCCATTCTAATTCATTCGTACGATCCATTCTAATTCATTCGCTTGAATGTATCCATTCTAATTAGAATGGATCATACGAATGAACTAGAATGGATACATTCATGCGAATTTGAATGGATCGTATGAATGAATTAGAATGGATCGTACGAATGGATTAGAATGGATCGTACGAATGGATCATGCAAATGAATTAGAATGGATCGTACGAATGAATTAGAATGGATCGTACAAATGAATTAGAATAGATCGTACGAATGAATTAGAATGGATCATAGAAATGAATTAGAATGGATCGTGCAAATGAATTAGAATGGATACATTCGTGCGAATGAATTAGAATGGATTGTAGGAATGAATTAGAATGGATCGTACGATTGAATTAGAATGGTTACATTCGTGCAAATGAATTAGAATGGATCGTACGAATGGATTAGAATGGATCGTATGAATGAATCAGAATGGATCGTACAAATGAATTAGAAAGTTTACATTTGTGAGAATGAATTAGAATGGATCGTACGAATGAATTAGAATGGATTGTACGAAGGAATTAGAATGGATCGTGTGAATGAATTAGAATGGATCGTACGAATGAATTAGAATGGATCGTACGAATGGATTAGAATGGATCGTACGACTGAATTAGAATGGATAATGTGAATGAATTAGAATGGATCATACGAATGAATTAGAATGGATCGTGCGAATGAATTAGAATGGATTGTACGAATGAATTAGAATGGTTACATTCGTGAGAATGAATTAGACGTACGATCCATTCTAATTCATTCGCACGATCCATTCTAATTCATTCGCACAAATGTATCCATTCTAATTCATTCGTACAATCCATTCTAATTCATTCTCATTATTTATTCTAATTCATTCGTACGATCCATTCTAATTCACTCGCACGATCCATTCTAATTCATTCGTACGATCCATTCAAATTCATTCGCACAATGCATTCTAATCCATTCGTACGATCCATTCTAATTCATTCGCACGAATATATCCATTCTAATTCATTCGTACGATCCTTTCTAATTTATTCGCATGATCCATTCTAATTCATTCGTACGATCCATTCTAATTCATTCGTACGATCCATTCTAAATCATTCGTACGATGCAATCATTCGCACAAATGTATCTATTCTAATTCATTCGTACAATGCGTTCTAATCCATTCGTACAATCCATTCTAATCCATTCGTACAATCCTTTCTAATTCGCACAAATGTATCCATTTTAATTCATTCGTACGATCCATTCTAATTTATTTATACGATCCATTCTAATTCATTCGCACGAATATATCCATTCTAATTCATTCGTACGATCCTTTCTAATTTATTCGCATGATCCATTCTAATTCATTCGTACGATCCATTCTAATTCATTCGTACGATCCATTCTAATTCATTCGTACGATGCAACCTAATTCATTCGCACAAATGTATCTATTCTAATTCATTCGTACAATGCGTTCTAATCCATTCGTACAATCCATTCTAATCCATTCGTACGATCCATTCTAATTCGCACAAATGTATCCATTTTAATTCATTCGTACGATCCATTCTAATTTATTCATACGATCCATTCTAATTCATTCGCACGAATATATCCATTCTAATTCATTCGTACGATCCTTTCTAATTTGTTCGGATGATCCATTCTAATTCGTTCATACGATCCATTCTAATTCATTAGTACGATCCATTCTAATTCATTCATACGATGCAATCTAATTCATTCGCACAAATGTATCTATTCTAATTCATTCGTACAATGCGTTCTAATCCATTCGTACAATCCATTCTAATCCATTCGTACGATCCATTCTAATTCGCACAAATGTATCCATTTTAATCCATTCGTACAATCCATTCTAATCCATTCGTACGATCCATTCTAATTCGCACGAATATATCCATTCTAATTCATTCGTATGATCCATTCTAATTTATTCGCACGATCTATTCTAATTCATTCGTACGATTCATTCTAATTCATTCACAAGATCCATTCTAATTCATTCGTACGATCCATTCTAATTCATTCCCACGAATGTATCCATTCTAATTAATTCGTGCAATCCATTCTAATTGATTAGCACGAATGTAACCATTCTATTTCATTCGTACGCTCCATTCTAATTCATTCGTACGCTCCATTCTTATTCATCACACAAATGTATCCATTCTAATTCATTCGTACGATCCATTCTAATTCATTCGTACGATCCATTCTAATTAATTCGCACGATCTATTCTAATTCATTCTCACGAATGTAACGTTTCTAATTCATTTGTATGATCCATTCTAATTCATTCGTATGATCCATTCTAATCCATTCGTACGATCCATTCTAATTCATTCGTACAATCCATTCTAATTCATTCTCACAAATGTAACCTTTCTAATTCATTTGTACGATCCATTCAAATTCATTCATACGATCCATTCTAATCCATTCGTACGATACATTCTAATTCATTCGCACGAATGTAACCATTCTAATTCATTCGTACGATCCATTCTAATTCATTCCTACGATCCATTCTAATTCATTCCTACGATCCATTCTAATTCATTTGCACGAATGTATCCTTTCTAATTCATTTGCACAATGCATTCTAATTCATTCTCACGAATGTAACCTTTCTAATTCATTTGTATGATCCATTCTAATTCATTCATACGATCCATTCTAATCCATTCGTACGATCCATTCTAATTCATTTGCACGATCCATTCTAATTCATTCCTATGATCCATTCTAATTCATTCGTACGATCCATTCTAATTCATTCGCTCGAATGTATCCTTTCTAATTCATTCGTACGATCCATTCTAATTCATTCGTACGATCGATTCTAATTCATTCGTACGATCCATTCTAATTCATTCTCACGAATGTAACCTTTCTAATTCATTTGTATGTATCCATTCTAATTCGTTCGTATGATCCATTCTAATTTATTCGCAAGAATGTATCCATTCTAATTCATTTGGATGATCCATTCTAATTCATTTGTATGATCCATTCTAATTTATTCGTAGGATCCATTCTAATCCATTCGTACGATCCATTCTAATTCATTTGTACGATCCATTCTAATTCATTCTCACAAATGTAACCTTTCAAATTCATTTGTACGATCCATTCAAATTCATTCGTACGATCCATTCTAATCCATTCGTACGATACATTCTAATTCATTTGCACGAATGTAACTATTCTAATTCATTCGTATGATCCATTCTAATTCATTCCTATGATCCATTCTAATTCATTCGCACGAATGTATCCATTCTAATTCATTTGCACGATCCATTCTAATTCATTCTCACGAATGTAACCTTTCTAATTCATTTGTATGATCCATTCTAATTCATTCGTACGATCCATTCTAATTCATTCGTACGATCCATTCTAATTCATTTGCACGATCCATTCTAATTCATTCCTATATCCATTCTAATTTATTCGTACGATCCATTCTAATTCATTCGCTCGAATGTATCCATTCTAATTCATTCGTACGATCCATTCTAATTCATTCTCATGAATGTAACCTTTCTAATTCATTTGTATGTATCCATTCTAATTCGTTCGTACGATCCATTCTAATTTATTCGCAAGAATATATCCATTCTAATTCATTCGTACAATCCATTCTAATTCATTCGTACGATCCATTCTAATTCATTCGTATGATCCAATCTAATTCATTCCTACGATCTATTCTAATTCATTCGTACGATCCATTCTAATTCATTCGCACGATCTATTCTAATTCATTCGTACGATCCATTCTAATCTATTCGTATGATCAATTCTAATTCATTCGCACGATCCATTGTAATTCATTCTCACGAATGTAACCTTTCTAATTCATTCGTACAATCCATTCTAATTCATTCACATAATCCATTCTAATTCATTCGTATGATCCATTCTAATTTATTCTCACGAATGTAACCTTTCTAATTCATTTGTATGTATCCATTCTAATTCATTCATACGATTCATTCTAATTCATTCGTACGATCCATTCTATTGCATTCGTACGATTCATTCTAATTCATTCGTACGATCAATTCTAATTCATTCGCATGATCCATTCTAATTCATTTATATGATACATTCATACGAATGAATTAGAATGGATACATTCTTGCGAATAAATTAGAATGGATCGTATATTCGTGCAAATAAATTAGAATGGATCATACGAATGAATTAGAATGGATCGTGCGAATGAATTAGAATGAATCGTACGAATGCATTAGAGTGGATCGTACGAATGAATTAGAATGAATCATACGATCCATTCTAATTCATTTGTACGATCGATTCTAATTCATTCGCACGATCCATTCTAATTCATTCGTACGGTCCATTCTAATTCATTCGTATGATCAATTCTAATTCATTCGTACAATCCATTCTAATTCAGTCGTATGAATGTATCATACGAATGAATTAGAATGGATCATGCGAATGAATTAGAATGGATCTTACGAATGAATTAGAATTGATCGTACGAATGAATTAGAATGGATACATTCGAGCGAATGAATTATAATGGATCATACGAATGAATTAGAATGGATCATAGGAATGAATTAAAATGGATCATGCGAATGAATTTGAATGGATCGTACGAATGAATTAGAATGGATCGTACGATCCATTCTAATTCATTCTCACAAATGTATCCATTCTAATTCATTCGTATGATCTATTCTAATTCATTCGCACGATCCATTCTAATTCATTCGCACAAATATATCCATTCTAATTCATTCGTACGATCCATTCTAATTCATTCGTACGATCCATTCTAATTCATTCGTACGATCCATTCTAATTCATTCGTACGAATGTATCCATTCTAACTAATTCGTACGATCCATTCTAATTCATTCGTATGATCCATTCTTATTCATTCGCACGATCCATTCTAATTCATTCGAACGATCCATTCAAATTCTTTCGTACGATCCATTCTAATTCATTCGTATGATCCATTCTAACTCATTCGGTGGATCCATTCTAATTCATTCGTACGATCCATTCTAATTCATTCACACGATCCATTCTAATTCATTCGCACGATTCATTCTAATTCATTCGCACAAATGTATCCATTCTAATTAATTCGTACAATCCATTCTAATTCATTCGCATGATCCATTCTAATTCATTCGTACGATCCATTCTAATTCATTTGTACGATCCATTCTAATTCATTCGCACGAATATATCCATTCTAATTTATTCGTACGATCCATTCTAATTCATTTGCACGAATGTAACTATTCTAATTCATTCGTACGATCCATTCAAATTCATTCACAAGAATGTATCCATTCTAATTCATTCGCACGATCAATTCCAATTCATTCATACGATCCGTTCAAATTTATTCATACAATCCATTCTAATTCATTCGTACAATCCATTCTAATTTATTCGTACAAATGTATCCATTCTAATTCATACGTACGATCCATTCCAATTCATTCGTACGATCCACTCTAATTCATTCGTACGATCCATTCTAATTCATTCGTATGATTCATTCTAACTCATTTGGTGGATCCATTCTAATTCATTCCTACGATCCATTCTAATTCATTCGTACGATCCATTCTAATTCATTCGTACGATCCATTCTAATTCATTCGCACGAATGTATCCATTCTAATTCATTCGTACGATCCATCCTAATTCATTCGCACTATCCATTCTAATTCATTCGCACGATCCATTCTAATTCATTCGTACGATCCATTCTAATTCATTCCTACGATTTATTCTAATTCATTCGCTCGAATATATCCATTCTAATTTATTCGTTCGATCCATTCTAATTCATTCGTACGATCCACTCAAATTCATTCGCATGATCCATTCTAATTCATTCGTACGATCCATTCTAATTCAAACATATGATCCATTCTAATTCATTCGTACAAATGTATCCATTTTAATTCATTAGTACGATCCATTCAAATTTATTCATACGATCCATTCTAATTCGTTCGCACGATCCATTCTAATTCATTCATACGATCCATTCTAATCCATTCGTATGAATGGATTAGAATAGATACATTCATGCAATCCATTCTAATTCATTTGCTCGATCCATTCTAATCTATTCGTACGATCCATTCTAATCCATTCGTACGATCCATTCTTATTCATTCGTACGATCCATTCTAATTCATTCGCACAAATGTATCCATTCTAATTCATACGATCCATTCTAATTCGTTCATACGATCCATTCTAATTCATTCGCACGAATGTAACCATTCTAATTCATTCATACGATCCATTCTAATTCATTCCTACGATCCATTCTAATTCATTCGCACGAATGTATCCATTCTAATTCATTTGCACGATCCATTCTAATTCATTCCTATGATCCATTCTAATTCATTCGTACGATCTATTCTAATTCATTCGCTCGAATGTATACATTCTAATTCATTCGTACGATCCATTCTAATTCATTCTCACGAATGTAACCTTTCTAATTCATTTGTATGTATCCATTCTAATTCATTCGTACGATCCATTCTAATTCATTCGCACGATCCATTCTAATTCATTCGTACGATCTATTCTAATTCATTCGCACGATCCATTCTAATTCATTCGTACGATCCATTCTACTTCATTCGCACGAATGTATCCATTCTAATGCATTCGTACGATTCATTCTAATTCATTCGCACGATCCATTCTAATTCATTCGTACGATCCATTCTAATTCATTCGTCCGATCCATTCTAATTCATTCGCACGAATGTATCCATTCTAAATCATTCGTACAATCCATTCTAATTCATTCGCACGATCCATTCTAATTCATTCGTATGATCCATTCTAATTCATTCCTACTATCTATTCTAATTCATTCGCTCGAATGTATCTATTCAAATTCATTTGTATGTATCCATTCTAATTCATTCGTATGATCCATTCTAATTCATTCGCACGATCCATTCTAATTCATTCGTACGATCCATTCTAATTCATTCGTACGATCCATTCTAATTCATTCGTACGATTGTATCCATTCTAATGCATTCGTACGATTCATTCTAATTCATTCGCACGATCCATTCTAATTCATTCGTACGATCCATTCTAATTCATTCGTCCGATCCATTCTAATTCATTCGCACGAATGTATCCATTCTAATTCATTCGTACAATCCATTCTAATTCATTCGTACAATCCTTTCTAATTTATTCGTACGATCCATTCTAATTCATTCGTACGATTCATTCTAATCCATTTGTACGATCCATTATAATTTATTCGCTCGAATGTATCCATTCTAATTCATTCGTACGATCCATTCTAATTCGTTCATACGATCCATTCTAATTCATTCCTACGATCTATTCTAATTCATTCGCTCGAACGTATCCATTATAATTCATTCGTACAATCCATTCTAATTCATTCGCACGATCTATTCAAATTCATTCGTATGATCCATTATAATTCATTCCTACGATCTATTCTAATTCATTCGCTCGAATGTATCCATTCTAATTCATTCGTACGATCCATTCTAATTCATTCGTATGATCAATTCTAACTCATTCGGTGGATCCATTCTAATTCATTCGTACGATCCATTCTAATTCATTCGCACGATCCATTCTAATTTATTCGTACGATCCATTCTAATTCGTTCGTATGATCTATTTTAATTCATTCGCATGATCCATTCTAATTCATTCGCATGATCCATTCTAATTCATTCGTACGATTCATTTGTACGATCCATTCTATAGATTCGTACGAATGAATTTGAATGGATCATACAAATGAATTAGAAAGGTTACATTCGTGAGAATGAATTAGAACGGATACATTTGTGCGAATGAATTAGAATAGATTAGAATGGATCCTACGAATGGATTAGAATCCATTCTAATTCATTTGTATGATCCATTCTAATTCATCCCACAATCCATTCTAATTCATTCTCACGAATGTAACCTTTCTAATTCATTTGTATGATCCATTCTAATTCATTCGCACGATCAATTCTAATTCATTCGTACGATCCATTGTAATTCATTCGCTCGAATGTATCCATTCTAATTCATTCGTACGATCCATTCTAATTCGTTCATACGATCCATTCTAATTCGTTCGCACGATCCATTCTAATTCATTCGTACGATCTATTCTAATTCATTCGCATGATCCATTCTAATTCATTCGTACGATCCATTCTAATTCATTCGTACAATCCATTCAAATTCATTCGTACGATGCAATCTAATTCATTCGCACAAATGTATCTATTCTAATTCATTCGTACAATGCGTTCTATTCCATTCGTACAATCCATTCTAATCCATTCGTACGATCCATTCTAATTCATTCGCACGAATGTAACCATTCTAATTCATTCATATGATCCATTCTAATTTATTCGTACGATCCATTCTAATTCATTCGTATAATCAATTGTAATTCATTCGTACAATCCATTCTAATTCATTTGCGTGAATGTATCCATTCTAATTTATTCGTACGATCCTGTCTAATTCATTCGTACGATCCATTCTAATTCATTCGCACGAATATATCCATTCTAATTCATTCGTACGATCCTTTCTAATTCATTCGCACGATCCATTCTAATTCTTTCATATGATCCATTCTAATTCATTCGCATGAATGTATCCATTCTAGTTCATTCGTACGCTCCATTCTAATTCATTCGTACGCTCCATTCTTATTCATCGCACAAATGTATCCATTCAAATTTATTCATACGATCCATTCAAATTCAATCGTATGATCCATTCTAATTCATTCGCACAAATGTATCCATTTTAATTCATTAGAATGGATCGTACGTTTGAATTAGATTGGATTGTGCGAATGAATTAGAATGGATCGTACGAATGAATTAGAATGGATCGTACGAATGAATTAGAATGGTTACATTCGTGCGAATGAATTAGAATGGATCGTACGAATAGATTAGAATGGATCGTACAAATGGATTAGAATGGATCATACGAATGAATTCGAATGGATCGTACGAATGAATTAGAAAGGTTACATTTGTGAGAATGAATTAGAATAGATCGTACGAATGAATTAGAATGGATCGTACGAATGAATTAGAATGGATCGTACGAATGAATTAGAATGGATACATTCGTGCGAATGAATTAGAATGGAATGTAAGAATGAATTAGAATGGATCGTACTAATGAATTAGAATGGATCCATTCGTACAAATGAATTAGAATGGATCGTACGAATGGATTAGAATGGATTGTACGAATGGATTAGAACGCATTGTACGAATGAATTAGAATAGATCGGACGAATGAATTAGAATGGATACATTCGTGGGAATGAAATAGAATGGATCGTACGAATGAATTAGAATGGATCGTACGAATGAATTAGAATGGTTACATTCGTGCGAATGAATTAGAATGGATCGTACGAATAGATTAGAATGGATCGTACAAATGGATTAGAATGGATCATACGAATGAATTCGAATGGATCGTACAAATGAATTAGAAAGGTTACATTTGTGAGAATGAATTAGAATAGATCGTACGAATGAATTAGAATGGATCGTACGAATGAATTAGAATGGATCGTACGAATGAATTAGAATGGATACATTCGTGCGAATGAATTAG
Source organism: Chamaelirium japonicum (assembly GCA_947650365.1). Classification (NCBI taxonomy): domain Eukaryota; kingdom Viridiplantae; phylum Streptophyta; class Magnoliopsida; order Liliales; family Melanthiaceae; genus Chamaelirium; species Chamaelirium japonicum. The sequence continues at coordinate 77,462,343 of OX393552.1, read as the reverse complement.
AATGGAATGTAAGAATGAATTAGAATGGATCGTACTAATGAATTAGAATGGATCCATTCGTACAAATGAATTAGAATGGATCGTACGAATGGATTAGAATGGATTGTACGAATGGATTAGAACGCATTGTACGAATGAATTAGAATAGATCGGACGAATGAATTAGAATGGATACATTCGTGGGAATGAAATAGAATGGATCGTACGAATGAATTAGAATGGATCGTGCGAATGAATTAGAATGGATCGTATGAATAAATTATAATGGATCGTAAGAATGAATTAAAATGGATACATTTGTGCGAATGAATTAGAATGGATCGTACAAATGAATTAGAATGGATCGTACGAATGAATTAGAATGGATCGTATGAATGAGTTTGAATGGATCATACGAATGAATTAGAATGAATCGTACGAATGAATTAGAATGGTTTGATTCGTGCGAATGAATTAGAATAGATCGTACGAATGAATTAGAATGGATCGTACGAATGAATTAGAATGGATCGTGCGAATGAATTAGAATGGATCGTAGGAATGAATTAGAATGGATCGTATGAATGAATTAGAATGGATATATTCGTGCGAATGAATTAGAATGGATCGTGCGAATGAATTAGAATGGATCATACGAATGAATTAGAATGGATACATTTGTGAGAATGAATTAGAATGGATCGTACGATCCATTCTAATTCATTCGTACGATCCATTCAAATTCATTCGCATGATCCATTCTAATTCATTCGTATGATACATTCGTGCGAATGAGTTAGAATGGATCATATGAATGAATTAGAATGGATCGTACGAATGAATTAGAATGGATTGTGCGAATGAATTAGAATGGATACATTCGTGCGAATGAATTAGAATGGAATATAAGAATGTATTAGAATGGATCGTACTAATGAATTAGAATGGATCCATTCGTACAAATGAATTAGAATGGATCGTACGAATGAATTAGAATGACTCGTACGAATGGATTAGAACACATTGTACGAATGAATTAGAATGGATTGTACGAATGAATTAGAATGGATCGTACGAATGAATTAGAATGGTTACATTCGTGCGAATGAATTAGAATGGATCGTACGAATGAATTAGAATGGATCGTGCGAATGAATTAGAATTGATCATACGAATGAATTAGAATGGATCATACGAATGAATTAGAATGGATCGTGCGAATGAATTAGAATGAATCGTACTAATGCATTAGAATGGATCATACAAATGAATTAGAATGGATCGTACGATCCATGCTAATTCATTCGTCCGATCCATTCTAATTCATTTGCACGAATGTATCCATTCTAATTCATTTGTACAATCTATTCTAATTCATTCGCACGATTCATTCTAATTCATTCGTATGATCCATTCTAATTCATTTCTACGATCTATTCTAATTCATTCGCTCGAATGTATTCATTCTAATTCATTCGTTCAATCCATTCTAATTCATTCGTACGATCCATTCAAATTCATTCGCATGATCCATTCTAATTTATTCGTACGATCCATTCTAATTCATTATCACGAATGTAACCTTTCTAATTCATTTGTATGATCCATTCTAATTCCTTCGTACGATCCATTCGTACGATCCATTCTAATCCATTCGTACGATCCATTTGTACGATCCATTCTAATCCATTCGTACGATCCATTCTAATCCATTCGTACAATCCATTCTAATTCATTCGTACGATCCATTCTAATTCATTTGCATGAATGTATCCATTCTAATTTATTCGTACGAATGAATTAGAATGGATTGTACGAATGAATTAGAATGGATACATTTGTGCGAATGAATTAGAATGGATCATGCGAATGAATTAGAATGGATCGTACGAATGGATTAGAATGGATCGTACGAATGAATTAGAATGGATCGTACGAACGAATTAGAATGGTTACATTCGTGCGAATGAATTAGAATAGATCGTACGAATGGATTTGAATGGATCGTACGAATGAATTAGAATAGATCGTAGGAATGAATTAGAATGGATCGTTAGAATGAATTAGAATGAATCGTACGAATGAATTAGTACGATTCATTCTAATTCATTCGCACGAATGTATCCATTCAAATTCATTCGTACAATCCATTCTAATTCATTCGCACGATCCATTCTAATTCATTCGTATGATCCATTATAATTCATTCCTACGATCTATTCTAATTCATTCACTCGAATGTATCCATTCTAATTCATTCGTTCGATCTATTCTAATTCATTCGTACGATCCATTCAAATTTATTCGCATGATCCGTTCTAATTCATTCGTACGATCCATTCTAATTCATTCTCACGAATATAACCTTTCAAATTCATTTGTATGATCTATTCTAATTCATTCGTACGATCCATTCTAATCCATTCGTACGATCCATTCTAATCCATTTGTACGAACCATTCTAATCCATTCGTACGATCCATTCTAATTCATTCGTATGATCCAGTCTAATTCATTCGCTCGAATGTATCCATTCTAATTCATTCGTACGATCCCTTCTAATTCGTTTATACGATCCATTCTAATTCGTTCGTACGAGCCATTCTAAAATGAGTTAGAATGGATCATACGAATGAATTAGAATGGATCGTATGAATGAATTAGAATGGATTGTGCGACGATGCAATCTAATTCATTCGTACGATCCATTCTAATTCATTCGTATGATCAATTCTAACTCATTCGCACGAACCATTCTAACTCATTCTCACGAATGTAACCTTTCTAATTCATTTGTATGATCTATTATAATTCATTCGTACGATCCATTGTAATCCATTCGTACGATCCATTCTAATCCATTCGCACGATCCATTCTAATTCATTCGTACGATCCATTCTTATTCATTCATACGATCCATTCTAATTCATTCGCACAATCCATTCTAATTCATTCGTACGATCCATTCTAATTCATTCGTATGATCCATTCTAACTTATTCAGTGGATCCATTCTAATTCATTCGTATGATCCATTCTAATTCATTCGCACGATCCATTCTAATTCATTCGTACGATCCATTCTAATTCATTCGCTTGAATGTATCCATTCTAATTCATTCGTACGATCTATTCTAATTCATTCGTACAATGCGTTCTAATCCATTCATATGATCCATTCTAATTCATTCGTACGATCCATTCTAATTCATTCGTACGAATGTATCCATTCTAACTCATCCGTACAATCCATTCTAATTCATTCGCACGATCCATTCTAATTCATTCGTATAATCCATTCTAATTCATTCCTACGATCTATTCTAATTCATTCGCTCCAATGTATCCATTCTAATTCATTCGCATGAATGAATTAGAATGGATCAGACAAATGAATTAGAATGGATCGAACGATTCATTCTAATTCATTCGTACGATCCATTCTAATGCATTCGTACGATTTATTCTAATTCATTCGCACGATCCATTCTAATTCATTCGTACGATCCATTCTTATTCATTCATACGATTCATTCTAATTCATTCGCACAATCCATTCTAATTCATTCGTACGTTCCATTCTAATTCATTCGTATGATCCATTCTAACTCATTTTAGAATGGATCGTACGAACGAATTAGAATGGATAGTATGAACGAATTAGAATGGATCGTACGAATGAATTAGAATGGATACATTCGAGCGAATGAATTAGAATGGATCGTACGAATGGATTAGAATGGATCGTACGAATGGATTAGAATGGATCGTACGAATGGATAAGAATGGATCGTACGAATGAATTAGAATGGATTGTGCGAATGAATTAGAATGGATTGTGCGAATGAATTAGAATGGTTCGTATGAATGAATAAGAATGGATTGTACAAATGAATTAGAATGGATCGTGCGAATGAATTAGAATGAATCGTATGAATCCATTAGAATGGATCGTACGAATGAATTAGAATGAATCGTACGATCCATTCTAATTCCTTCGTCCGATCCATTCTAATTCATTCGTGCGAATGAATTAGAATGGATACATTCAAGCGAATGAATTAGAATGCATTGTACGAATGAATTAGAATGGATCATGCTAATGAATTAAAATGGATCGTACAAATAAATTAGAATGGATCGTGCGAATGAATTAGAATGGATCGTACGAACGAATTAGAATGGATCGTACGAATGAATTAGAATGGATACATTCGAGCTAATGAATTAGAATGGATCGTATGAAAGAATTAGAATGGGTCGTACGATTCATTCTAATTCATTCGTACGATCCATTCTAATGCATTCATACGATTCATTCTAATTCATTCGCACGATCCATTCTAATTCATTCGTACTATCCATTCTTATTCATTCATACGATCCATTCTAATTCATTCGCACAATCCATTCTAATTCATTCGTACGATCTATTCTAATCCATTCATACGATCCATTCTAATCCATTCGTACGATCCATTCTAATTCATTCGCTCGAATGTATCCATTCTAATTCATTCGTACGATCCATTCTAATTCGTTCATACGATCCATTCTAATTCGTTCGTACGTTCCATTCTAAAATGAGTTAGAATGGATCATACGAATGAATTAGAATGGATCGTACGAATGAATTAGAATGGATTGTGCGAATTAATTAGAATGGATCGTACGAATGAATAAGAATGGATCGTACGAATGAATTAGAATGGATCGTGCGAATGAATTAGAATGAATCGTACGAATGCATTAGAATGGATCGTACGAATGAATTTGAATGAATCGTACGATCCATTCTAATTCATTCGTACGATCCATTCTAATTCATTCGCAAGAATGTATCCATTCTAATTCATTCATACAATCCATTCTAATTTATTCGTACAAATGTATCCATTCTAATTCATTCGTACGATCCATTCTAATTCATTCGTACGATCCTTTCTAATTCATTCATACGATCCATTCTAATTCGTTCGTACGATCCATTCTAATTCGTTCGTACGATCCATTCTAATTCATTCGCACGATCCATTCTAATTCATTCGCACGATCCATTCTAATTCATTCGTACGATCCATTCTAATTCATTCGTACGATACATTCTAACTCATTCGCACAAATGCATCCATTCTAATTCATTCGTACGATCCATTCTAATTCATTCGCACAATCCATTCTAATTCATTCGTACGATCCATTCAAATCCATTCGTACGATCCATTCTAATTCATTTGTACGATCCATTCTAATTCATTCTCACAAATGTAACCTTTCTAAGTCATGTGTACGATCCATTCTAATTCATTCGCACAAATGTATCTATTCTAATTCATTCGTACAATGCGTTCTAATCCATTCGTACGATCCATTCTAATCCATTTGTACGATCCATTCTAATTCATTCGCACGAATGTAACCATTCTAATTCATTCATATGATCCATTCTAATTCATTCGTATGATCCATTCTAATTCATTCGTACGATCAATTCTAATTCATTTGCATGAATGTATCCATTCTAATTTATTTGTACGAATGAATTAGAATGGATCATACAAACGAATTAGAATTAGAATGGTTACATTCGTGCGAATGAATTAGAATGGATCGTACAAATGGATTAGAATTGATCGTACGAATGGATTAGAATGCATTGTACGGATGAATTAGAATAGATACATTTGTGCGAATGACTTAGATTGCATCGTACGAATGAATTTGAAAGGATTGTACGAATGAATTAGAATGGATCGTACGAATGAATTAGAATGGATCATGCGAATGAATTAGAATAGATCGTACGAATGAATTAGAATGGATCGTACGAATAAATTAGAATGGATCCTACGAATGAATTAGAATGGATCGTACGAATGAATTAGAATGGATTGTGCGAATGAATTAGAATGGATCGTACGAATGAATTAGAATGGATCGTGCGAATGAATTAGTATGGATCGTACGAATGAATTAGAATGGATCGTGCGAATGAATTAGAATGGATCATACAAATGAATTAGAAAGGTTACATTCGTGAGAATGAATTAGAATGGATCGTACGAATGAATTAGAATGGATCATGCGAATGAATTTGAATGGATCGTACGAATGAATAAGAATGGATCGTACGAATGAATTAGAATGGATACATTCGAGCGAATGAATTAGAATAGATTGTAGGAATGAATTAGAATGGATCATACGAATGAATTAGAATGGATCGTGCGAATGAATTAGAATGGATTGTACGAATGAATTAGAATGGATACATTCATGCGAATGAATTAGAAAGGATCATACGAATGAATTAGAATGGATCGTACAAATGGATTAGAATGGATCGTACGAATGGATTAGAATGGATCGTACGAATGAATTAGAATGGATCGTACGAATGGATTAGAATGGATCGTACGAATGGATTAGAATGGATCGTACGAATGAATTAGAATAGATCGTGCGAATTAATTATAATGGATTGTACGAATGAATTAGAATGGATACAATCGTGGGAATGAATTAGAATGGATCGGACGAATGAATTAGAATGGATCGTACGAATGAATTAGAATGGATCGTGCGAATGAATTAAAATGAATCGTACGAACGCATTAGAATGGATCGTACGAATGAATTAGAATGAATCGTACGAATGAATTAGAATGGATCGTGCGAATGAATTAGAATGAATCGTACGAATGCATTAGAATGGATATATTCGTGCGAATGAATTAGAATGGATCGTACGAATGAATTAGAATGGATCGTGCGAATGAATTAGAATGGATCGTACGAATGAATTAGAATGGATCGTGCGAATGAATTAGAATGGATCGTACGAATGAATTATAATGGATACATACAAATGAAATAGAAAGGTTACATTCGTGAGAATGAATTAGAATGGATCGTACGAATGAATTAGAATGGATACATTCGAGCGAATGAATTAGAATGGATCGTACAAATGAATTAGAATGGATCATAGGAATGAATTAGAATGGATCGTGCAAATGAATTAGAATGGATCGTACGAATGGATTAGAATGGATCGTGCGAATGAATTAGAATTGATTATACGAATGAATTAGAATGGATCGTACGATCCATTCTAATTCATTCGCACTATCCATTCTAATTCATTCGTACAATCCATTCTAATTCATTCGCACGAATGTAACCATTCTAATTCATTCATACGATCCATTCTAATTCATTCCTACGATCTATTCTAATTCATTCGCACGAATGTATCCATTCTAATTCATTTGCACGATCCATTCTAATTCATTCCTATGATCCATTCTAATTCATTCGTACGATCCATTCTAATTCATTCGCTCGAATGTATCCATTCTAATTCATTCGTACGATCCATTCTAATTCGTTCATACGATCCATTCTAATTCGTTCGTACGATCCATTCTAATTCGTTCGTACGATCCATTCTAATTCGTTCGTACGATCCATTCTAATTCGTTCGTATGATCCATTCTAATTCAGTCGCACGATCTATTCTAATCTATTCGTACGATCCATTCTAATCCATTCGTATGATCAATTCTAATTCATTCGCATGATCCATTCTAATTCATTCTAATGAATGTAAACTTTCTAATTCATTTGTATAATCCATTCTAATTCATTCGTACGATTCATTCAAATCCATTCGTACGATCCATTCTAATTCAATTTGTGCAATCCATTCAAATTCATTCGCACAAATGTATCCATTCTAATTCATTCGTACGATCCATTCTAATTCATTCGCACGAATGTATCCATTCTAATGCATTCGTACGATCCATTCTAATTTATTCGTACGATCCATTCTAATCCATTCGTACGATCCATTCTAATCCATTCATACGATCCATTCTAATTCATTCGCTCGAATATATCCATTCTAATTCATTCGTACGATCCATTCTAATTCATTCGCTCGAATGTATACATTCTAATTCATTCGTACGATCCATTCTAATTCGTTCATACGATCCATTCTAATTCGTTCGTACGATCCATTCTAAAATGAGTTAGAATGGATCATACGAATGAATTAGAATGGATCGTACGAAGGAATTAGAATGGATTGTGCGAATCAATTAGAATGGATCGTATGAATGAATAAGAATGGATCGTACGAATGAATTAGAATGGATCGTGCGAATGAATTAGAATGAATCGTACGAATGCATTAGAATGGATCGTACAAATGAATTAGAATGAATCGTACGATCCATTCTAATTCATTCGTCCGATCCATTCTAATTCATTCGCACGAATGTATCCATTCTAATTCATTCGTACAATCCATTTTAATTCATTCGCATGATCCATTCTAATTCATTTGTATGATCTATTCTAATTCATTCCTACGATTTATTCTAATTCATTCGCTCGAATGTATCCATTCTAATTCATGCGTACAATCCATTCTAATTCATTCGCACGATCCATTCTAATTCATTCGTATGATCCATTCTAATTCATTCCTACGATCTATTCTAATTCATTCGCTCGAATGTATCCATTCTAATTCATTCGTACGATCCATTCTAATTCATTCGCACTAATGTATCCATTCTAATTCATTCGTACGATCCATTCTAATTCATTCGCACTATCCATTCTAATTCATTCGCACGATCCATTCTATTTCATTCGTACGATCCATTCTAATTCATTCGAACGAATGTATCCATTCTAATTCATCTATACGATCCATTCTAATTCATTCGTACAATGCGTTCTAATCTATTCCTACGATCCATTCTAATTCATTCCTATGATCCATTCTAATTCATTCGCTCAAATGTATCCGTTCCAATTCATTCGTATGATCCATTCTAATTCGTTCATACGATCCATTCTAATTCGTCCGTACGATCCATTCTAATTCATTCGTACGATTTATTCTAATTCATTCGTACGATCCATTCTAATTCATTCGTACAAATGTATCTATTCTAATTCGTTTGTACGATTCATTCTAATTCATTCGCACGATCTATTCTAATTCATTCGTACGATCCATTCTAATTCATTCGCACGAATGTATCCATTCTAATTCATTCGTACAATCCATTCTAATTCATTCGCACGATCCATTCTAATTCATTCGTATGATCCATTCTAATTCATTCCTACGATCTATTCTAATTCATTCGCTCGAATGTATTCATTCTAATTCATTCGTTCGATCCATTCTAATTCATTCGTACGATCCATTCAAATTCATTCGCATGATCTATTCTAATTCATTCGTACGATCCATTCAAATTCAATCGTATGATCCATTTTAATTCATTCGCACTATCCATTCTAATTCATTCGTACGATCCATTCTAATTCATTCATACGATCCATTCTAATTCATTCGTACAAATGTATCCATTCTAATTCATTCGTACGATCCATTCTAATTCATTCATACGATCTATTCTAATTCATTCGCACGAATGTATCCATTCTAATTCATTCGCACAATCCAATCTAATTCAAACGTACGATCCATTCTAATTCATTCACATGATGTATTCTAATTCATTCGTACGATCCATTCCAATTCATTTGTACGATCCATTTTAATTCATTCGCATGATCCATTCTAATTCATTCGTATGATACATTCATACGACTGAATTAGAATGGATTGTACGAATGAATTAGAATTGATCATACGAATGAATTAGAATGGATCGTACGAATGAATTAGAATGGATCGTGCGAATGAATTGGAATGGATCGTACAAATGAATTAGAATGGATCGTACGATTCATTCTAATTCATTCGTACGATCCATTCTAATGCATTCGTACGATTCATTCTAATTCATTCGCACGATCCATTCTAATTCATTCGTATGATCCATTCTAATTTATTTGCACGAATATAAGATCCATTCTAATTTATTCGCAAGAATGTATCCATTCTAATTCATTCGTACAATCCATTCTAATTTATTCGTACAAAAGTATCCATTCTAATTCATTCGTACGATCCATTCTAATTCATTCGTCCGATTCATTCTAATTCGTTCGCACGATCCATTCTAATTCATTAGTACGATCCATTCTAATTCATTCGTACAATTGTATCCATTCTAATTCATTCGTACGATCCATTCTAATTCATTCATACGATCTATTCTAATTTATTCGCACAAACGTATCCATTTTAATTCATTCGTACGATCCATTCTAATCCATTCGTACGATGCATTCTAATCCATTCGTACGATCCATTCTAATCCATTCGTACGATCCATTCTAATTCATTCTCACAAATGTAACCTTTCTAATTCATTTGTACGATCCATTCTAATTCATTCGTATGATCCATTCTAATCCATTCGTACGATCCATTCTAATTCATTCGCACGAATGTATCCATTCTAATTCATTTGCACGATTCATTCTAATTCATTCCTATGATCCATTCTAATTCATTCATACGATCCATTCTAATTCATTCGCTCGAATGTATCCATTCTAATTCATTCGTACGATCCATTCTAATTCGTTCGTACGATCCATTCTAATTCGTTCGTACGATCCATTCTAATTCGTTCGTACGATCCATTCTAATTCATTCGCACGATCCATTCTAATTCATTTGTACGATCCATTTTAATTCATTCGCATGATCCATTCAAATTCATTCGTATGATACATTCGTGCGAATGAATTAGTATGGATCGTTCGAATGAATTAGAATGGATCGTACGAATGAATTAGAATAGATCGTGCGAATAAATTAGAATGGATCATACGAATGAATTAGAATAGATATATTCATACGAATGAATTAGAATGGGTCGTACGAATGAATTAGAATGGATCATGCGAATGAAATAGAATGGATCATATGAATAAATTAGAATGGATCGTACGAATGAATTAAAATCCATACATTTGTGCGAATGAATTAGAATGGATCATACGATTGAATTAGAATGGATCATGCAAATAAATTAGAATGGATCGTACAAATGGATTAGAATGGATCATAGGAATGAATTAGAATAGATCGTGCAAATGAATTAGAATGGATATATTCATGCGAATGAATTAGAATGGATCGTAGGAATGAATTAGAATGGATCGTACGAATGAATTAGAATGGTTACATTCGTGCGAATGAATTAGAATGGATCGTACGAATGGATTAGAATGGATCGTACGAATGAATTAGAATGGATCGTACAAATGAATTAGAAAGGTTACATTTGTGAGAATGAATTTGAATGGATCGTACGAATGAATTAGAATGGATCGTACGAATGGATTAGAATTGATCGTACGAATGGACTAGAATGCATCGTACGAATGGATTAGAATGGATCGTATGAATGAATTAGAATGGATCATACAAATGAATTAGGAAGGTTACATTCGTAAGAATGAATTAGAATTGATCGTACGAATGAATTAGAATGGATCATGCGAATGAATTTGAATGGATCGTACGAATAAATTAGAATGGATCGAACGAATAAATTAGAATGAATACATTCGAGTGAATGAATTAGAGTAGATCATAGGAATGAATTAGAATGGATCATACGAATGAATTAGAATGGATCGTGCGAATGAATTAGAATGGATTGTACGAATAAATTAGAATGGATACATTCGTGCGAATAAATTGGAATTGATCGGACGAATGAATTAGAATGGATCGTACTATTCATTCTAATTCATTCGTACGATCCATTCTAATGCATTCGTACGATTCATTCTAATTCATTCGCACGATCCATTCTAATTCATTCGTATGATCCATTCTAAATTATTTGCACGAATATACGATCTGTTCTAATTTATTCGCAAGAATGTATCCATTCTAATTCATTTGTACAATCCATTCTAATTTATTCGTACAAATGTATCCATTCTAAGTCATTCGTACAATCCATTCTAACTCATTCGTACGATTCATTCTAATTCATTCATACGATCCATTCTAATTCATTCGTACAATCCATTCTAATTCATTCGCACGAATGTATCCATTCTAATTCATTCGTCCAATCCATTCTAATTCATTCGCACGATCCATTCTAATTCATTCGTATGATCCATTCTAATTCATTCCTACGATCTATTCTAATTTATTCGCTCGAATGTATCCATTCTAATTCATTCGTTCGATCCATTCTAATTCATTCATACGATCCATTCAAATTCATTCGCATGATTCATTCTAATTCATTCGTAAGATCCATTCTAATTCATTCTCACGAATGTAACCTTTCTAATTCATTTGTATGATCCATGCTAATTCATTCGTACGATCCATTCTAATCCATTCGTACGATCCATTGTAATTAATTCATACAATCCATTCAGATTCAATCGCACAAATGTATCCATTCAAATTCATTCGTACGATCCATTCTAATTAATTCGCACGATCCATTCTAATTCAGTCGTATGAATGTATCCATTTTAATTCATTCGTACGATCCATTCTAATTCATTTGTACGATCTAATTCATTCGTATGATCCATTCTAATTCATTCGTACGATCGATTCTAATTCATTCGCACGATCCATTCTAATTCATTTGTACGATCCATTCTAATTCATTCGTATGATCCATTCTAATTTATTCGTTCAAATATATCCATTCTAATTCATTCGTACGACCCATTCTAATTCATTCGCACGAACCATTCTAATTCATTCGCACGAATGTATCCATTCTAATTCATTTGCACAATCCATTCTAATTCATTCGTATGATCCATTCTAATTCATTCATACGATCCATTCTAATTCATTCTCTCGAATGTATCCATTCTAATTCATTCGTACGATCCATTCTAATTTGTTCATACGATCCATTCTAATTCGTTCGTACGATCCATTCTGATTCGTTCATACGATCCATTCTAATTCATTCGCACGATCCATTCTAATTCATTTATACGATCCATTTTAATTCATTCGTACAAATGAATTAGAATGGATCGTATGAATGAATAAGAATGGATCGTACGAATGAATTAGAATGGATACATTTGTGCGAATTAATTAGAATGGATCGTACGAATAAATTAGAATGGATCGTACGAATGAATTAGAATGGTTACATTCGTGCGAATGAATTAGAATGAATCGTACGAATGGATTAGAATGGATCGTACGAATGAATTAGAATGGATCGTACAAATGAATTAGAAAGGTTACATTTGTGAGAATGAATTAGAACGGATCGTACGAATGGATAAGAATGGATCATACGAATGGATTAGAATGGATCGTACGAATGGATTAGAATGGATCGTACAAATGGATTAGAATGGATCGTACGAATGCATTAGAATAGATCGTACGAATGAATTAGAATGGATCGTGCGAATGAATTAGAATGGATCGTACGAATGAATTAGAATGGATATATTTTTGCGAATGAATTAGAATAAATCGTACGAATGCATTAGAATTGATCGTACGAATGAATTAGAATAGCTCATACGAATGAATTAGAATGAATCGTACGAATAAATTAGAATGGTTACATTCGTGCGAATGAATTTGAATAGATCGTACGAATGAATTAGAATGGATCGTACGAATAAATTAGAATGGATCGTGCGAATGAATTAGAATGGATCGTACGAATGAATTAGAATGGATCCACCGAATGAGTTAGAATGGATCATACGAATGAATTAGAATGGATCGTACGAACGAATTAGAATGGATCGTATGAATGAATTAGAATGGATCGTATGAATGGATTAGAATTGATCGTACGAATGGATCATGCTAATGAATTAGAATGGATCGTACGAATGAATTAGAATGGATCGTACGAATGAATTAGAATGGATACATTCGTGCGAATGAATTAGAATCGATTGTGCGAATGAGTTAGAACGGATTGTGCAAATGAATTAGAATGGATCGTGCGAATGAATTAGAATGGATCGTTTGAATGAATAAGAATGGATCGTACGAATGAATTAGAATGGATACATTCGAGCGAATGAATTAGAATGGATCGTACGAATGAATTAGAATGGATCATAGGAATGAATTAGAATGGATCGTGCAAATGAATTAGAATGGATACATTCGTGCGAATGAATTAGAATGGATTGTGGGAATGAATTAGAATGGATCGTACGAATGAATTAGAATGGATATATTTGAACGAATAAATTAGAATGGATCGTACGAATGAATTAGAATGGATACATTTGTGCGAATTAATTAGAATGGATCGTACGAATGAATTAAAATGGATCGTACAAATGAATTAGAATGGATCGTACGAATGAATTAGAATGGATAGTGCGAATGAATTAGAATGGATCGTACGAATGAAGTAGAATGGATACATTCGTGCGAATGAATTAGAATGGATCGTACGAATGAATTAGAATAGATCGTACAAATGAATTAGAATCGATCGTGCGAATGAATTAGAATTGATCATTCGAATGAATTAGAATGGATCGTACGAATGAATTAGAATGGATCGTGCGAATGAATTAGAATGGATCGTACGAATGAATTAGAATGGATACATTCGAGCGAATGAATTAGAATGGATCATACGAATGAATTAGAATGGATACATTTGTGTGAATGAATTTCAATGGATTGTACGAATTGAATTAGAATGGATCATACGAATGAATTAGAATGGATCGTGCGAATGAATTAGAATTGATCATACGAATGAATGAGAATGGATCGGACGAATGAATTAGAATGGATCATATGAAAGAATTAGAATGGATCGTGCGAATGAATTAGAAAGGATCGTATGAATGAATTAGAATGGATATATTCGTGCGAATGAATTAGAATGGATCGTATAAATGAATTAGACTGGATCATACGAATAAATTAGAATGGATACATTCATGCAAATGAATTAGAATGGATCGTACGAATGAATTAGAATGGGTCATACGAATGAATTAGAATGGATCGTATGAATGAATTAGAATGGATCGTACGAATGGATTAGAACGTATTGTACGAATGAATTAGAATAGATACATTTGTGCGAATGAATTAGATTGCATCGTACGAATGAATTTGAATGGATCGGATGAATGAATTAGAATGGATCGTACGAATGAATTAGAATGGATCATAGGAATGAATTAGAATGGATCGTGCAAATGAATTAGAATGGATACATTCGTGTGAATGAATTAGAATAGATCGTTCGAATGAATTAGAATGGATCGTACGAATGAATTAGAATGGATATATTTGAACGAATAAATTAGAATTGATCATACGAATGAATTAGAATGGATCGTACGAATGAATTAGAATGAATCGTGCGAATGAATTAGAATCGGTCGTACGAATGAATTAGAGTGGATCGTACGAATGAATTCGATCGTACGAATGAATTAGAATGGATCGTACGATTGAATTAAAATGGATACATTCATACGACTGAATTAGAATGGATCGTGCGAATTAATTAGAATGGATCGTACGAATGAATTTGAATGGATACATTTGTGCGAATGAATCTGAATGGATTGTATGAATGAATTACAATGGATCGTACGAATGAATTAGAATTGATCGTACGAATGGATTAGAATGGATTGGACGAATGAATTAGAATGGATCGTACAAATGAATTAGAAAGGTTACATTTGTGAGAATGAATTAGGATTGGATCGTACGAATGAATTAGAATGGATCGTACGAATGGATTAGAATGGATCGTACGATTGAATTTGAATGGATCATAGGAATGTATTAGAATGGATCATACGAATGAATTAGAATGGATCATACAAATGAATTAGAAAGGTTAAATTCGTGAGAATGAATTAGAATGAATCGTACGAATGAATTAGAATGGATCATGCGAATGAATTTGAATGGATCGTACGAATGAATTAGAATGGATCGAACAAATGAATTAGAATGGATACATTCGAGCGAATGAATTAGAATAGATCGTAGGAATGAATTAGAATGGATCATACGAATGAATTAGAATGGATCGAGCGAATGAATTAGAATGGGTTGTACGAATGAATTAGAATGTATACATTCGTGCGAATGAATTAGAGTGGATCGTACGAATGAATAAGAATGGATCGTGCGAATGAATTAGAATGAATCGTACGAATGAATTAGAATGGATCGTATGAATGAATTAAAATGGATACATTTGTACGAATAAATTAGAATGGATTGTACGAATGAATTAGAATCGATACATTCTTGCGAATAAATTAGAATGGATCGTATATTCGTGCAAATAAATTAGAATGGATCATACGAATGAATTAGAATGGATCTTGCGAATGAATTAGAATGAATCGTACGAATGCATTAGAATGGATCGTACGAATGAATTAGAATGAATCGTACGATCCATTCTAATTCATTTGTACGATCCATTCCAATTCATTCGCACGATCCATTCTAATTCATTCGTACGATCCATTCTAATTCATTCATATGATCAATTCTAATTCATTCGTACAATCCATTCTAATTCAGTCGTATAAATGTATCATACGAATGAATTAGAATGGATCATGCGAATGAATTAAATTGGATCGTACAAATGAATTAGAATGGATCGTGCGAATTAATTAGAATGGATCGTACGATTAATTCATTCGCATGATCCATTCTTATTCATTCGTATGATACATTCGTGCGAATGAATTAGAATGGATCGTATGAATGAACTAGAATAGATCGTGCGAATAAATTAGAATGGATCATACGAATGAATAAGAATAGATATATTCATGCGAATGAATTAGAATGGATCGTACGAATGAATTAGAATGGATCGTGCGAATGAATTAGAATGGATCATATGAATAAATTAGAATGGATCGTACGAATGAATTAAAATGGATACATTTGTGCAAATGAATTAGAATGGATCATACGATTGAATTTGAATGGATCGTACGAATGAATTAGAATGGATACATTTGTGCGAATTAATAAGAATGGATCGTGCGAATGAATTAGAATGGATACATTCGTGTGAATGAATTAGAATGGATTGTGCGAATGAATTAGAACGGATTGTGCGAATGAATTAGAACGCATTGTACGAATGAATTAGAATGGATCGCACGAATGGATTAGAATGGATCGTACGAATGAATTTGAATGGATCGTACGAATGTATTAGAATGGATACATTCGAGTGAATGAATTAGAATGGATCGTACGAATGAATTAGAATGGATCATAGGAATGAATTAGAATGGACCGTGCAAATGAATTAGAAGGGATACATTCGTGCGAATGAATTAGAATGGATCGTAGGAATGAATTAGAATGGATCATACGAATGAATTAGAATGCTTACATTCGTGCGAATTAATTAGAATGGATCGTGCGAATGAATTAGAATGGATCGTACGAATGAATTAGAATGGATCGTACGAATGGATTAGAATGGATCATACGAATGAATTAGAATGGATCGTACAAATGAATTAGAAAGGTTACATTTGTGAGAATGAATTAGAATGGATCGTACGAATGGATTAGAATGGATCGTACGAATGGATTAGAATGGATCGTACGAATGAATTAAAATGGATCATACAAATGAATTAGAAAGGTTACATTCGTGAGAATGAATTAGAATGGATCGTACGAATGAATTAGAATGGATCATGCGAATGAATTTGAATGGATCGTACGAATGAAATAGAATGGATCGAACGAATGAATTAGAATGGATACATTCGAGCGAATGAATTAGAATAGATCGTAGGAATGAATTAGAATGGATCATACGAATGAATTAGAATGGATCGTGCGAATGAATTAGAATGGATTGTACGAATGAATTAGAATGGATACATTCGTGCGAATGAAATAGACTGGATCAGATGAATGAATTAGAATGGATCGTACGATTCATTCTAATTCATTCGTACGATCCATTCTAATGCATTCGTACGATTCATTCTAATTCATTTGCACGATCCATTCTAATTAATTCGTACGATCCATTCTTATTCCTTCATACGATCCATTCTAATTCATTCTCATAATCCATTCTAATTCATTCGTCCGATCCATTCAAATTCATTCGCACGAATGTATCCGTTCTAATTCATTCGTACAATCTATTCTAATTCATTCGCACGATCCATTCTAATTCATTCGTATGATCCATTTTAATTCATTCCTACGATCTATTCTAATTCATTCGCCCGAATGAATTAGAATGGATCATACAAATGAATTAGAATGGATCGTACAAATGGATTAGAATGGATCGTACAAATGGATTAGAATGGATCGTACGAATGAATTAGAATGGATACATTAGAGCGAATGAATTAGAATGGATCATAGGAATGAATTAGAATGGATCGTGCAAATGAATTAGAATGGATACATTCGTGCGAATGAATTAGAATTGATCGTAGGAATGAATTAGAATGGATCGTACGAATGAATTAGAATGGTTACATTCGTGCGAATGAATTAGAATGGATCGTACGAATGGTTTAGAATGGATCGTACGAATGGATTAGAATGAATCGTACGAATGAATTATAATAGATCGTACAAATGAATTAGAAAGGTTACATTTGTGAGAATGAATTAGAATAGATCGTACGAATGAATTAGAATGGATCGTACGAATAGATTAGAATGGATCATACGAATGAATTAGAATGGATCGAACGAATGAATTAGAATGGATACATTCAAGCGAATGAATTAGAATAGATCATAGGAATGAATTAGAATGGATTGTGCGAATGAATTAGAAAGGATCGTACGAATGAATTAGAAAGGTTACATTTGTGAGAATGAATTAGAATGGATCGTACGAATGAATTAGAATGGATCGTACGAATGGATTAGAATGGATCGTACGAATGGATTAGAATGGATCGTATGAATGAATTAGAATGGATCGTACAAATGAATTAGAAAGGTTACATTCGTGAGAATGAATTAGAATGGATCGTACGAATGAATTAGA
The DNA here is from genome assembly GCA_947650365.1 of Chamaelirium japonicum. NCBI lineage: Eukaryota > Viridiplantae > Streptophyta > Magnoliopsida > Liliales > Melanthiaceae > Chamaelirium > Chamaelirium japonicum. Next base: position 77,443,375 of record OX393552.1, on the reverse strand, counting down.
ATGAATCATACGAATGAATTAGAATGGATCATACGAATGAATTAGAATACATCATGTGAATGGATTAGAATGGATCGTACGTTTGAATTAGATTGGATTGTGCGAATGAATTATAATGGATACATTCGTGCGAATGAATTAGAATAGATCGTTTGAATGAATTAGAATGGATCGTACGAATGAATTAGAATGGATCGTGCGAATGAATTTGAATGGATCGTGCGAATGAATTAGAATGGATCATACGAATGAATTAGAATGGATCGTATGAATGAATTAGAATGGATACATTCGTGCGAATGAATTAGAATGGATCGTACGAATGAATTAGACTGGATCGTACGAATAAATTAGAATGGATACATTCATACGAATGAATTAGAATGGATCGTACGAATGGATTAAATGGATCATACGAATAGATTAGAATGGATCGTACGAATGGATTAGAATGGATCGTACGAATGAATTAGAATGGATCATACAAATGAATTAGAAAGGTTACATTCGTGAGAATGAATTAGAATGGATCGTACGAATGAATTAGATTGGATAATGCGAATGAATTTGAATGGATTGTACGAATGAATTAGAATGGATCGAACGAATGAATTTGAATGGATTATACGAATGAATTAGAATAGATCGTTGGAATGAATTAGAATGGATCATACGAATGAATTAGAATGGATCGTGCGAATGAATTAGAATGGATCGTACGAATGAATTAGAATGGATCGTACGAACGAATTAGAATGGATCGTACGAACGAATTAGAATGGATCGTACGAATGAATTAGAATGGATACATTCGTGCGAATGAATTAGAATAGATTATACGAATGAATTATAATGGATCGTACGAATGAATTAGAATGCATTGTACGAATGAATTAGATTGCATCGTACGATCCATTCTAATTCATTCGTACGATCCATTCTAATTCATTCGCACAAATGTATCCATTCTAATTCATTCGCTCGAATGTATCCATTTTAATTCATTCGTACAATCCATTCAAATTCATTCGTGCAAATAAATTAGAATGGATCGTACGAATGAATTAGAATGCATCGTACGATCCATTCTAATTCGTTCGTACGATCCATTCTAATTCATTCGTACGATGCAATCTAATTCATTCGCACAAATGTATCTATTCTAATTCATTCGTACAATGCGTTCTACGAATGAATTAGAATGGATCGTACGAATGAATTAGAATGGATACATTCGAGCGAATGAATTAGAATAGATCGTAGGAATGAATTAGAATGGATCGTACGAATAAATTAGAATGGATCGTACAAATGAATTAGAAAGGTTACATTAGAATGGATACATTCGAGCAAATGAATTAGAATGGATCGTACGAATGAATTAGAAAGGTTACATTTGTGAGAATGAATTAGAATGGATCGTACGAATGGATTAGAATGGATCGTACGAATGGATTAGAATGGATCGTACAAATGAATTAGAAAGGTTACATTTGTGAGAATGAATTAGAATGGATCATACGAATGGATTAGAATGGATCGTATGAATGAATTAGAATGGATCATACGAATGTATTAGAATGGATACAATCTTGCGAATGAATTAGAATGGATCGTGCGAATGAATTAGAATGGATCGTGCGAATGAATTAGAATGGATCGTGCGAATGAATTAGAATGGATTGTACGAATGAATTTGAATGGATACATTCGTGCGAATGAATTAGAATGGATCGTACGAATGAATTAGAATGGATCGTACGAATGAATTTGAATGGATCGTACGAATGAATTAGAATGGATCGAACGAATGAATTAGAATGGATACATTCGAGCGAATGAATTAGAATAGATTGTAGGAATGAATTAGAATGGATCATACGAATGAATTAGAATGGATCGTGCGAATGAATTAGAATGGATTGTACGAATGAATTAGAATGGATACATTCGTGCGAATGGATTAGAATGGATCGTACGAATGAATTAGAACGGATTGTACGAATGAATTAGAATGGATCATATAAATGAATTAGAATGGATCGTACGAATGAATTAGAATGGATACATTCGTGCGAATGAATTAGAATGGATCGGACAAATTCATTCGCACGGTCCATTCTAATTCATTCATACGATCCATTCTAATTCATTCGCTCGAATGTATCAATTCTAATTCATTCGTACGATCCATTCTAATTCATTCGTACGATCCATTCTAATTCATTCGCATGATCCATTCGTACGATCCATTCTAATCCATTCGTACGATCCATTCTAATTCATTCATACGATCCATTCTAATTCGTTCGTACAATCCATTCATATTCATTCGTACGATCTATTCTATTTCATTCGCACGATCCATTCTAATTCATTCGTACGATCCATTCTAATTCATTCGAACGATCCATTCTAATTCATTCGCTCGAATGTATCCATTCTAATTCATTTGTACGATCCATTCTAATTAATTCGTACGATCCATTCTAATTCATTCGCATGATCCATTCGTACGATCCATTCTAATCCATTCGTACGATCCATTCTAATTCATTCATACGATCCATTCTAATTCGTTCGTACAATCCATTCAAATTCATTCGTACGATCCATTCTATTTCATTCGCACGATCCATTCTAATTCATTCGTACGATCCATTCTAATTCATTCGTACGATCCATTCTAATTCATTCGTATGATCCATTCTAATTTATTCGCACAAATGTATCCATTTTAATTCATTCGTATGATCCATTCTAATTCATTTGTGTGATCCATTCTAATTCATTCGTACGATCCATTCTAATTCATTCGTACGATCCATTCTAATCCATTCGCGCGATCCATTCTAATTCATTCGTACGATCCATTCTAATTCATTCGTACGATCCATTCTAATGAATTAGTACATTTCATTCTAATTCATTCGCATAAATATATCCATTCTAATTCATTCGTACGATCCATTCTAATTCATTCGCACGATCCATTCTAATTCATTCGCATAAATATATCCATTCTAATTCATTCGTACGATCCATTCTAATTCATTCGTACGATCCATTCTAATTCATTCGCACGATCCATTCTAATTCATTCGCACAAATGTATCCATTCTAATTCATTCGTACAATTCATTCTAATTCATTCATACGATCCATTCTAATTCATTCACATGATATATTCTAATTCGCTCGTATGATCCATTCTCACAAATGTAACCTTTCTAATTCATTTGTACGATCCATTCTAATTCATTCGTACGATCCATTCTAATCCATTCGTACGATCCATTCTAATTCATTCGCACGAATGTAACCATTCTAATTCATTCGCACGAATGTATCCATTCTAACCATTCGTACGATCTATTCTAATTCATTCGCACGAATGTATCCATTCTAATTCATTTGCACGATCCATTCTAATTCATTCCTATGATCCATTCTAATTCGTTCATATGATCCATTCTAATTCATTCGCTCGAATATATCCATTCTAACCATTCGTACGATCCATTCTAATTCATTCGTATGAATTTATCCTTTCTAATTCATTTATACGATCCATTCTAATTCGTTCATACGATCCATTCTAATTTATTCGTACGATCTATTCTAATTCATTCGTACGATCCATTATAATTCATTCCTACGATCCATTCTAATTCATTCCTACGATCCATTCTGATTCATTCTCACAAATGTAACCTTTCTAATTCATTTGTACGATCCATTCTAATTCATTCCTACGATCCATTCTAATTCATTCCTACGATCTATTCCAATTCATTTGTACGATCCATTCTAATATATTCGTACGATCTATTCTAATCCATTCGTAAGATCCATTCTAAGCCATTCGTACGATCCATTCTAATCCATTCGTACGATCCGTTCTAATTCATTCTCACAAATGTAACCTTTCTAATTCATTTGTACGATCCATTCTGATTCATTCCTACGATCCATTCTAATTCATTCCTATGATCTATTCTAATTCATTCGTACGATCCATTCTAATGCATTCGTACGATTCATTCTAATTCATTCGCACGATCCGTTCTATTTCATTCGTACGATCCATTCTAATTCATTTCTATGATCCATTTTAATTCATTCGCACGAATGTATCCATTCTAATTCATTCGTACGATCCATTCGAATTCATTCGTACGATCCATTCTAATCAATTCGTATGATCCATTCTAGTTTATTGGCACAAATGTAACCATTCTAATTCATTCGTACGATCCATTCTAATTCATTCCTACAATCCATTCAAATTTATTCGTACGATTCATTCTAATTCATTCGTATGAGCTATTCTAATTCATTCGTACGATCCATTCTAATTCATTCGTACGATCAATTGTAATTCATTCATACGAACGAATTAGAATGGATCGTGCGAATGAATTAGAATGGATACATTCGTGAGAATGAATTAGAATGGATCGTACGAATGAATTAGAATGGATCATGCGAATGAATGAATGGATCGTGCGAATGAATTAGAATGGATCGTACGAATGCATTAGAATGGATACATTCGTGCGAATGAATTAGAATGGATCGTATGAATGAATTAGAATGGATCGTACGAATGAATTAGAATGGATCGTACAAATGAATTAGAAAGGTTACATTTGTGAGAATGAATTAGAATGGATCGTACGAATGAATTAGAATGGATCGTACGAATGAATTAGAATGGATCGTACGAACGAATTAGAATGGATCGTAGAATAAATTCGAATGGATACATTCGAGCGAATGAATTAGAATGGATCGTACGAATGAATTAGAATGGATCATAGGAATGAATTAGAATGGATCGTGCAAATGAATTAGAATGGATACATTCGTGCGAATGAATTAGAATGGATTATAGGAATGAATTAGAATGTATTGTACGAATGAATTAGAATAGATCGTGCGAATAAATTAGAATGGCTCATACGAATGAATTAGAATAGATATATTCATGCGAATGAATTAGAATGGATCGTACGAATGAAGTAGAATGGATCGTGCGAATGAATTAGAATAGATCGTATGAACGAATTAGAATGGATCATACAAATGAATTAGAAAGGTTACATTCGTGAGAATGAATTAGAATGGATCGTACGAATGAATTAGAATGGATCATGTGAATGAATTTGAAAGGATCGTACGAATGAACTAGAAAGGTTACATTTGTGAGAATGAATTAGAATGGATCGTACGAATGAATTAGAGTGGATCGTACGAATGGATTAGAATGGATCGTACGAATGAATTAGAATGGATCATACAAATGAATTAGAAAGGTTACATTCGTGAGAATGAATTAGAAGGGATCGTACGAATGAATTAGAATGGATCATGCGAATGAATTTGAATAGATCGTACGAATGATATAGAATAGCTCATACGAATGAATTAGAATGAATCGTATGAATGAATTAGAATGGTTACATTCGTGCGAATGAATTAGAATAGATCGTACGAATGAATTAGAATAGATCGTATGAATGAATTAGAATGGATCATATGAATAAATTAGAATGGATCGTCCGATTGAATTAGAATGGATCATACGAATGAATTAGAATAGATCGTTGGAATGAATTAGAATAGATCATACAAATGAATTAGAAAGGTTACATTTGTGAGAATAAATTAGAGCGGATCGTACGAATGAATTAGAATGGATCGTACGAATGGATTAGAATGGATCGTACGAATGAATTAGAATGGATCGTACAAATGAATTAGAAAGGTTACATTTGTGAGAATGAATTAGAATGGATCGTACGAATGAATTAGAATGGATCGTACGAATGAATTAGAATAGATCATGCGAATGAATTAGAATTGATAATACGAATGAATTAGAATGGATCATATGAATGAATTAGAATGGTTACATTCGTGCGAATGAATTAGAATGGATCGTACGAATAAATTAGAATGGATCGTGCGATTGAATTAGAATGGATACATTCATGCAAATGAATTAGAATGGATCATACGAAAGAATTAGAATGGATCATACGAATGAATTAGAATGGAACGTACGAATGGATTAGAATGGATCGTAAGAATGGATTAGAACGCATTGTACGAATGAATTAGAATAGATACATTTGTATGAATGAATTAGAATGGATATATTTGAACGAATAAATTAGAATGGATCATACGAATGAATTAGAATGGATCGTGCGAATGAATTAGAATGGATCTTGCGAATGAATTAGAATCGATCGTACGAATGAATTAGAATGGATCGTATGAATGAATTAGAATGGATCGTACGAATGAATTAATATGGATACATTCGAGCGAATGAATTAGAATGGATACATTTGTGCGAATGAATCAGAATGGATCGTACGAATGAATTAGAATGGATCGTACGATGCAATCTAATTCATTCGTACAATGTGTTCTAATCCATTCGTACGATCCATTATAATTCATTCGTACGATCCATTCTAATTCATTCGTATGAATGTATCCATTCTAATTCATTCGTCCGATCCATTCTAATTCATTTGTATAATCCATTCTAATGCATTCGTACGATTCATTCTAATTCATTCGTATGATCCATTCTAATTCATTCCTACGATCTATTCTAATTCATTAGCATGAATGTAACCATTCTAATTCATTCGTACGATCCATTCTAATTCATTCCTACGATCCATTCTTATTCATTCGCATGAATGTATCCATTCTAATTCATTTGCACGATCCATTCTAATTCATTTCTATGATCTATTCTAATTCATTCGGTCGATCCATTCTAATTCATTCCTATGATCCATTCTAATTCATTTGTATGATCCATTCTAATTCATTCGTACGATCCATTCTGATCCATTCGTACGATCCATTCTAATCCATTCGTACGATCCATTCTAATCCATTCGTACGAACCATTCTAATTAATTAGAATGGATCGTACGAATGAATTAGAATGGATCATATGAATGAATAAGAATGGATCGTACGAATGAATTAGAATGGATCATGCGAATGAATTAGAATGGATACATTCGTACGAATGGATTAGATTGCATCGTACAAATGAATGGATTAGATTGCATCGTACGAATGGATTAGATTGCATCGTACGATCCATTCTAATTCATTCGCACGATCCATTATAATTCATTCGTCCGGTCCATTCTAATTCATTCGCACGAATGTATCCATTCTAATACATTCGTACAATCCATTCTAATTCATTCGCACGATCCATTCTAGTTCATTCGCACGATCCATTCTAATTCATTCGTACGATCCATTCTAATTTATTCGCTCGAATGTATCCATTCTAATTCATTCGTACGATCCATTCTAATTCATTCGTATGATCCATTCTAATCCATTCATACGATTCATTCTAATTCATTCGTACAATGCGTTCTAATCCATTTGTACGATCCATTCTAATTCATTCGTACGATCCATTCTAATTCATTTGTACGATCCATTCTAATTCATTCATACGATCCGTTCTAATTCATTCGTACGATCCATTCTAATCCATTCTAATTCATTCGCTCGAATGTATCCATTCTAATTCATTCGTACGATACATTCTAATTCATTCGCACGATCCATTCTAATTCATTCGCACAATCCGTTCAAATTCATTCGCACAAACCATTCTAATTCATTCGCATGAGTGTATCCATTCTAATTCATTCGTACGATCCATTCTAATTCATTCGCACGAATGTATCCATTCTAATGCATTTGTACGATTCATTCTAATTTATTCGCACGATCCATTCTAATTCATTCGTACGATCCATTCTTATTCATTCATACGATCCATTCTAATTCATTCGCACGATCCATTCTAATTCATTCGCACAATCCGTTCTAATTCATTCGCACAATCCATTCTAATTCATTCGCACGAATGTATCGATTCTAATTCATTCGTACGATCCATTCTAATTCATTCGTACGATCCATTCTAATTTATTCGCATGATCCATTCGTACGATCCATTCTAATCCATACGTATAATCCATTCTAATTCATTCATACGATCCATTCTAATTCGTTCATACGATCCATTATAATTCGTTCGCACGAATGTAACCATTCTAATTCATTCGTACGATCCATTCTAATTCATTCCTACGATCCATTCTAATTCATTCGCATGAATGTATCCATTCTAATTCATTTGCACAATCCATTCTAATTCATTCCTATGATCCATTCTAATTCGTTCGTACGATCCATTCGAATTCATTCGTACGAATGAATTAGAATGGATCGTGCGAATGAATTAGAATAGATCGTATGAATGAATTAGAATGGATCGTACAAATGGATTAGAATGAATTAGAATGGATCGTGCGAATGAATTAGAATAGATCGTATGAATGAATTAGAATAGATCATATGAATGAATTAGAATGGTTACATTCGTGCGAATGAATTAGAATGGATCGTACGAATGGATTAGAATGGATCGTACGAATGGATTAGACTGGATCGTACGAATGGATTAGAATGGATCGTACGAATGAATTAGAATGGATCGTACAAATGAATTAGAAAGGTTACATTTCTGAGAATGAATTAGAATGGATCGTACAAATGAATTAGAATGGATCGTGCGAATGAATTAGAATGGATCGTACGAATGAATTAGAATGGATATATTTATGCGAATGAATTAGAATGGATCGAACGAATGAATTCGAATGGCTACATTTGTGCGAATGAATTCGAATGGATCGTACGAATGAATTAGAATGGATCGTACCTGATGCTGCCGCCGCGGCGGACGAATGAATTAGAATGGATTGTACGAATGGATTAGAATGGATCATAGGAATGAATTAGAATAGATATATTCATGCGTACAATCCATTCTAATTCATTCTTTCGATCCATTCTAATTCATTCACGCAATCCATTCCAATTCATTCCTATGATCCATTCTAATTCATTCGTACGATCCGTTCTAATTCATTCTCCCGAATGTATCCATTCTAATTCATTCGTACGATCCATTCTAATTCGTTCATACGATCCATTCTAATTCATTCTCACGAATGTAACCTTTCTAATTCATTCCTACGATCCATTCTAATTCATTCGTACGATCCATTCTAATTCATTCGCACAAATGTATCCATTCTAATTCATTTGTACGATCCATTCTAATTCATTCGTACAATGCGTTCTAATCCATTCGTACAATCCATTCTAATTCATTCGAATGATCCATTCTAATCCATTCGTACGATCGATTCTAATTCATTCGCACGATCCATTCTAATTCATTCGCACGAATGTAACCATTCTAATCCATTCGTACAATCCATTCTAATTCATTCGTACGATCCATTCTAATTCATTCGCACGAATGTATCCATTTTAAGGCATTCGTACGATCCATTCGAATTCATTCGCACGAACCATTCTAATTTATTCGTATGATCCATTCTAATTCATTCGTACGATCCATTCTAATTCATTTGTATGATCCATTCTAACTTATTCGCACGAATGTATCCATTCTAATTCATTCGCACAATCCAATCTAAGTCAAACGTACGATTCATTCTAATTCATTCGTATGATCCATTCTAATCCATTCGTACGATCCATTCTAATTCATTCGCACGAATGTATCCATTCTAATTCATTTGCACGATCCATTCTAATTCATTCGCATGAATGTATGTATCCATTCTAATTCATTCGTACGTTTCATTCTAATTCATTCGTACGATCCATTCTAATTCATTCGTACGATCCATTCTAATTCATTCGCACGAATGTAACCATTCGTACGATCCATTCTAATTCATTCGTATGAATGTATCCTTTCTAATTCATTTGTACGATCCATTCTAATTCGTTCATATGATCCATTCTAATTCATTTGTACGATCCATTCTAATTCATTCCTACGATCCATTCTAATTCATTCCTATGATCCATTCTAATTCATTCCTACGATCCATTCTGATTCATTCTCACAAATGTAACCTTTCTAATTCATTCCTACGATCCATTCTAATTCATTCCTACGATCTATTCTAATTCATTTGTACAATCCATTCTAATTTATTCGTACGATCCATTCTAATTCATTCGTACGATCCATTCTAATCCATTCGTACGATCCTTTCTAATCCATTCGTACGATCCATTCTAATTCATTCTCACAAATGTAACCTTTCTAATTCATTTGTACGATCCATTCTAATTCATTCCTACGATCCATTCTAATTCATTCCTACGATCTATTCTAATTCATTCGTACGATCCATTCTAATGCATTCGTACGATTCATTCTAATTCATTCGCACGATCCATTCTAATTCATTCGTACGATCCATTCTAATTCATTCCTACGATCCATTCTAATTCATTCGCACGAATGTATCCATTCTAATTCATTCGTACGATCCATTCTAATCCATTCATACGATCCATTCTAATTCATTCGCACGAATGTAACCATTCTAATTCATTCGTACGATCCATTCTAATTCATTCCTACGATCCATTCAAATTCATTCGTATGATTCATTCTAATTCATTCGTATGAGCTATTCTAATTCATTCGTACGATCCATTCTAATTCATTCGTACTATCCATTGTAATTCATTCATACGAATGAATTAGAATGGATCATGCGAATGAATTAGAATGGATCGTACCAATGAATTAGAATGGATCATGCGAATGAATGAATGGATCATGCAAATAAATTAGAATGGATCGTACGAATGCATTAGAATGGATACATTCGTGCGAATGAATTAGAATGGATCGTACGAATGAATTAGAGTGGATCGTACAAATGGATTAGAATGGTTACTTTCGTGCGAATGAATTAGAATGGATCGTAGGAATGAATTAGAATGGATCATACGAATGGATTTGAATGGATCGTACGAATGGATTAGAATGGATTCGTACAATGCATTCTAATTCATTCGTACGATTCATTCAAATTCATTCGTATGAGCTATTCTAATTTATACGTACGATCCATTCTAATGAATTAGTACGATTCAATCTAATTCATTCGTACGATCCATTCTAATTCATTCGTACGATCCATTTTAATTCATTCACACGAATGTATCCATTCTAATGCATTCGTACGATCCATTCTAATTCATTCGTATGATCCATTCTAATTCATTCGTACGATCCATTCTAATTCATTCGTACGATCCATTCTAATTCATTCACACAAATGTATCCATTCTAATTCATTCGTACGATCCATTCTAATTCATTCGCACGATCCATTCATTTATTCGCATGATCCATTCTAATTCATTCGTACGATCCATTCTAATTCATTCTCATGAATGTATCCATTCTAATTCATTCGCATGATCCATTCTAATTCATTCGTATGAATGAATTACAATGGATCGTACGAATGAATTAGAATGGATCGTACGAATGAATTAGAATAGCTCATACGAATGAATTAGAATAAATCGTACGAATGAATTTGAATGGATCATAGGAATGAATTAGAATGGATCGTACGAATGAATTAGAATGGTTACATTCATGCGAATGAATTAGAATGGATCGTACGAATGGATTAGAATGGATCGTACGAATGAATTAGAATGGATCATACGAATGAATTGGAATGGATACATTCGTGTGAATGAATTAGAATGGATCGTAGGAATGAATTAGAATGGATCGTACGAATGAATTAGAATGATTACATTCATGTGAATGAAATAGAATGGATCGTACGAATGAATTAGAAAGGATCGTGCGAACGAATTATAATTGATCATACGAATGAATTAGAATGGATCATACTAATGAATTAGAATGGATCGTATGAACGAATTAGAATGGATCGTACAAATGGATTAGAATGGATTGTACGAATGGATTAGAATGGATCGTACGAATGAATTAGAATGGTTCGTGCGAATGAATTAGAATTGATCATACGAATGAATTAGAATGGATCGTACGAATGAATTAGAATGGATCATATGAAAGAATTAGAATGGATCGTGAGAATGAATTAGAAAGGATCGTACGAATGAATTAGAATGGATATATTCGTGCGAATGAATTATATTGCATCGTACGAATGAATTTGAATGGATTGTACGAATGAATTAGAATAGATCGTACGAATAAATTAGAATTGATCATGCGAATGAATTAGAATAGATCGTACGAATAAATTAGAATGGATCGTACGAATAAATTAGAATGGATCATACGAATAAATTAGAATAGATATATTCATGCGAATGAATTACAATGGATCGTACGAATGAATTAGAATGGATCGTGCTAATGAATTAGAATGGATCATACGAGTGAATTAGAATGGATTATACGAATGAATTAGAATGGATACATTTGTGCAAATGAATTAGAATGGATCATATATTTGTGCAAAAAAATTAGAATGGATCGTACAAATGAATTAGAATGGATCGTACGAATGAGTTAGAATGGATCGTGCGAATGAATTAGAATGGATCGTCCGAATGAATTAGATTGGATCCACCGAATGAGTTAGAATGGATCACACGATTGAATTAGAATGGATCGTACGAATGAATTAGAATGGATTGTATGAATGAATTAGAATGGATCGTACGAACGAATTAGAATGGATCGTATGAACGAATTAGAATGGATCGTACGAATGAATTAGAATGGATACATTCGAGCGAATGAATTAGAATGGATCGTACGAATAAATTAGAATGGATCGTACGAATGAATTAGAATAGATACATTCATGCAAATAAATTAGAATGGATCGTACGAATGAATTAGAATGGATCGTGCGAATGAATTAGAATGGATCGTACGATCCATTCTAATCCATTCATACGATCCATTCTAATTCATTCGTATGATCCATTCTAATTCATTCGTACCATCCATTCTAATTCATTTGTATGAATGTATCCATTCTAATTCATTCGCACGATCCATTCTAATTTATTCGTACGATCCATTCTAATTCATTCGCACGTATGTAACCATTCTAATTCATTCATATGATCCATTCTAATTCATTCGTACGATCCATTCTAATTCATTCGTATGATCCATTCTAATTCGTTCGTACGATCCATTCTAATTCATTCGTACGATCCATTCTAATTCATTCGTACGATCCATTCTAATTCGTTCGTACGATCCATTCTAATTCGTTCGTATGATCCATTCTAATTCATTCGCACGATCCAATCTAATTCATTTGTACGATCCATTTTAATTCATTCGCATGATCCATTCTAATTCATTCGTACAATGCATTCTAATTCATTCGCTCGAATGTATCCTTTCTAATGCATTCGTACGATCCATTCTAATTCATTCGTACAATGCGTTCTAATTCATTCGCTCGAATGTATCCATTCTAATTCATTCGTACGATCCATTCTAATTCATTCTCATGATCCATTCGTACGATCCATTCTAATCCATTCGTCCGATCTATTCTAATTCATTCATACGATCCATTCTAATTCGTTCGTACGATTCTTTCTAATTCGTTCGTACGATCCATTCTAATTCATTCGCACGATCCATTCTAATTCGTTCATACGATCCATTCTTATTAATTCGCACGATCCATTCTAATTCAGTCGTATGAATGTATCCATTCTAATTTATTCGTTCAAATATATCCATTCTAATTCATTAGTACGATCCATTCTAATTCATTCGCACGACCCATTCTAATTCATTCGTACGATCCATTCTAATTCATTCGTATGATCAATTCTAATTCATTCGTACAATCCATTCTAATTCAGTCGTATGGATATATCATACGAATGAATTAGAATGGATCATACGAATGAATTAGAATGGATCGTACGAATGAATTAGAATGGATCATACGAATGAATTAGAATGGATCGTACGGATGAATTAGAATGGATCATATGAATGAATTAGAATGGTTACATTCGTGCGAATAAATTAGAATGGATCGTACGAATGGATTAGAACGGATCGTACGAATGGATTAGAACGCATTGTACGAATAAATTAGAATAGATACATTTGTGCGAATGAATTAGATTGCATCGTACGAATGAATTTGAATGGATTGTACGAATGAATTAGAATGGATCGTACGAATGAATTAGAATAGATCTTGCGAATGAATTAGAATAGATCGTACGAATGAATTAGAATGGATCGTACGAATAAATTAGAATGGATCGTGCGAATGAATTAGAATGGATCGTACGAATGAATTAGAATGGATCCACCGAATGAGTTAGAATGGATCATACGAATGAATTAGAATGGATTGTACGAATGAATTAGAATGGATTGTGCGAATGAATTAGAATGGATCGTACGAATGAATTAGAATGGATCGTGCGAATGAAATAGAACGAATCGTACGAATGCATTAGAATGGATCGTACGAATGAATTAGAATTAATCGTACGAATGAATTAGAATAGATTGTGCGAATGAATTAGAATGGATCGTATGAATGATTAAGAATGGATAGTACGAATCAATTAGAATGGATCGTGCGATTGAATTAGGATGAATCGTGCGAATGCATTAGAATGGATACATTCTTGCGAATGAATTAGAATGGATCTTATGAATGAATTAGAATGGATCCACCGAATGAGTTAGAATGGATCATACGAATGAATTAGAATGGATCGTACGAATGAATTAGAATGGATTGTGCGAATGAATTAGAATGGATCGTATGAATGAATAAGAATGGATCGTACGAATGAATTAGAATGGATCGTGCGAATGAATTAGAATGAATCGTACGAATGCATTAGAATGGATACATTCGTGCGAATGAATTAGAATGGATCGTATGAATGAATTAGAATGGATCGTGCGAATGAATTAGAATGGATCGTACGAATGAATTTGAATGGATACATTTGTACGAATAAATTAGAATGGATTGTACGAATAAATTAGAATGGATTGTATGAAAAAATTAGAACGGATCGTACGAATGAATTAGAATTGATCGTGCGAATGAATTAGAATGGATACATTCTTGCGAATGAATTTGAATGGATCGTACGAATGGATCGTACGAATGAATTAGAATGGTTACATTCGTGCAAAGGAATTAGAATGGATCGTACGAATGAATTAGAATGGATACATTCGTGCGAATGAATTAGAATGGATCGTACAAATGAATTAGAATAGATCGTACGAATGAATTAGAATGGATCATGCGAATGAATTAGAATGGATTGTACGAATGAATTAGAATGGATACATTTGTGCGAATGAATTAGAATGGATCGTACGAATGAATTAGAATGGATCATATGAATGAATTAGAATAGTTACATTGGTGCGAATGAATTTGAATGGATTAGAATGGATTGTACGAATGGATTAGAACGATTGTACGAATGAATTAGAATAGATACATTTGTGCGAATGAATTAGATTGCATTGTACGAATGAATTTGAATGGATTGTACGAATGAATTAGAATGGATCGTACGAATGAATTAGAATGGATCATGCGAATGAATTAGAATAGATCGTACGAATGAATTAGAATGGATCGTGCGAATGAATTAGAATGGATCGTACGAATGAATTAGAATGGATCCACCGAATGAGTTAGAATGGATCATACGAATGAATTAGAATGGATCGTACGAATGAATTAGAATGGATTGTGCGAATGAATTAGAATGGATCGTATGAATGAATAAGAATGGATCGTACGAATGAATTAGAATGGATCGTACGAATGAATTAGAATGATTCGTATGAATGCATTAGAATGGATCGTACGAATGAATTAGAATGAATCGTACGATCCATTCTAATTCATTCGTACGATCCATTCTAATTCATTCGCACGAATGTATCCATTCTAATTCATTCGTACAATCCATTCTAATTCATTCGCACGATCCATTCTAATTCATTCGTATGATCCATTCTAATTCATTCCTACGATCTATTCTAATTCATTAGCTTGAATGTATCCATTCTAATTCATTCATTCGATCCATTCTAATTCATTCGTACGATCCATTCAAATTCATTTGCATGATCCATTCTAATTCATTCGTACGATCCATTCTAATTCATTCTCACGAATGTAACCTTTCTAATTCATCTGTATGATCCATTCTAATCCATTCGTACGATCCATTATAATCCATTTGTACGATCCATTCTAATCCATTCGTACGATCCATTCTAATTCATTCGTACGATCCATTCTAATTCATTCTCACAAATATAACCTTTCTAATTCATTTGTACGATCCATTCTAATTCATTCGTACGATCCATTCTAATCCATTCGTACGATCCATTCTAATCCATTCGTACGATCCATTCTAATTCATTTGCACGAATGTAACCATTCTAATTCATTCTTACGATCTATTTTAATTCATTCCTACGATCCATTCTAATTCATTCGCACGAATGTATCCATTCTAATTCATTTGCACGATCCATTCTAATTCATTTGCTCGAATATATCCATTCTAATTCATTCGTACGATCCGTTTTAATTCGTTCGTATGATCCATTCTAATTCATTCACACGATCCATTCTATTTCATTTGTACGATCCATTTTAATTCATTCGCATGATCCATTCTAATTCATTCATATGATATATTCGTGCGAATGAATTAGAATGGATCGTACGAATGAATTAGAATGGATACTTTCGTGTGAATGAATTAGAATGGAATGTAAGAATGAATTAAAATGGATCGTACTAATGAATTAGAAGGGATCCATTCGTGCGAATGAATTAGAATGGATCGTACGAATGAATTAGAATAGATCGAGCGAATGAATTGGAATTGACCGTACGAATGAATTAGAATAGATTGTGCGAATGAATTAGAATGGATCGTACGAATAAATTAGAATGGATCTTGGGAATGAATTAGAATGGATTGTACGAATGAATTAGAATGGATCGTGCGAATGAATTAGAATAGATACATTTGTGCGAATGAATTAGATTGCATCGTACGAATGAATTTGAATGGATCATGTGAATGAATTAGAATAGATCATACGAATGAATTAGAATGGAAACATTCGGGCGAATGAATTAGAATGGATCATACGAATGAATTAGAATGGATACATTCGTGCGAATGAATTAGAATGGATTGTACGAATGAATTAGAATGGATCGTACGAATGAATTAGAATGGATACATTCGTTCGAATGGATTAGAATGGATCGTACGAATGAATTAGAATGGATCGTACGAATGAATTAGAATAGATCGTGCGAATGAATTAGAATTGATCTTACATACGAATTAGTTAGAATGGATCGTACGAATGAATTAGAGTGGATCGTACGAATGAATTAGAATGGATAGTGCGAATGAATTAGAATGGATCGTACGAATGAATTATAATGGATACATTCGTGCGAATGAATTAGAATGGATTGTGCGAATGAATTAGAACGGATCGTGCGAATTAATTAGAATGGATCGTACGAATGAATAAGAATGGATCGTACGAATGAATTAGAATGGATCGTACGAACGAATTAGAATGGATCATACGAACGAATTAGAACGGATCATACGAACGAATTAGAATGGATCGTATGAACGAATTAGAATAGATCGTACGAATGAATTAGAATGGATACATTCGAGCGAATGAATTAGAATGGATCGTACCAATGAATTATAATGGATCATAGGAATGAATTAGAACGGATCGTGCGAATGAATTAGAATGGATCGTACGAATGAATTAGAATGGATACATTCATGCGAATGAACTAGAATGGATCGTACGAATGAATTATAATGGATCGTGCGAATGAATTAGAATGGATAGTGCGAATGAATTAGAATGGATCGTACGAATGAATTAGAATGGATACATTCGTGCGAATGAATTAGAATGGATCGTACGAATGAATTAGAATGAATCGTACGAATAAATTAGAATGGATACATTTGTGCGATGAATAAGAATGGAGCATACGAATGAATTAGAATGGAGCGTACGAATGAACTAGAATGGATACATTCGTGCGAATGAATTAGAATGGATCATATGAAAGAATTAGAATGGATCGTGCGAATAAATTAGAAAGGATCGTACGAATGAATTAGAATGGACATATTCGTGCGAAAGAATTAGAATGGATCGTACGAATGAATTAGACTGGATCGTACGAATAAATTAGAATGGATATATTCGTGCGAATGAATTAGAATGGATCGTACGAATGAATTAGAATGGATCATACGAATGAATTAGAATGGATCGTACGAATGAATTAGAATAGATCATATGAATGAATTAGAATGGTTACATTCGTGCGAATGAATTAGAATGGATCGTACGAATGGATTAGAATGGATCGTACGAATGGATTAGAACGCATTGTACGAATGAATTAGAATAGATACATTTGTGCGAATGAATTAGATTGCATCGTACGAATGAATTTGAATGGATTGTACGAATGAATTAGAATGGATCGTACGAATGAATTATAATGGATCATGCGAATGAATTAGAATAGATCATACGAATGAATTAGAATGGATCGTACGAATAAAGTAAAATGGATCGTGCGAATGAATTAGAATGGATCGTACGAATGAATTAGAATGGATCCACCGAATGAGTTAGAATAGATCATACGAATGAATTAGAATGGATCGTACGAATGAATTAGAATGGATTGTGCGAATGAATTAGAATGGATCGTATGAATGAATAAGAATGGATCGAACGAATGAATTAGAATGGATCGTGCGAATGAATTAGAATGAATCGTACGAATGCATTAGAATTGATCGTACGAATGAATTAGAATGAATCGTACGAACGAATTAGAATGGATCGTATGAACGAATTAGAATGGATCGTATGAACGAATTAGAATGGATCATACGAATGAATTAGAATGGATACATTCGAGCGAATGAATTAGAATGGATCGTACGAATGAATTAGAATGGATCATAGGAATGAATTAGAATGGATCGTGCAAATGAATTAGAATGGATACATTCGTGCAAATGAATTAGAATGGATCGTAGGAATGAATTAGAATAGATCGTACGAATGAATTAGAATGGTTACATTCGTGCGAATGAATTAGAATGGATCGTACGAATGGTTTAGAATGGATCGTACGAATGGATTAGAATGAATCGTACGAATGAATTAGAATAGATCGTACAAATGAATTAGAAAGGTTACATTTGTGAGAATGAATTAGAATGGATTATACGAATGGATTAGAATGGATCGTACGAATGGATTAGAATGGATCGTATGAATGGATTAGAATGGATCGTACGTATGGATTAGAATGGATCATACAAATGAATTAGAAAGGTTACATTCGTGAGAATGAATTAGAATGGATCGTACGAATGAATTAGAATGGATCATGCGAATGAATTTGAATGGATCATACGAATGAATTAGAATGGATCGAACGAATGAATTAGAATGGATACATTCGAGCGAATGAATTAGAATAGATCGTAGGAATGAATTAGAATGGATCATACAAATGAATTAGAATGGATCGTGCGAATGAATTAGAATGGATTGTACGAATGAATTAGAATGGATACATTCATGTGAATGAATTAGAATGGATCGGACGAATGAATTAGAATGGATCGTACGAATGAATTAGAATGGATCGTGCGAATGAATTAGAATGAATCATACGAATGCATTAGAATGGATACATTCGTGCGAATGAATTGGAATGGATCGTACTAATGAATTAGAATGGATCGTGCGAATGAATTAGAATGGATCGCACGAATGAATTAGAATGGATCATGCGAATGAATTAGAATGGATCGTACGAATGAATTAGAATGGATACATTTGTGCGAATGAATTAGAATGGATTGTACGAATGAATTAGAATGGATCGTGCGAATGAATTAGAATGGATTGTACCATTGAATTAGAATGGATACACTCGTGCGAATGAATTAGAATGGATCATACGAATTAATTAGAATGGATCGTACAAATGAATTAGAATGGATCATACGAATGGATTAGAATGGATCATACGAATGGATTAGAATGGATCGTACGAATGGATTTGAATGGACCGTACGAATGAATTAGAATAGATCGTACGAATGGATTAGAATGGATCGTACGAATGAATTAGAATGGATCATGCGAATGAATTTGAATGGATCGTACAAATGAATTTGAATGGATTGTACGAATGAATTAGAATGGATCGAATGAATGAATTAGAATGGATACATTCGAGCGAATGAATTAGAATAAATCGTAGGAATGAATTAGAATGGATCATACGAATGAATTAGAATGGATCGTGCGAATGAATTAGAATGGATTGTACGAATGAATTAGAATGGATACATTCGTGCGAATGAATTAGAATGGATCGGACGAATGAATTAGAATGGATCGTACGAATGAATTAGAATGGATCGTGCGAATGAATTAGAATGAATCGTACGAATGCATTAGAATGGATCGTACGAATGCATTAGAATGGATTGTACAAATGAATTTGAATGGATTGTATGAATGAATTAGAATGGATCGTACGAATGAATTAGAATGGATCATACAAATGAATTAGAAAGGTTACATTCGTGAGAATGAATTAGAATGGATCGTACGAATGAATTAGAATGGATCATGCGAATGAATTTGAATGGATCGTACGAATGAATAAGAATGGATCGTACGAATGAATTAGAATGGATCGTACGAATGTATCCATTCTAATTCATTCGTACGATCCATTCTAATTCGTTCATATGATCCATTCTAATTCGTTCGTACGATCCATTCTAATTCGTTCGTACGATCCATTCTAATTCATTCGCACGATCCATTCTAATTCATTCGCACGATCTATTCTAATTCTTTCATATGATCCATTCTAATTCATTCGCATGAATGTATCCATTCTAGTTCATTCGTACGCTCCATTCTAATTCATTCGTACGCTCCATTCTTATTCATCGCACAGATGTATCCATTCTAATTCATTCGTACGATCCATTCTAATTCATTCGCACGATCGATTCTAATTCATTCGTATGATCCATTCTAATTCATTCGTACGATCCATTCTAATTCTTTCGTACGATCCATTCTAATTCATTCGCACGATCTATTCTGACTCATTCGTACAATCCATTCTGATTAATTTGTACGATCCATTCTAATTCATTCGCACTATCCATTCTAATTCATTCGTACGATCCATTCTAATTGATTCTTACGATCCATTCTAATTCATTTGTACGATCCATTCTAATTCATTCGCTTGAATGTATCCATTCTAATTCATTCGTATGATCCATTCTAATTCGTTCATACGATCCATTCTAATTCATTCGTATGATCCATTCTAATTCATTCGTACGATCCATTCTAATCCATTCGTACGATCCTTTCTAATTCATTCGTACAAATGAATTAGAATGGATCGTATGAATGAATAAGAATGGATCGTACGAATGAATTAGAATGGATCGTGCAAATGAATTAGAATAGATACATTCGTGCGAATGAATTGGAATGGATTGTGCGAATGAATTAGAATGGATCGTACGAATGAATTCGAATGGATATATTTGAATGAATGAATTAGAATGGATCATACGAATGAATTAGAATGGATCGTACGAATGAATTAGAGTGGATCGTGCGAATGAATTAGAATCGATCGTACGAATGAATTAGAATAAATCATACGAATGAATTAAAATAGATACATTCATACGACTGAATTAGAATGGATCGTGCGAATTAATTAGAATGGATCGTACGAATGAATTTGAATGGATACATTTGTGCGAATGAATCTGAATAGATTGTATGAATGAATTACAATGGATCGTACGAATGAATTAGAATGGATCGTACGAATGAATTAGAATAGCTCATACGAATGAATTAGAATAAATCGTACGAATGAATTAGAATGGTTACATTCGTGCGATTGAATTAGAATAGATCGTACGAATGAATTAGAATGGATCGTACGAATAAATTAGAATGGATCGTGCGAATGAATTAGAATGGATCGTACGAATGAATTAGAATGGATCCACCGAATGAGTTAGAATGGATCATACGAATGAATTAGAATGGATCATACGAATGAATTAGAATGGATTGTGCGAATGAATTAAAATGGATCGTATGAATGAATAAGAATGGATCGTGCGATTCTAATCCATTCGTTCGATCCATTCTAATCTATTCTAATTCATTCGCACAAATGTATCCATTCTAATTCATTCTCACGAATGTAACCTTTCTAATTCATCTGTATGATCCATTCAAATTCATTCATACGAATGAATAGAATGGATCGTCCGATCCATTCTAATTCATTCGGACAATCCATTCTAATTAGAATAGATCGCTCGAATGTATCCATTCTAATTCATACGCATGATCCATTCTAAACCATTCATACGATCTATTCTAATTCATTCGCTCAAATATATCCATTCTAATTCATTCGTACAATCCATTCTAATGCATTCGTACGATCCATTCTAATTCATTCGTATGATCCATTCTAATTCATTCGCTCGAATGTATCCATTCTAATTCATTCGTACGATCCATTCTAATTCATTCATACGATCCATTCTAATTCGTTCGCACGATCCATTCTAATTCATTCGTACGATCTATTCTAATACATTCGCATGATCCATTCTAATTCATTCGTACGGTCCATTCTAATTCATTCATACAATCCATTCAAATTCATTCGTACGATGCAATCTAAATCATTCGCACAAATGTATCTATTCTAATTCATTCGTACAATGCGTTCTAATCCATTCGTACGATCCATTCTAATCCATTCGTACGATCCATTCTAATTCATTCGCACGAATGTAACCATTCTAATTCATTCATATGATCCATTCTAATTCATTCGTACGATCCATTCTAATTCATTCGTATGATCCATTCTAATTCATTCGTACGATCCATTCTAATTCATTTGCATGAATGTATCCATTCTAATTTATTCATACGGTCCAATCTAATTCATTCGTACGATCCATTCTAATTCATTCGCACGAATATATCCATTCTAATTCATTCGTACGATCCTTTCTAATTCATTCGCACGATCCATTCTAATTCTTTCATATGATCCATTCTAATTCATTCGCACGAATGTATCCATTCTAGTTCATTCGTACGCTCCATTCTAATTTATTCGTACGCTCCATTCTTATTCATCGCACAAATGTATCCATTCTAATTTATTCGTACGATCCATTCAAATTCTATCGTATGATCCATTCTAATTCATTCGCACAAATGTATCCATTTTAATTCATTCGTACGATCCATTCTAATTTATTCATACGATCCATTCTAATTCATTCGCACAATCCATTCTAATTCATTAGTATGGTCCATTCTAATTCATTCGCATGAATATATCTATTCTAATTCATTCGTATTATCCAGTCTAATTTATTCGCACGACCTATTCTAATTCATTCGTACGATCCATTCTTATTCATTCGTACGATCCATTCTAATTCATTCGCATGAATGTATCATACGAATGAATTAGAATGGATCATGCGAATGAATTAAAATGGATCGTACGAATGAATTAGAATGGATCGTACAAATGAATTAGAAAGGTTACATTTGTGAGAATGAATTAGAATGGATCATACGAATGAATTAGAATGGATCGTACGAATGAATTAGAATGGATCATACAAATGAATTAGAAAGGTTACATTCGTGAGAATGAATTAGAATTGATCGTACGAATGAATTAGAAAGGATCATGCGAATGAATTTGAATGGATCGTACGAATGAATTAGAATGGATCGAACAAATGAATTAGAATGGATACATTCGAGCGAATGAATTAGAATAGATCGTTGGAATGAATTAGAATGGATCATATGAATGAATTTGAATGGATCGTGCGAATGAATTAGAATGGATTGTACGAATGAATTAGGATGGATACATTCGTGCGAATAAATTAGAATGGATCGAACGAATGAATTAGAATGGATCGTATGATTCATTCTAATTCGTTCGTACGATCCATTCTAATTCATTCGTATGATCCATTCTAACTCATTCGGTGGATCCATTCTAATTTATTCGTACGATCCATTCTAATTCATTCACACTATCCATTTTAATTCATTCGCACGATCCATTCTAATTCATTCGTACGATCCATTCTAATTCATTCGCACGAATGTATCCATTCTAATTCATTCGCACGAATGAATTAGAATGGATCGTACGAATGAATTAGAATGGATCGTACGAATGAATTAGAATGGATCGTGCGAATGAATTAGAATGGATTGTACGAATGTCTAAGTCATTCGTACAATGCATTCTAATCCATTCGTACGATCCATTCTAATTCATTCGCACGATCCATTCTAATTCATTCGCACGATCCATTATAATCTATTCGTACGATCCATTCTAATCTATTCGTACGAATGGATTAGAAATGATACATTCGTACGAATGAATTAGAATGGATCGTACGAATAAATTAGAATGGATCGTACGAATAAATTAGAATGGATCGTGCGAATGAATTCGAATGGATCGTACGAATGAATTAGAATGGATCCACCGAATGAGTTAGAATGGATCATACGAAAGAATTAGAATGGATCGTACGAATGAATTAGAATGGATTGTGCGAATGAATTAGAATGGATCGTATGAATGAATAAGAATGGATCGTACGAATGAATTAGAACGGATCGTGCGAATGAATTAGAATGAATCATACGAATGCATTAGAATGGATCGTACGAATGAATTAGAATGAATCGTACGATCCTTTCTAATTCATTTGTCCGATCTATTCTAATTCATTCGCACGAATGTATCCATTCTAATTCATTCGTACAATCCATTCTAATTCATTCGCACGATCTATTCTAATTCATTCGTATGATCCATTCTAATTCATTCCTATGATCTATTCTAATTCATTCGCTCGAATGTATGCATTCTAATTCATTCGTACAATCCATTCTAATTCATTCGCACGATCCATTCTAATTCATTCGTATGATCCATTCTAATTCATTCCTACGATCTATTCTAATTCATTCGCTCGAATGTATCCATTCTAATTCATTCGTACGATCCATTCTATTTCATTCGTATGATCCATTCTAACTCATTCGGTGGATCCATTCTAATTCATTCGTACGATCCATTCTAATTCATTCGCACGATCCATTCTAATTTATTTGTACGATCCATTCTAATTCATTCGTACGATCCATTCTAATTCATTCGTACGATCTATTCTAATTCATTCGTGAGAATGAATTAGAATGGATACATTTGTGCAAATGAATTAGAATAGATTAGAATGGATCGTACGAATGGATTAGAATCCATTCTAATTCATTTGTATGATCCATTCTAATTCATCGCACGATCCATTCTAATTCATTCGCTCGAATGTATCCATTCTAATTCATTCGTACGATCAATTCTAATGCATTCGTACGATCCATTCTAATTCATTCGTCCGATCCATTCTAATTCATTCGCACGAATGTATCCATTCTAATTCATTCGTACAATCCATTCTAATTCATTCGCACGATCCATTCTAATTCATTCGTATGATCCATTCTAATTCATTCCTACGATCTATTCTAATTCATTCGCTCGAATGTATCCATTCTAATTCATTCGTTCAATCCATTCTAATTCATTCGTTCAATCCATTCTAATTCATTCGTACGATCCATTCAAATTTATTCGCATGATCTATTCTAATTCATTCGTACGATCTATTCTAATTCAATCGTATGATCCATTCTAATTCATTCGCACAAATGTATCCATTTAAATTCGTTTGTACGATCCATTCTAATTTATTCATACGATCCATTCTAAGTCATTCGCACGATCCATTCTAATTCATTCATACGATCTATTCTAATCTATTCGTACGAATGGATTAGAATGGATACATTCGTGTAATCCATTCTAATTCATTTGCACGATCCATTCTAATCCATTCGTACGATCCATTCTAATCCATTCGTACGATCCATTCTAATTCATTCGTACGATCCATTCTAATTCATTCGCACAAATGTATCCATTCTAATTCATACGATCTATTCTAATTCGTTCATACGATCCATTCTAATTCATTCGCACGAATGTAACCATTCTAATTCATTCGTACGATCCATTCTAATTCATTCGTCCGATCCATTCAAATTCATTCGTACGATGCATTCTAATTCATTCGCACGATCTATTCTAATTCATTCGTACAATCCATTCTAATTCACTCGTACGATCTATTCAAATTATTCGCACTATCCATTCTAATCCATTCATACGATCCATTCTAATTCATTCGCACAAATGTAACAATTCTAATTCATTCGTACGATCCATTTTTATTCATTCCTACGATCCATTCTAATTCATTCGCACGAATGTACCCATTCTAATTCATTTGCACGCTCCATTCTAATTCATTCCTATGATCCATTCTATTTCATTCGTACGATCCATTCTAATTCATTCGCTCGAATGTATCCATTCTAATTCATTCGTATGATCCATTCTAATTCATTCGCTCGAATGTATCCATTCTAATTCATTCGTACGATCCATTCTAATTCGTTCATACGATCCATTCTAATTCATTCGTACGATCCATTCTAATTCATTCGTACGATCCATTCTAATTCATACGCACAAATGTATCCATTCTAATTCATTCGTATGATCCATTCCAATTCATTCGCACGATCCATTCTAATTCATTCGCGTGATCCATTCTATTTCATTCGCACGATCTATTCTAATTCATTCGTACGATCCATTCTAATTCATTCCTACGATCCATTCTAATTCATTCGTACGATCCATTCAAATTCATTCGCATGATCCATTCTAATTCATTCGTACGATCCATTCTAATTCATTCTCACGAATGTAACCTTTCTAATTGATTTGTATGATCCATTCTAATTCATTCGTACGATCCATTCTAATCCATTCGTACAATCAATTCTAATCCATTCCTACGATCCATTCTAATCCATTCGTACGGTCCATTCTAATTCATTCGTACGATCTATTCTAATTCATTCTCACAAATGTAACATTTCTAATTCATTCGTACGATCCATTCTAATCCATTCGTCCGATCCATTCTAATCCATTCGTACGATCCATTCTAATTCGTTCGTACGATCCATTCTTATTCATTCATACGATCCATTCTAATTCATTCGCACAAATGTATCCATTCTAATTTATTCGTACGATCCATTCAAATTCAATCGTATGATCCATTCTAATTCATTCGCACAAATGTATCCATTCTAATTCATTCGTATGATCCATTCTAATTCATTCGTTCGATCCATTCTAATTCATTCGTACGATCCATTCAAATTCATTCGTACGATGCAATCTAATTCATTCGCACAAATGTATCTATTCTAATTTATTCGTACAATACGTTCTAATCCATTCGTACGATCCATTCTAATCTATTCGTACGATCCATTCTAATTCATTCGCACGAATGTAACCATTCTAATTCATTCATATGAACCATTCTAATTCATTCGTACGATCCATTCTAATTCATTCGCACGATCCATTCTAATTCATTTGTACGAATGTATCCATTCTAATTCATTCGCACGATCCATTCTAATGCATTCGTACGATTCATTCTAATTCATTCGTACGATCCATTCTAATCCATTCGTACGATCCATTCTAATTCATTCGTAAGATCAATTCTAATTCATTCGCACGATCCATTCTAATCCATTCGTACGATCCATTCTAATTCATTTGTACGATCCATTCTAATTCATTCGTATGATCAATTCTAATTCATTCGCACGATCCATTCTAATCCATTCTAATTCGTTCCTACGATCCATTCTAATTCATTCGCACGATCCATTCTAATTCATTCATACGAATGAATTAGAATGGATCGTGCAATCCATTCTAATTCATTCGCACAATCCATTCTAATTCATTCGTACGATCCATTCTAATTCATTCGTCCGATCCATTCTAATTCATTCGCACGAATGTATCCATTCTAATTCATTTGTATGATCCATTCTAATTCATTCGCACGAATGTAACCATTCTAATTCATTCGTATAATCCATTCTTATTCATTCATACGATCCATTCTAATTCATTCCTGCGATCCATTCAAATTCATTCGTACGATCCATTCTAATTCATTCGTACGATCCATTCTAATTCATTCATACGATCTATTCTAATTCATTCGCACGAATGTTTCCATTCTAATTCATTCGCACAATCCAACCTAATTCAAACGTACGATCTATTCTAATTCATTCGTACGATTCATTCTAATTCATTCGAATGAGCTATTCTAATTCATTCGTACGATCCATTAGACTGGATCGTGCGAATGAATAAGAATGGATCATACGAATGAATTAGAATGGATCGTACGAATTAATTTGAATGGATACATTCGTGCAAATGAATTAGAATGGATTGTATGAATGAGTTAGAATGGATCGTACGAATGAATTAGAATGGTTACATTCGTGCGAATGAATTAGAATGGATCGTACGAATGGATTAGAATGGATCGTACAAATGGATTAGAATGGATCGTACGAATGAATTAGAATGTATCGTACAAATGATTTAGAAAGGTTACATTTGTGAGAATGAATTAGAATGATCGTACGAATGAATTAGAATGGATCGTACGAATGGATTAGAATGGATCGTACGAATGGATCCGAATGAGTTAGAATGGATCCATTCTAATTCGTACAATCCATTCATACGAATGAATTAGAATGGATCGTACGAATGAATTAGAATGGATAGTGCGAATTAATTAGAATGGATCGTACGAATGAATTAGAATGGATTGTACGAATGAATTAGAATAGATCGTGCGAATGAATTAGAATGGATCGTACGAAAGAATTAGAATGGATCGTACGAATGAATTAGAATGGATCATACGAATGAATTAGAATACATCATGTGAATGAATTAGAATGGATCGTATGTTTGAATTAGATTGGATTGTGTGAATGAATTAGAATGGATACATTCGTGCGAATAAATTAGAATAGATTGTATGAATGAATTAGAATGGATCGTACGAATGAATTAGAATGGATACATTTGTACAAATGAATTAGAATGGATCGTACGAATGAATTAGAATGGATAGTGCGAATGAATTAGAACGGATCGTACGAATGAATTAGAATGGTTACATTCGTGCGAATGAATTAGAATAGATCGTATGAATGAATTAGAATGGATCGTACAAATGAATTAGAATGGATCGTGCGATTGAATTAGAATGGATACATTCTTGCGAATGAATTTGAATGGACCGTTCGAATGAATTAGAATGGATCGTGCGAATGAATTAGAATGGATACATTCATGCAAATGAATTAGAATGGATTGTGAATGAATTAGAATAGATCGTGCAAATGAACTAGAATGGATCATACGAATGAATTAGAATGCTTACATTCATGCAAATGAATCAGAATGAATCGTATGAATGAATTAGAATGGATCGTACGAATGAATTAGAATGGATCGTACGAATGAATTAGAATGGATCGTGCGAATGAATTAGAATGGTTACATTCGTGCGAATGAATTAGAATGGATCGTACGAATGGATTAGAATGGATCGTACGAATGGATTAGAATGGATCGTACGAATAAATTAGAATGGATCATAGGAATGATTTATAATGGATCATGCAAATTAATTAGAATGGATACATTCGTACGAATGAATTAGAATGGATCATAGGAATGAATTAGAATGGATCGTACGAATGAATTAGAATGGTTACATTCGTGCGAATGAATTTGAATGGATCATACGAATGGATTAGAATGGATCGTACGAATGGATTAGAATGGATCGTACGAATGAATTAGAATGGATCGTACAAATGAATTAGAAAGGTTACATTTGTGAGAATGAATTAGAATGGATTGTACGAATGGATTAGAATGGATCGTACGAATGGATTAGAATGGATCGTACGAATGAATTAGAATGGATCATACGAATGAATTAGAATGGATACATTTGTGACGACCAAGATCCAATAGGCCAATAGCCAAGAGCCAAGACTCCTGAGGCGGGAATGCCAAGATGGATGAGGTGAGGTGAGGTGAGGTGAGGTGTACAAGGCCATGAGTTAGCCCCACATCGCCTGGAGAGAAGGAGATCCTGAGCTACTTATATAATTTCCCCTCCCAAATATAGAAGACGCGTTTTAAAACCGTGCGCCGCTACGGAATTCTTAAGAACTCCGTAGTTAAGCGTGCTCGGGCGAGAGTAGTACTAGGATGGGTGACCACCCTGGGAAGTTCTCGTGCGGGCATGGGCAAAGCGGACAAAATCTTGTGTGTTTGGGGCGGATATTACAAAATGGTATCAGAGCCGGTTCTCCTCGCTATGGGGGGGTCTAACCCTACACGAGGACGTGTAGCCCTAAGGGGGGTGGATTGTGACGACCAAGATCCAATAGGCCAATAGCCAAGAGCCAAGACTCCTGAGGCGGGAATGCCAAGATGGATGAGGTGAGGTGAGGTGAGGTGAGGTGTACAAGGCCATGAGTTAGCCCCACATCGCCTGGAGAGAAGGAGATCCTGAGCTACTTATATAATTTCCCCTCCCAAACATAGAAGACGCGTTTTAAAGCCGTGCGCCGCTACGGATTTTGTAAGAACTCCGTAGTTAAGCGGCTCGGGCGAGAGTAGTACCAGGATGGGTGACCACCCTGGGAAGTTCTCGTGCGGGCACGGGCAAAGCGGACAATATCTTGTGTGTTTGGGGTGGATGTTACAAAATGGTATCAGAGCCGGTTCTCCTCGCAATGGGGGGGTCTAACCCTACACGAGGACGTGTAGCCCTAAGGGGGGTGGATTGTGACGACCAAGATCCAATAGGCCAATAGCCAAGAGCCAAGACTCCTGAGGCGGGAATGCCAAGATGGATGAGGTGAGGTGAGGTGTACAAGGCCATGAGTTAGCCCCACATCGCCTGGAGAGAAGGAGATCCTGAGCTACTTATATAATTTCCCTTCCCAAATATAGAAGACGCGTTTTAAAACCGTGCGCCGCTACGGAATGCTTAAGAACTCCGTAGTTAAGCATGCTCGGGCGAGAGTAGTACTAGGATGGGTGACCACCCTGGGAAGTTCTCGTGCGGGCATGGGCAAAGCAGACAAAATCTTGTGTGTTTGGGGCGGATGTTACAACATTTGTACGAATGAATTAGAATAGATTAGAATGGATACATTTGTGCGAATGAATTAGAATAGATTAGAATGGATCGTACGAATGGATTAGAATTCATTCTAATTCATTTGTATGATCCATTCTAATCCATTCGTACGATCCATTCTAATTCATTCGTAAGATCCATTCTAATTCATTCTCACAAATGTAACCTTTCTAATTTATTTGAATGATCCATTCTAATTCATTCGTACGATCCATTCTAATCCATTCGTACGATCCATTCTTATTCGTTCATACGATCCATTCTAATTCGTTCGTATGATTCATTCTAATTCATTCGTACGATGCAATCTAATTCATTCGCACAAATGTATCTATTCTAATTCATTCATACAATGCATTCTAATCCATTCATATGATCCATTCGTGCGAATGAATTAGAATGGATCGAACGAATGAATTAGAATGGTTCGTGCGAATGAAATAGAATGGATCGTACGAATGAATTAGAATCGTGCGAATGAATAAGAATGGATTGTACGAATGAATTAGAATGGATCGTGCGAATGAATTAGAATGGATCGTATGAATGAATACATCATGTTAATGAATTAGAATGGATCGTATGTTTGAATTAGATTGGATTGTGAGAATGAATTAGAATGGATACATTCGTGCGAATGAATTAGAATAGATCGTGCGAATGAATTAGAATGGATCGTGAGAATGAATTAGAATGGATCGTGTGAATGAATTTGAATGGATCGTGCGAATGAATTCGAATGGATCGTACGAATGAATTAGAATGGATCGTACGAATGAATTAGAATGGATCGTGCGAATGAATTAGAATGGATCGTATGAATGCATAAGAATGGATCATACGAATGGATTAGAATGGATCGTACGATTGGATTAGAATGGATCGTACGAATGGATTAGAATGGATCGTACGAATGGATTAGAATGGATCGTACGAATGCATTAGAATGGATATATTTGTGCGAATGAATTAGAATGGATCATACGATTGAATTTGAATGGAACGTACGAATGAATTAGAATGGATATATTCGTGCGAATGAATTAGAATGGATCATAGGAATGAATTAGAATGGATCGTACGAATGAATTAGAATGGTTACATTCGTGCGAATGAATTAGAATGGATCGTACGAATGGATTAGAATGGATCGTACGAATGGATTAGAATGGATCGTACGAATGAATTAGAATGGATCGTACAAATGAATTAGAAAGGTTACATTTGTGAGAATGAATTAGAATGGATCGTACGAATGAATTAGAATTGATCGTACGAATGGATTAGAATGGATCGTACGAACGGATTAGAATGGATCGTACGAATGGATTAGAATGGATCGTACGAATGAATTAGAATGGATCATACGAATGAATTAGAATGGAGACATTTGTGAGAATGAATTAGAATGGATACATTTGTGCAAATGAATTAGAATAGATTAGAATGGATCTTACGAATGGATTAGAATCCATTCTAATTCATTTGTATGATCCATTCTAATTCATCGCACGATCCATTCTAATTCGTTTGAATTAGATTGGATTGTGCGAATGAATTGGAATGGATACATTCGTGCAAATGAATTAGAATAGATCGTATGAAGGAATTAGAATGGATCGTATGAATGATTAGAATGGATCGTACGAATGAATTAGAATGGATTGTACGAATGAATTGGAATGGATACATTCGTGCGAATGAATAGAATGGATCGTACGAATGAATTAGAATGGATCGAGCGAATGAATTAGAATGGATTGTACGAATGAATTAGAATGGTTACATTCGTGCGAATAAATTAGAATGGATAGTACGAATGGATTAGAATGGATCGTACGAATGGATTAGAATGGATCGTACGAATGAATTAGAATAGATCGTACAAATGAATTAGAAAGGTTACATTTGTGAGAATGAATTAGAATGGATCGTACGAATGAATTAGAATGGATCATACGAATGGATTAGAATGGATCGTATGAATGGATTAGAATGGATCATACGAATGGATTAGAATGGATCGTACGAATGAATTAGAATGGATCATACGAATGAATTAGAATAGATACATTTGTGAGAATGAATTAGAATGGATACCTTTGTGCGAATGAATAAGAATAGATTAGAATGGATCGTATGAATGGATTAGAATCCATTCTAACTCATTTGTATGATCCATTCTAATTCATTGCACGATCCATTCTAATTCATTCGCTCGATCCATTCTAATTCATTCGTCTGATCCATTCTAATTCATTCGCACGAATGTACCCATTCTAATTCATTCGTACGATCCATTCTAATTCATTCGTACGATCCATTCTAATCATTCGTACGATCTATTCTAATTCATTCATACGATCTATTCTAATTCATTCGCACGAATGTATCCATTCTAATTCATTCGCACAATCCAATCTAATTCAAACGAATTAGAATGGATCGTGCGATGAATTAGAATGGATCATACAAATGAATTAGAATGGATTCTAATCCATTCGTACGATCCATTCTAATCTATTCTAATTCATTCGCACAAATGTATCCATTCTAATTCATTCTCACAAATGTATCCATTCTAATTCCTTCGTATGATCCATTCTAATTCATCGTACGATTCATTCTAATCCATTCGTACGATCCATTCTAATCCATTCATACGATCTATTCTCATTCATTCTCACAAATGTAACCTTTCTAATTCATTTGTACGATCCATTCTAATTCATTCGTACGATCCATTCTAATCCATTCGTACGATCCATTCTAATTCATTCGCACGAATGTAACCATTCTAATTCATTCGTACGATCCATTCTAATTCATTCCTACGATCCATTTTTATTCATTCGCACGAATGTATCCATTCTAATTCAGTTGCACGATCCATTCTAATTCATTCCTATGATCCATTCTAATTCATTCGTATGATACATTCATACGACTGAATTAGAATGGATTGTTCGAATGAATTAGAATTGATCATACAAATGAATTAGAATGGATCGTACGAATGAATTAGAATGGATCGTGCGAATGAATTAGAATGGATCGTTCGAATGAATTAGAATGGATATTTGAAAGAATTAGAATGGATCGTGCGAATGAATTAGAAAGGATCGTACGAATGAATTAGAATGGATATATTCGTGCGAATGAATTAGATTGCATCGTACGAATGAATTTGAATGGATTGTACGAATGAATTAGAATGGATCGTACGAATGAATTAGAATGGATCGAACGAATGAATTAGAATGGATACATTCGAGCGAATGGATTAGAATAGATCGTAGGAATGAATTAGAATGGATCATACGAATGAATTAGAATGGATCGTGCGAATGAATTAGAATGGATTGTACGAATGAATTAGAATGGATACATTCGTGCGAATGAATTAGAATGGATCGGACGAATGAATTAGAATGGATCATACGATCCATTCTAATTCATTTGTATGATCCATTCTAATTCATTCGTACGATCCATTCTAATCCATTCGTACGATACATTCTAATCCATTCGTACGATCAATTTTAATCCATTCGTACGATCCTTTCTAATTCATTCGTATGATCCATTCTAATTCATTCTCACAAATGTAACCTTTCTAATTCGTTTGTACGATCCATTCTAATTCATTCGTATGATCCATTCTAATCCATTCGTATGATCCATTCTAATCTATTCGTACGATCCATTCTAATTCATTCGCACGAATGTAACCATTCTAATTCATTCGTACGATCCATTCTAATTCATTCCTACGATCCATTCTAATTCATTCGCACGAATGTATCCATTCTATTTCATTTGCACGATCCATTCTAATTCATTCCTATGATCCATTCTAATTCATTCGTACGAATTGATTGTACGAATGAATTAGAATTGATCATACGAATGATTTAGAATGGATCGTACGAATGAATTAGAATGGATCGTGCGAATGAATTAGAATGGATCGTACGAATGAATTAGAATGGATATATTTGAACGAATAAATTAGAATGGATCGTACGAACGAATTAGAATGGATCGTACGAATGCATTAGAATGGATCGTACGAATGAATTAGAATGGATACATTCGAGCGAATGAGTTACAATGGATCGTGTGATGAATTAGAATGGATCATAGAAATGAATTAGAATGGATTCTAATCCATTCGTACGATCCATTCTAATCTATTCTAATTCATTCGCATAAATGTATCCATTTTATTTCATTCTCACGAATGTAACCTTTCTAATTCATTTGTATGATCCATTCTAATGCATTCGTACGATCCATTCTAATCCGTTCATTCATACGAATGAATTAGAATGGTTACATTCGTGCGAATGAATTAGAATAGATCGTACGAATAAATTAGAATGGATCGTACGAATGAATTAGAATGGATCGTGCGAATGAATTAGAATGGATCGTACGAATTAATTAGAATGGATCGTACGAATGAATTAGAATGGATATATTCGTGCGAATGAATTAGAATGGATCGTGCGAATGAATTAGAATGGATCATACGAATAGAGTAGATACATTTGTGAGAATGAATTAGAATGGATCGTATGATCCATTCTAATTCATTCATACGATCCATTCAAATTCATTCGCATGATCCATTCTCGTTCATTCGTACGATCCATTCTAATTCATTCTCACAAATGTAACCTTTCTAATTAATTTGTATGATCCATTCTAATTCATTCGTACGATACATTCTAATCCATTCGTACGATCCATTCTAATTCATTCGAACGATCCATTCAAATTCTTTCGTACGATCCATTCTAATTCATTCGCACGATCTATTCTAATTCATTCGTACAATCCATTCTAATTCATTCGTACGATCCATTCTAATTCATTTGCACTATCCATTCTAATTCATTCGCACGATCCATTCTAATTCATTCGTACGATCCATTCTAATTCATTCGTATGATCAATTCTAATTCATTCGTACAATCCATTCTAATTCAGTCGTATGAATGTATCATACGAATGAATTAGAATGGATCATAGGAATGAATTAGAATGGATCGTGCAAATGAATTAGAATGAATACATTCGTGCGAATGAATTAGAATGGATCGTAGGAATGAATTAGAATGGATCGTACGAATGGATTCGAATAGATCGTACGGATGGATTAGAATATATCGTACGAATGAATTAGAATGGACCGTACAAATGAATTAGAAAGGTTACATTTTTGAGAATGAATTAGAATGGATCGAACGAATGAATTAGAATGGATCGTACGAATGGATTAGAGTGGATCGTACGAATGGATTAGAATGGATCGTACGAATGGATTAGAATGGATCGTACGAATGAATTAGAATGGATCGTACGAATGAATTAGAATGGATACATTTGTGAGAATGAATTAGAATGGATACATTTGTGCGAATGAATTAGAATAGATTAGAATGGATCGTACGAATGGATTAAAATCCATTCTAATTCATTTGTATGATCCATTCTAATTCATCGCACGATCCATTCTAATTCATTCGCTCGATCCATTCTAATTCATTCGTTCGATCCATTCTAATTCATTCGCACGAATGTATCCATTCTAATTCTCTCGTACGATCCATTCTAATTCATTCGCACGATCCATTCTAATTCATTTGTACGAATGTATCCATTCTAATTCATTCGCACGATCCATTCTAATTCATTCGCACGATCCATTCTAATTCATTCGTATGATCCATTCTAATTCATTCGTACGATCCATTCTAATTCATTTGCATGAATGTATCCATTCTAAGTCATTCGTACGATCCATTCCAATTCATTCGTATGATCCATTCTAATTCATTCATGCAACCCATTCTAATTCATTCATACGATCCATTCTAACTCATTCATATGATCCATTCTAATTTATTCGTATGAATGTATGTATCCATTCTAGTTCATTCGCACGAATGTATCCATTCTAATTCATTCGTATGATCCATTCTAATTCATTCGCACGAATGTATCCATTCTAATGCATTCGTACGATCCATTCTAATTCATTCGCACGATCCATTCTAATTCATTCGTACGATCCATTCTAATTCATTCGTATGATCCATTCTAACTCATTCGGTGGATCCATTCTAATTCATTCGTACGATCCATTCTAATTCATTCGCACGATACATTCTAACTCATTCGTACGATCCAATCTAATTCATTTGTATGATCCATACTAATTTATTTGCACGAATATAAAATCCATTCTAATTCATTCGCACAAATGTGTCCATTCTAATTCATTCGTACGATCCATTCTAATTCATTTGTATGATCTATTCTAATTCATTCGCACGAATGTAACCTTTCTAATTCATTCGTATGATTCATTCCAATTCATTCGTATGAGCTATTCTAATTTATTTGTACGATCCATTCTAATTCATTCGCACAAATGTATCCATTCTAATTCATTCGTTTGATCCATTCTAATTCATTCGAATAAATATATCCATTGTAATTCATTCGTACGATCCATTCTAATTCATTCGCACGATCCATTCTAATTCATTCGCACAAATGTATCCATTCTAATTCATTCGTACAATCCATTCTAATTCATTCGCACGATCCATTCTAATTCATTCGTACGATCCATTCTATTTCATTCGTATGATCAATTCTAATTCATTCGTACAATCCATTCTAATTTAGTCGTATGAATGTATCATACGAATGAATTAGAATAGATATATTCATGCAAATGAATTAGAATGGATCGTACGAATGGATTAGAATGGATCG
The DNA here is from genome assembly GCA_947650365.1 of Chamaelirium japonicum. NCBI lineage: Eukaryota > Viridiplantae > Streptophyta > Magnoliopsida > Liliales > Melanthiaceae > Chamaelirium > Chamaelirium japonicum. Next base: position 77,405,170 of record OX393552.1, on the reverse strand, counting down.
TGCGAATGGATTAGAATGGATCATACGAATGGATTAGAATGGATCGTAAGAATGAATTAGAATGGATCGTACAAATGAATTAGAAAGGTTACATTTGTGAGAATGAATTAGAATGGATCGTACGAATGAATTAGATTGGATCGTACGAATGGATTAGAATAGATCGTACGAATGAATTAGAATGGATCGTACGAATGAATTAAAATAGCTCATACGAATGAATTAGAATGGATCGTACGAATGAATTAGAATGGATCGTACGAATGAATTAGAATGGATACATTTGTGCGAATGAATTAGAATGGATCGTATATTCGTGCAAATAAATTAGAATGGATCGTACAAATGAATTAGAATGGATCGTACGAATGAGGTAGAATGGATCGTGCGAATGAATTAGAATGGATCGTACGAATGAATTAGAATGGATCCACCGAATGAGTTAAAATGGATCATACGAATGAATTAGAATGGATCATACGAATGAATTAGAATGGATCATGCGAATGAATTAGAATGGATCGTACGAATGCATTAGAATGGATACATTCGTGCGAATGAATTAGAATGGATCATACGAATGAATTAGAATGGATACGTTCTAATTCATTCGTACGATCCATTCTAATTCGTTTATACGATCTATTCTAATTCATTCGCACGATCCATCCTAATTCATTCGTACGATCTATTCTAATTCATTCGCATGATCCATTCTAATTCATTCATACGATCCATTCTAATTCATTCGTACGATCCATTCTAATTCATTCGTACAATCCATTCAAATTCATTCGTACGATGCAATCTAATTCATTCGCACAAATGTATCTATTCTAATTCATTCGTACAATGCGTTCTAATCCATTCGTACGATCCATTCTAATCCATTCGTACGATCCATTCTAATTCATTCGCACGAATGTAACCATTCTAATTTATTCATATGATCCATTCTAATTTATTCGTACGATCCATTTTAATTCATTCGTATGATCCATTCTAATTCATTCGAACGATCCATTCTAATTCATTTGCATGAATGTATCCATTCTAATTTACTCGTACGATCCATTCTAATTCATTCGCACGAATATATCCATTCTAATTCATTCGTACGATTCTTTCTAATTCATTCGCACGATCCATTCTATTTCTTTCATATGATCCATTCTAATTCATTCGCACGAATGTATCCATTCTATTTCATTCGTACGCTCCATTCTAATTCATTCGTACACTCCATTCTTATTCATCGCACAAATGTATCCATTCTAATTTATTCGTACGATCCATTCAAATTTAATCGTATGATCCATTCTAATTCATTCGCACAAATGTATCCATTTTAATTCATTCGTACGATCCATTCTAATTTATTCATACGATCCATTCAAATTCATTCGCCCGATCCATTCTAATTCATTCGTACGATCCATTCTAATTCTTTTGTATGAATATATCTATTCTAATTCATTCGTATGATACATTCTAATTTATTCGCACGATCTATTCTAATTCATTCGTACGATCCATTCTAATTCATTCATACGATCCATTCTAATTCATTCGCACGAATGTATCATACGAATGAATTAGAATGGATCATGCGAATGAATTAAAATGAATCGTACGAATGAATTAGAATGGATCGTACAAATGAATTAGAAAGATTACATTTGTGAGAATGAATTAGAATGGATCGTACGAATGAATTAGAATGGATCGTACGAATGGATTAGAATGGATCGTACGAATGAATTAGAATGGATCTTACAAATGAATTAGAAAGGTTACATTCGTGAGAATGAATTAGAATGGATCGTACAAATGAATTAGAATGGATCAAGCGAATGAATTTGAATGGATCGTACGAATGAATTAGAATGGATCGAACGAATGAATTAGAATGGATACATTCGAGCGAATGAATTAGAATAGATCGTAGGAATGAATTAGAATGGATCATACGAATGAATTAGAATGGATCATGCGAATGAATTAGAATGGATTGTACGAATGAATTAGAATGGATACATTCGTGCGAATGAATTAGAATGGATCGGACGAATGAATTAGAATGGATCGTACGATTCATTCTAATTCGTTTGTACGATCCATTCTTATTCATTCGTATGATCCTTTCTAACTCATTCGGTGGATCCATTCTAATTCATTCGTACGATCCATTCTAATTCATTCGCACTATCCATTCTAATTCATTCGCACGATCCATTCTAATTCATTCGTACGATCCATTCTAATTCATTCGCACGAATATATCCATTCTAATTCATTTGTACGATCCATTCTAATTCATTCGTACAATGCGTTATAATCCATTCGTACGATCCATTCTAATTCATTCCTATGATCCATTCTAATTCATTCGAACGATCCATTCTAATTCATTCGCTCGAATGTATCCATTCTAATTCATTCGTACGATCCATTCTAATTCGTTCATACGATCCATTCTAATTAGTTCGTACGATCCATTCTAATTCATTCGCACGATCCATTCTAATCCATTCGTACGATCCATTCTAATTCATTCGTACAAATGAATTAGAATGGATCGTATGAATGAATAAGAATGGATCGTACGAATGAATTAGAATGGATCGTGCGAATGAATTAGAATGAATCGTACGAATCCATTAGAATGGATACATTCGTGCGAATGAATTACAATGGATCGTACGAATGAATTAGAATAGATCATACAAATGAATTAGAAAGGTTACATTCGTGAGAATGAAGTAGAATGGATCGTACGAATGAATTAGAATGGATCATGCGAAAGAATTTGAATGGATCGTACGAATGAATTAGAATGGATCGAACGAATGAATTAGACTGGATACATTCGAGCGAATGAATCAGAATAGATCGTAGGAATGAAGTAGAATGGATCGTGCGAATGAATTAGAATGAATCGTACGAATGAATTAGAATGGATCGTATGAATGAATTAGAATGGATCGTACGAATGAATTAGAATGGATCGTATGAATGAATTAGAATGGATTGTACGAATGAATTAGAATGGATCGAACGAATGAATTAGAATGGATACATTCGAGCGAATGAATTAGAATGGATCGTAGGAATGAATTAGAATGGATCATACGAATGAATTAGAATGGATCGTGCGAATGAATTGGAATGTATTGTACGAATGAATTAGAATGGATACATTCGAGCGAATGAATTAGAATAGATCGTTGGAATGAATTAGAACGGACCATACGAATGAATTAGAAAGGATCGTGTGAATTAATTAGAATGGATTGTACGAATGAATTAGAATGGATACATTCGTGCGAATGAATTAGAATGGATCGAACGAATGAATTAGAATGGATCGTATGAATGAATTAGAATGGATCGTACGAATGAATTAGAATGGATCGAACGAATGAATTAGAATGGATACATTTTTGCGAATGAATTAGAATAGATCGTAGGAATGAATTTGAATGGATCATACGAATGAATTAGAATGGATCGTGCGAATGAATTAGAATGGATTGTACGAATGAATTAGAATGGATACATTCGAGCGAATGAATTAGAATAGATCGTTGGAATGAATTAGAATGGATCATACGAATGAATTAGAATGGATCGTGCGAATTAATTAGAATGGATTGTACGAATGAATTAGAATGGATACATTCGTGCGAATGAATTAGAATGGATCGTACGAATGAATTAGAATTGATCGTGCGAATGAATTAGAATGGATACATTCTTGCGAATGAATTTGAATGGATCAAACGAATGGATCGTACGAATGAATTAGAATTGTTACATTCGTGCAAATGAATTAGAATGGATCGTACGAATAAATTAGAATGGATACATTCGTGCGAATGAATTAGAATGGATCGTACAAATGAATTAGAATGGATCGTACGAATGAATTAGAATGGATTGTACGAATGAATTAGAATGGATACATTTGTGCGAATGAATTAGAATAGATCGTGCGAATGAATTAGAATGGATCGTACGAATGAATTAGAATGGATATATTTATGCGAATGAATTAGAATGGATCGAACAAATGAATTAGAATGGATACATTTGTGCGAATGAATTAGAATGGATCGTACGAATGAATTAGAATGGATTGTACGAATGAATTAGAATGGATACATTCGAGCGAATGAATTAGAATGGATCGAACGAATGAATTAGAATGGATCATAGGAATGAATTAGAATGGATCGTGCAAATGAATTAGAATGGATACATTCGTGCGAATGAATTAGAACGGATCGTACGAATAAATTAGATTGGATCATAGGAATGAATTAGAACGGATCGTGCAAATGAATTAGAATGGATACATTCGTGCGAATGAATTAGAATGTATCGTAGGAATGAATTAGAATGGATCGTTCGAATGAATTAGAATGGATACATTTGTGCGAATGAATTAGAATGGATCGTGCGAATGAATTAGAATGGATCGTACGAATGAATTAGAATGGATCGTACGAATGAATTAGAATGGATCGTACGAACGAATTAGAATGGATCGTACGAATGAATTAGAATGGAAACATTCGAGCGAATGAATTAGAATGGATCGTACGAATGAATTAGAATGGATCATAGGAATGAATTAGAATGGATCGTGCAAATGAATTAGAATGGATACATTCATGCGAATGAACTAGAATGGATCATAGGAATGAATTAGAGTGGATCGTACGAATGAATTAGAATGGTTACATTCGTGCGAATGAATTAGAATAGATCGTACGAATGGATTAGAATGGATCGTACGAATTGATTATAATGGTTCATACGAATGAATTAGAATAGATCATACAAATGAATTAGAAAGGTTACATTTGTTAGAATGACTTAGAATGGATCGTACGAATGAATTAGAATGGATCGTACGAATGGATTAGAATGGATCGTACGAATGAATTAGAATGGATATATTCGTGCGAATGAATTAGAATAGATCGTACGAATGAATTAGAATGGATCGTACGAATGCATTAGAATGGATCGTACGAATGAATTAGAACGGATACATTCGAGCGAATGAATTAGAATGGATCGTGCGATGAATTTGAATGGATCATACAAATGAATTAGAATGGATTCTAATCCATTTGTACGATCCATTCTAATCTATTCTAATTCATTCGCACAAATGTATCCATTCTAATTCATTCTCACAAATATAACCTTTCTAATTCATTTGTATGATCCATTCTAATGCATTCGTACGATCCATTCTAATCCATTCGTACGATCCATTCTAATCCATTCATTCGTACGAATGAATTAGAATGGTTACATTCGTGCGAATGAATTAGAATGGATCGTACGAATGGATTAGAATGGATCGTACGAATGAATTAGAATGGATCGTACAAATGAATTAGAAAGGTTACATTTGTGAGAATGAATTAGAATGGATCGTACGAATGGATTAGAATGGATCGTACGAATGGATTAGAATGGATCGTACGAATGAATTAGAATGGATCGTACAAATGAATTAGAAAGGTTACATTCATGAGAATGAATTAGAATGGATCGTACGAATGAATTAGAATGGATCATGCGAATGAATTTGAATGGATCGTACGAATGAATTAGAATGGATCGAACGAATGAATTAGAATGGATACATTCGAGCGAATGAATTAGAATGGATCGTACGAATAAATTAGAATGGATTGTACGAATGAATTAGAATGGATCGTGCGAATGAATTAGAATGGATCATACGAATGAATTAGAATGGATCGTACGAATAAATTAGAATGGATATATTTGTGCGAATGAATTAGAATGGATCGTGCGAATGAATTAGAATGGATCATACGAATGAATTAGAATGGATACATTTGTGAGAATGAATTAGAATGGATCGTACGATCCATTCAAATTCATTCGTACGATCCATTCAAATTCATTCGCATGATCCATTCTAATTCATTCGTACGATCCATTCTAATTCAGTCTCACGAATGTAACCTTTCTAATTCATTTGTATGATCCATTCTAATTCATTCGTACGATCCATTCTAATCTATTCTTACGATCCATTCTAATTCATTCGAACGATCCATTCAAATTCTTTCGTACGATCCATTCTAATTCATTCGCACGATCTATTCTAATTCATTCATACAATCCATTCTAATTCATTCGTACGATCCATTCTAATTCATTCGCACTATCCATTCTAATTCATTCGTACGATCCATTCTAATTCATTCGTACAAATGTATCCATTCTAATTCATTCGTACGATCCATTCTAATTCATTCATATAATCTATTCTAATTTATTCGCATGAATGTATCCATTCTAATTCATTCGCACAATCCAATCTAATTTAAACGTACGATCCATTCTAATTCATTCACATGATGTATTCTAATTCATTTGTACGATCCATTCCAATTCATTTGTACGATCCATTTTAATTCATTTGTATGACTCATTCTAATGCAATCGTACGATTCATTCTAATTCATTCGCACGATCCATTCTAATTCATTCGTACGATCCATTCTAATTCATTCGTCCGATCCATTCTAATTCATTCGCACGAATGTAACCATTCTAATTCATTCGTACAATCCATTCTAATTTATTCGCACGATCCATTCTAATTCATTCATATGATCCAATCTAATTCATTCCTACGATCTATTCTAATTCATTCGCTCGAATGTATCCATTCTAATTCATTCGCACGATCCATTCTAATTCATTCGTACGATCCATTCTAATTCATTCGTACAATCCATTCTAATTCATTCGTATGATCTATTCTAATTCATTCCTACGATCTATTCTAATTCATTCGCTCGAATGTGTTCATTCTAATTCATACGTTCCATCCATTCTAATTCATTCATACGATCCATTCAAATTCATTCGCATGATCCATTCTAATTCATTCGTACGATCCATTCTAATTCATTCTCACGAATGTAACCTTTCTAATTCATTTGTATGATCCATTCTAATTCATTCGTACGATACATTTGTGCGAATGAATTAGAATGGATCGTAGGAATGAATTAGAATGGATCGTGCGAATGAATTAGAATGGATCGTGCGAATGAATTAGAATGGATCGTACGAATGAATTAGAATGAATCGTATGAATGAATAAGAATGGATCGTACGAATGAATTAGAATGGATCGTACGAATGAATTAGAATGGATCGTGCGAATGAATTAGAATGGATCGTACGAATAAATTAGAATGGATCCACCTAATGAGTTAGAATGGATCATACGAATGAATTAGAATGGATCGTACGAATGAATTAGAATGGATTGTGCGAATGAATTAGAATGGATCGTATGAATGAATAAGAATGGATCGTACGAATGAATTTGAATGGATCGTGCGAATGAATTCGAATGAATCGTACGAATGCATTAGAATGGATCGTACGAATAAATTGGAATGGATCGTACGAACGAATTAGAATGGATCGTATGAACGAATTAGAATGGATCGTACGAATGAATTAGAATGGATACATTCGAGCGAATGAATTAGAATGGATCGTACGAATGAATTAGAATGGATCATAGGAATGAATTAGAATGGATATATTCGTGCGAATGAATTAGAATGGATCATAGGAATGAATTAGAATGGATCGTACGAATAAATTAGAATGGATCGTGCGAATGAATTAGATTGGATCGTACGAATGAATTAGAATGGATCCATCGAATGAGTTAGAATGGATCATACGAATGAATTAGAATGGATCGTACGAATGAATTTGAATGGATCGTACGAATGAATTAGAATGGATCGTATGAATGAATAAGAATGGATCGTACGAATGAATTATAATGGATCGTGCGAATGAATTAGAATGAATCGTACGAATGCATTAGAATGGATCGTACGAATGAATTAGAATGAATCATACGATCCATTCTAATTCATTCGTCCGATCCATTCTAATACATTCGCACGAATGTATCCATTCTAATTCATTCGTACAATCCATTCTAATTCATTCGCACGATCCATTCTAATTCATTCGTATGATCCATTCTAATTCATTCCTACGGTCTATTCTAATTCATTCGCTCGAATGTTTCCATTCTAATTCATTCGTACAATCCATTTTAATTCATTCGCACGATCCATTCTAATTCATTCGTATGATCCATTCTAATTCATTCGTACGATCCATTCTAATTCATTCGTGTGATCTATTCTAACTCATTCGCACAAATGTATCCATTCTAATTCATTCGTACGATTCATTCTAATTCATTCGCACGATCCATTCTAATTCATTCGTACGATCTATTCTAATTCATTCGTACGATCCATTCTAATTCATTCGCACAAATGTATCCATTCTAATTCATTCGTACGATCCATTCTAATTCATTCGCACGATCCATTCTAATTCATTCGTACGATCCATTCTAATTCATTCGCACGATCCATTCTAATTCATTCGTACGATCCATTCTAATACATTCGTACGATCCGTTCTAATTCATTCGTATGATCCATTCTAATTCATTCGTACGATCCATTCTAATTCATTTGCATGAATGTATCCATTCTAATTCATTCGCACGATCCATTCTAGTTCAGTCGTATGAATGTATCCATTTTAATTCATTCATACGATCCATTCTAATTCATTCGTACGATCTAATTCATTCGTACGATCTAATTCATTCGTACGATCCATTCTAATTCATTCGTACAATCCATTCTAATTCATTCGTATGATCCATTCTAATTTATTCGTTCAAATATATCCATTTTAATTCATTCGAACGATCCATTCTAATTCATTCGCACGATCCATTCTTATTCATTCGTACGATCCATTCTAATTCATTCGTACGATCTATTCTAATTCATTCGCATGATCCATTCTAATTCATTCGTACGATCTATTCTAATTCATTCGTACGAATGTATCCATTCTAATGCATTCATACGATTCATTCTAATTCATTCGAATGATCCATTCTAATTCATTCGTATGATCAATTCTAATTCATTTGTATGATCCATTCTAATTCATTCGTACGATCCATTCTAATCCATTCGTATGATCCATTCTAATCCATTCGTACGATCCATTCTAATTCATTCGTATGAATGTATCCATTCTAATTTATTCGTACGATCCAGTCTAATTCATTCGTACGATCCATTCTAATTCATTCGCACGAATGTATCCATTCTAATTCATTCGTACGATCCATTCTAATTCATTCGTATGATCCATTCTAATTCATTCGCACGATCCATTCAAATTCATTCGCACGATCCATTCTAATTCATTCGTACGATGCATTCTAATTCATTCATACGATCTATTCTAATTCATTCGCACGAATGTATCCATTCTAATTCATTCGCACAATCCAATCTAATTCAAACGTACGATCCATTCTAATTCATTCACATGATGTATTCTAATTCATTCGTATGACCCATTCTAATTCATTCGTATGATTCATTCTAATTCATTCGTACGATCCATTCTAATTCATTCGCACAAATGTATCCATTATAATTCATTCGTACGATCCATTCTAATTCATTCGCACGATCCATTCTAATTCATTTGTATGAATGTATCCATTCTTATTCATCCGCACGATCCATTCTAATTCATTCGGACGATCCACTCTAATTCATCCGTATGATCCATTCTAATTCATTCGTACGATCCATTCTAATTCATTTGCATGAATGTATCCATTTTAATTCATTCGTACGATCCATTCCAATTCATTCGTATGATCCATTCTAATTCATTCATGCAATCCATTCTAATTCATTCATACGATCCATTCTAACTCATTCATACGATCCATTCTAATTCATTCGCATGAATGTATATATCCATTCTAATTCATTCGCACGAATGTATCCATTATAATTCATTCGTACAATCTATTCTAATTCAATCGCAAGATCCATTCTAATTCATTCGTACGATCCATTATAATTCATTCGTACGATCCATTCTAATTCATTCGCACGATCCATTCTAATTCATTCGTACAAATGTATCCATTCTAATTCATCCATACGATCCATTCTAATTCATTCGTACGATCCATTCTAATTCATTCGCACGATCCATTCTAATTCATTCGTACAAATGTATCCATTCTAATTCATTCGTATGATGCATTCTAATTCATTCGTACGATCCATTATAATTCATTCACACAAATGTATCCATTTTAATTCATTTGTACGATCCATTCTAATTCATTCGCACGATCCATTCTAATTCATTCGTAAGATCCATTCTAATTCATTCGCACGATCCATTCTAATTCATTCGTACGATCCATTCTAATTCATTAGCACGAATGTATCCATTCTAATGCATTCGTACGATTCATTCTAATTCATTCGCACGATCCATTCTAATTCATTCGTACGATCCATTCTAATTCATTCGTCCGATCCATTCTAATTCATTCGCACGAATATATCCATTCTAATTCATTTGTACAATCCATTCTAATTCATTCGCACGATCAATTCTAATTCATTCCGATGATCTTTTCTAATTCAATCGCTCAAATCTATCCATTCTAATGCATTCGTACGATTTATTCTAATCCATTCGTACGATCCATTCTAATTCATTCTCACAAATGTAATCTTTCTAATTCATTTGTACGATCCATTCTAATCCATTCGTATGATCCATTCTAATCCATTCGTACGATCCATTCTAATTCATTCGCACGAATGTAACCATTCTAATTCATTCGTACGATCCATTCTAATTCATTCGTACGATCCATTCTAATTCATTTGTACGAATGTATCCATTCTAATACATTCGCACGATCCATTCTAATTCATTCGCACGATCCATTCTAATTCATTCGTATGATCCATTCTAATTCATTCGTACTATCCATTCTAATTCATTCGCACAAATGTAACCATTCCAATTCATTCGTACGATCCATTCTAATTCATTCGCACGATCCATTCTAATTCATTCGTACGATCCATTATAATTCATTCGCACGATCCATTCTAATTCATGCGTACGATCCATTCTAATTCATTCGCACGAATGTATCCATTCTAATGCATTCGTACGATCCATTCTAATTCATTCGTACGATCCATTCTAATCCATTCGTACGATCCATTCTTATTCATTCGTACGATCCATTCTAATTCATTCTCACAAATGTAACCTTTCTAATTCATTTGTACGATCCATTCTAATTCATTCGTACAATCCATTCTAATTCATTCGTACGATCCATTCTAATTCATTCGTATGATCCATTCTAATTTATTCGTTCAAATATATCCATTCTAATTCATTCGTACGATCCATTCGAATTCATTCGCACGATCCATTCTAATTCATTCGTACGATCCATTCTAATTCATTTGTATGATCAATTCTAATTCATTCGTACAATCCATTCTAATTCAGTCGTATGAATGTATCATACGAATGAATTAGAATGGATCATGCGAATGAATTAAAATGGATCGTACAAAAAAATTAGAATGGATCGTGCGAATGAATTAGAATGGATCGTATGAATGAATTAGAATGGATCGTACGAATGAATTAGAATGGATCGTGCAAATGAATTAGAATGGATCGTACGAATGAATTAGAATGCATATATTTGAATGAATAAATTAGAATGGATCATACGAATGAATTAGATTGGATCATACGAATGAATTAGAATGGATCGTACGAATAGATTAGACTCGATCGTACGAATGGATTAGAATGGATCGTACGAATGAATTAGAATGGATCATACAAATGAATTAGAGTGGATATATTTGTGCGAATGAATTAGAATGGATCGTACAAATGAATTAGAATGGATTGTACGAATGAATTAGAATGGATCGTATGAATGAATTAGAATGGTTCGTGCGAATGAATTAGAATGGATCGTATGAATGAATTAGAATGGAAACATTTGTGCGAATGAATTAGAATGGATCATACGAATGAATTAGAATGGATCGTACGAATGAATTAGAATGGATCGTACGAATGAATTAGAATGGATCGTACAAACGAATTAGAATGGATCGTACGAACGAATTAGAATGGATCATATAAATGAATTAGAATGGATCGTACGAATGGATTAGAATGGATCGTACGAATGGATCATGCGAATGAATTAGAATGGATCGTACGAATGAATTAGAATGGATCGTACGAATAAATTAGAATGGATTGTACGAATGAATTAGAATGGATCATAGGAATGAATTAGAATGGATCGTGCAAGTGAATTAGAATGGATACATTCGTGCGAATGAATTAGAATGGATCGTAGGAATGAATTAGAATAGATCGTACGAATGAATTAGAATGGTTACATTCGTGCGAATGAATTAGAATGGATCGTATGAATGGATTAGAATGGATCGTACGAATGGATTAGAATAGATCGTACGAATGAATTAGAATGGATCGTACAAATGAATTAGAAAGGTTAGATTTGTGAGAATGAATTAGAATGGATCGTACGAATGAATTAGAATGCATCGTACGAATGGATTGGAATGGATCGTAGGAATGGATTTAAATGGATCGTACGAATGGATTAGAATGGATCGTACGAATGAATTAGAATGGATCATACAAATGAATTAGAAAGGTTACATTCGTGAGAATGAATTAGAATGGATCGTACGAATGAATTAGAATGGATCATAGGATTGAATTAGAATGTATCGTGCAAATGAATTAGAATGGATACATTCGTGCGAATGAATTAGAATGGATCGTACGAATGAATTAGAATGGATCGTACGAATGAATTAGAATGGTTACATTCGTGCGAATGAATTAGAATGGATCGTACGAATGGATTTGAATGGATCGTACGAATGGATAAGAATGGATCGTACGAATGAATTAGAATGGATCGTACAAATGAATTAGAAAGGTTACATTTGTGAGAATGAATTAGAATGGATCGTACGAATGGATTAGAATGGATCGTACGAATGGATTATAATGGATCGTATGAATGAATTAGAATGGATCATACAAATGAATTAGAAAGGTTACATTCGTGAGAATGAATTAGAATGGATCGTACGAATGAATTAGAATGGTTCATGCGAATGAATTTGAATGGATCGTATGAATGAATTAGAATGGATCGAACAAATGAATTAGAATGGATACATTCGAGCGAATGAATTAGAATAGATCGTAGGAATGAATTAGAATGGATCGTACGAACGAATTAGAATGGATCGTACGATCTAATTCATTTGTACGATCTAATTCATTCGTACGATCCATTCTAATTCATTCGTACGATCGATTCTAATTCATTCGCACGATCCATTCTAATTCATTTGTACGATCCATTCTTATTCATTCGTATGATCCATTCTAATTTATTTGTTCAAATATATCCATTCTAATTCATTCGTACGATCCATTCTAATTCATTCGCACGATCCATTCTTATTCATTCATACGATCCATTCTAATTCATTCGTACGATCCATTCTCATTCATTCGCACGATCCATTCTAATTCATTCGTGCGATCCATTCTAATTCATTCGCATGATCCATTCTAATTTATTCGTACGATCCATTCTAATTCATTCGTACGATCTATTCTAATTCATTCGCACGAATGTAACCATTCTAATTCATTCGTACAATTCATTCTAATTCATTCGTATGAGCTATTCTAATTCATTCATACGATCCATTCTAATTCATTCGTACGATCCATTGTAATTCATTCATACAATCCATTTAGATTCATTCGCACAAATGTATCCATTCAAATTCATTCGTTCGATCCATTCTAATTAATTCGCACGATCCATTCTAATTCAGTCGTATGAATGTATCCATTTTAATTCATTCGTACGATCCATTCTAATTCATTCGTATGATCTAATTCATTCGTACGATCCTTTCTAATTCATTCGTACGATCGATTCTAATTCATTCGCACGATCCATTCTAATTCATTCGTACGATCCATTCTAATTCATTCGTATGATCCATTCTAATTTATTTGTTCAAATATATCCATTCTAATTTATTCGTACGATCCATTTTAATTCATTCGCACGATCCATTCAAATTCATTCGCACGAATGTATCCATTCTAATTCATTTGCACGATCCATTCTAATTCATTCCTATGATCCATTCTAATTCATTCGTATGATCCATTCTAATTCATTCATCCGATCCATTAAAATTCATTCGTATGATCAATTCTAATTCATTCGCACGATCCATTCTAATTCATTCGCACGATCCATTCTAATTCATTCGTACGATCCATTCAAATTCATTCGTACGACCCATTCTAATTCATTCGTATGATCAATTCTAATTCATTCGCACGATCCATTCTAATTCATTCGTACAATCCATTCTAATTCATTCGTACAATCAATTCTAATTCATTCGTACGATCCATTCTAATTCATTCGCTCGAATGTATCCATTCTAATTCATTCTAATTCATTCGTACAATCCATTCTAATGCATTCGTACGATCCATTCTAATTCATTCGCACGAATGCAACCATTCTAATTCATTCATACGATCCATTCTAATTCATTCGTACGATCCATTCTAAGTCATTCGTATGATCCATTCTAATTCATTCGTACGATCTATTCTAATTCATTTGCATTAATGTATCCATTCTAATTCATTCGTACGATCCATTTTAATTCATTTGTATGATCAATTCTAATTCATTCGTACGATCCATTCTAATTCATTCGTACGATCCATTTTAATTTATTCATACGATCCATTCTAATTCATTCCTACGATCTATTCTAATTCATTCGTATGATCCATTCTAATTCATTCGTACGAATGAATTAGAATGGATCGTATGAACGAATTAGAATGGATTGTACGAATGAATTAAAATGGATACATTCGTGCGAATGAATTAGAATAGATCGTACGAATGAATTAGAATGGATTGTACGAATGGATTAGAATGGATCGTACGAATGCATTAGAATGGATCATACGAATGAATTAGAATGGATCGTACGAATGAATTAGAATGGATCATGCGAATGAATTTGAATGGATCGTACAAATGAATTAGAATGGATCGAACGAATGAATTAGAATGGATACATTCGAGTGAATGAATTAGAATTGATCGTAGGAATGAATTAGAATGGATATATTTGTGCGAATGAGTTAGAATGGATCATACGAATGAATTAGAATGGATCGTACGAACGAATTAGAATGGATCATACGAATGAATTAGAATGGATCGTGCGAATGAATTAGAATGGATTGTACGAATGAATTAAAATGGATACATTCGAGCGAATGAATTAGAATAGATCGTAGTAATGAATTAGAATGAATCATACGAATGAATTAGAATGGATCGTGCGAATGAATTAGAATGGATTGTACGAATGAATTAGAATGGATACATTCGTGCGAATAAATTAGAATGGATATGACGAATGAATTAGAATGGATCGTACGATTCATTCTAATTCATTCGTACGAATGTATCCATTCTAATTCATTCGTACGATCCATTCTAATTCATTCGCACGATCCATTATAATTCATTCGTACGATCTATTCTAATTCATTCGTACGATCTATTCTAATTCGTTCGTACGATCCATTCTAAAATGAGTTAGAATGGATCATACGAATGAATTAGAATGGATCGTACGAATGAATTAGAATGGATTGTACGAATGAATTAGAATGGATCATATGAATGAATAAGAATGGATCGTACGAATGAATTAGAATGGATCGTACGAATGAATTAGAATGGATCGTACAATTGAATTAGAAAGGTCACATTTGTGAGAAATTAGAAAGGTTAAATTTGTGAGAATGAATTAGAATGGATACATTTGTGCGAATGAATTAGAATAGATTAGAATGGATCGTACGAATGGATTAGAATCCATTCTAATTCATTTGTATGATCCATTATAATTCATCGCACAATTCATTCTAATTCATTCGCTCGAATTATCTATTCTAATTCATTAGTACGATCCATTCTAATGCATTCGTACGATCCATTCTAATTCATTCGTACGATCCATTCTAATTCATTCGTATGATCTATTCTAATTCATTCGCACGAATGTAACCATTCTAATTCATTCGTACGATTCATTCTAATTCATTCGTATGAGCTATTCTAATTCATTCGTACAATCCATTCTAATTCATTCGTACGATCCATTCTAATCCATTCGTACGAATGTATCCATTCAAATTCATTCGTACGATCCATTCTAATCCATTCGTACGATCCATTCTAATTCATTCGCACGATCCATTCTAATTCCTTTGCACGAATATATCCATTCTAATTCATTTGCACGATCCATTCTAATTCATTCTTACGATCCATTCTAATTCATTCGTACGATTTATTCTAATTCATTCTCACGAATGTAACCTTTCTAATTCATTTGTATGATCCATTCTAATCCATTCGTACGATCCATTCGCTCGAATGAATTAGAATGAATCGTACGAATGAATTAGAATGGATACATTCAAGCGAATGAATTAGAATGGATCATACGAATAAATTAGAATGGATCGTGCAAATGAATTAGAAAGGTTACATTTGTGAGAATGAATTAGAATGGATCGTACGAATGAATTAGAATGGATCGTATGAATGGATCGTATGAATGGATTAGAATGGATCGTATGAATGGATTAGAATGGATCGTACGAATGAATTAGAATGCATCATACAAATAAATTAGAAAGGTTACATTCATGAGAATGAATTAGAATGGATCGTACGAATGAATTAGAATGGATCATGCGAATGAATTTTAATGGATCATACGAATGAATTAGAATGGATCGAACGAATGAATTAGAATGGATACATTCGAGCGAATGAATTAGAATAGATCGTAGGAATGAATTAGAAAGGACCATACGAATGAATTAGAATGGATCGTACGAATGCATTAGAATGGATCGTACGAACGCATTAGAATGGATACATTCGTGTGAATGAATTAGAATGGATCGTACGAATGAATTAGAATGGATCGTGCGAATGAATTAGAATGGATCGTGCGAATGAATTAGACGTGAGAATGAATTAGAATCAATCGTACGAATGAATTAGAATGGATCATGCGAATGAATTTGAATGGATCGTACGAATGAATTAGAATGCATCGAACAAATGAATTAGAAAGGTTACATTTGTGAGAATGAATTAGAATGGATCGTACGAATGAATTAGAATGGATTGTACGAATGAATTAGATTGCATCGTACGATCCATTCTAATTCATTCGCTCGAATGTATCCATTCAAATTCATTCGTACGATCCATTCTAATTCATTCTCACGAATGAAACCATTCTAATTCATTCGTACGATCCATTCTAATTCATTCCTACGATCCATTCTAATTCATTCGCACGAATATATCCATTCTAATTCATTTGCACGATCCATTCTAATTCATTCCTATGATCCATTCTAATTCATTCGTACGATCCATTCTAATTCATTCGCTCGAATGTATCCTTTCTAATTCATTTGTATGATCCATTCTAATTTATTCGTACGATCCATTCTAATCCATTCGTACGATCCATTCTAATCCATTCGTACGATCCATTCTAATTTATTCGCACGAATGTAACCATTCTAATTCATTCGTACGATCCATTCTAATTCATTCGCATGATCCATTCAAATTCATTGGCATGATCCATTCTAATTCATTCGTACGATCCATTCTAATTCATTCTCACGAATGTAACCTTTCTAATTCATTTGTACGATCCATTCTAATTCATTCGTACAATCAAATTCATTCGTACGATCCATTCTAATTCATTCGTACGATCGATTCTAATTCATTCGCACGATCCATTCTAATTCATTCGTGCGAATGAATTAGAATGGATCATACGAATGAATTAGAATGGTTACATTCGTGCGAATGAATTAGAATGGATCGTACGAATGAATTAGAATGGATCATAGGAATGAATTAGAATGGATCCACCGAATGAGTACGAATGAATTAGAATGGATCATATAAATGAATTGGAAAGGTTACATTCAAGAGAATGAATTAGAATGGATCGTACGAATGAATTAGAATGGATCATGCGAATGAATATGAATGGATCGTACGAATGAATTAGAATGGATCGAACGAATGAATTAGAATGGATACATTCGTGCGAATTAATTAGAATAGATCGTAGGAATGAATTAGAATGGGTCATACAAATGAATTAGAATGGATCGTGCGAATGAATTAGAATGGATCGTACGAATGAATTAGAATGGATCGAACGAATGAATTAGAATGGATATATTCGTGCGAATGAATTAGAATGGATTATACGAATGAATTAGAATGGATCGTACAAATGAATTAGAAAGGTTACATTTGTGAGAATGGATCGTACAAATGAATTACAATGAATCATACGAATGAATTAGAATGGATCATACGAATGAAATAGAATACATCATATGAATGAATTAGAATGGATCGTACGTTTGAATTAGATTGGATTGTGTGAATGAATTAGAATGGATACATTCATTCGAATGAATTAGTATAGATCGTATGAATGAATTAGAATGGATCGTACGAATGAATTAGAATGGATCGTGCGACTGAATTTGAATGGATCGTGCCAATGAATTAGAATGGATCATACGAATAAATTAGAATGGATCGTACGAATGAATTAGAATGGATCGTACGAATGAATTAGAACGGATCGTGCGAATGAATTAGAATGAATCGTACCAATGCGTTAGAATGGATCGTACGAATGAATTAGAATGGATACATTCGTATAAATGAATTAGAATGGATCGTGCGAATGAATTTGAATGGATTGTAAGAATGAATTAGAATGGATCATAAGAATGAATTAGAATGGTTACATTCGTGCGAATGAATTAGAATGGATCGTACGAATGGATTAGAATGGATCATACGAATGGATTAGAACGCATTGTACGAATAAATTAGAATAGATATATTTGTGCGAATAAATTAGATTGCATCGTGTGAATGAATTAGAATGGATCGTAAGAATGAATTAGAATGGATCGTGCGAATGAATTAGAATGGGTCGTACGAATGAATTAGAATGGATCGTGCGAATAAATTAGAATGGATCGTACGAATGAATTAGAATGGATCCACCGAATGAGTTAGAATGGATCATACGAATGAATTAGAATGGATCGTACGAATGAATTAGAATGGATTGTACGAATGAATTAGAATAGATCATACGAATGGATTAGAACGCATTGTACGAATGAATTAGAATAGATACATTTGTGCGAATGAATTAGAATGGATCGTATGAATGAATAAGAATGGATCGTACGAATGAATTAGAATAGATTGTGCGAATGAATTAGAATGGATCGTACGAATGAATTAGAATTGATTGTGCGAATTAATTAGAATGGATCGTACGAATGAATTAGAATAGATTGTACGAATGAATTAGAATAGATCGTGCGAATGAATTAGAATGGATCGTATGAAAGAATTAGAATGGATCGTACGAATGCATTAGAATGGATCGTACGAATAAATTAGAATGAATCGTACGATCCATTCTAATTTATTCGTCCGATCCATTCTAATTCATTCGCACAAATGTATCCATTCTAATTCATTCGTACAATCCATTCTAATTCATTCGCACAATCCATTCTAATTCATTCATATGATCCATTCTAATTCATTCCTACGATCTATTCTAATTCATTCGCTCGAATGTATCCATTCTAATTCATTCGTTTGATCCATTCTAATTCATTCGTACGATCCATTCAAATTCATTCGCATGATCCATTCTAATTCATTCATACGATCCATTCTAATTCATTCTCACGAATGTAACTTTTCTAATTCATTTGTATGATCCATTCTAATTCATTCGTACGATACATTCTAATTCATTCGCATGAATGTATCCATTCTAATTCATTTGCACAATCCAATCTAATTCATTCATACGATCCATTCTAATCCATTCGTACGATCCATTGTAATTCATTCATACAATCCATTCAGATTCATTCGCACAAACGTATCCATTCAAATTCATTCGAATGATCCATTCTAATTAATTCGCACAATCCATTCTAATTCAGTCGTATGATCCATTCTAATTCATTCGTATGAATGTAACCATTCTAATTCATTCGTACGATCCATTCTAATTCATTCGTATGAGCTATTCTAATTCATTCGTACGATCCATTCTAATCCATTCGTACGATCCATTCTAAACCATTCGTACGATCCATTCTAATTCATTCGCATGATCCATTCTAATTCATTCGTACGATCCATTCTAATTCATTCTCACGAATGTAACCATTCTAATTCATTTGTATGATCCATTCTAATTCATTCGTACGATCCATTCTAATCCATTCGTACGAATGAATTAGAAAGGTTACATTTTTGAGAATAAATTAGAATGGATCGTACGATCCATTCTAATTCATTCGTATGATCAATTCTAATTCATTCGCACGATCCATTCTAATTCATTCGTATGATCCATTCTAATTCATTCGCACGAATGTAACCATTCTAATTCATTCGTACGATCCATTCTAATTCATTCCTACAATCCATTCAAATTCATTCGTATGATCAAATCTAATTTATTCGCACGATCCATTCTAATTCATTCGTACGATCCATTCTTATTCATTCGCACGAATGCAACCATTCTAATTCATTCGTACGATCGATTCTAATTCATTCCTACGATACATTCTAATTCATTCGCACGAATGTATCCATTCTAATTCATTTGCACGATCCATTCTAATTCATTCCTATGATCCATTCTAATTCATTCGTACAATCCATTCTAATTCATTCGCTCTAATGTATCCATTCTAATTCATTCGTACGATCCATTCAAATTCGTTCGTACGATCCATTCTAACTCATTCGTACAATCCATTCTAATTCATTCGCACGATCCATTCTAATTCATTCGGACGATTCATTCTAATTCATTCTCACGAATGTAACCTTTCTAATTCATTTGTATGATCCATTCTAATTCATTCGTACGATCCATTCTAATCCATTCGTACGATCCATTCTAATCCATTTGTACGATCCATTCTAATCCATTCGTACGATCCATTCTAATTCATTCTCACAAATATAACCTTTCTAATTCATTTGTACGATCCATTCTAATTCATTCGTACGATCCATTCAAATCCATTCGTACGATCCATTCTAATCCATTCGTAAGATCCATTCTAATTCATTCGCACGAATGTAACCATTCTAATTCATTCGTACGATCCATTCTAATTCATTCGTACGATCCAATCTAATTAATTCGCACAAATGTATCCATTCTAAGTCATTCGTACGATCCATTCTTAATCATTCATACGATCCATTCTAATTCATTTGTACGAATGAATTAAAATGGATCGTACAAATGAATTAGAATGGATCGTGCGAATGAATTAGAATGGATCGTACGAACGAATTAGAATGGATCGTACGAACGAATTAGAATGGATCGTATGAACGAATTAGAATGGATCGTACGAATGAATTAGAATGGATACATTCGAGCGAATGAATTAGAATGGATCGTACGAATGAATTAGAATGGATCATAGGAATGAATTAGAATGGATCGTGCAAATGAATTAGAATGGATACATTCGTGCGAATGAATTAGAATGGATCGTAGGAATGAATTAGAATCGATTGTACGAATGAATTAGAATGGTTACATTCGTGCGAATGAATTAGAATGGATCGTACGAATGGATTAGAATGGATCATAGGAATGAATTAGAATGGATCGTACGAATGAATTAGAATGGATCGTACAAATGAATTAGAAAGGTTAAATTTGTGAGAATGAATTAGAATGGATCGTACGATTCATTCTAATTCATTCGTACGATCCATTCAAATTCATTCGCACGATCCATTCTAATTCATTCGTATGATTCATTCTAATTCATTCGTACGATCCATTCTAATTCATTCGCACAAATATATCCATTCTAATTCATTCGTACGATCCATTCTAATTCATTCGTACGAATAAATTACAATGGATCGTACGAATGAGTTAGAATGGATTGTACGAATGAATTAGAATGGATACATTCGAGCGAATGAATTAGAATGGATCGTACGAATGAATTAGAATGGATCGTGCAAATGAATTAGAATGAATCAAACGATCCATTCTAATTCATTCTTACGATCCATTCTAATCCATTCTTACGCTCCATTCTTATTCATTCGTACGATCCATTCTAATTCATTCGTACGATCCATTGTAATGCATTCGTTCGATCCATTCTAATTTATTCGTACGATCCATTCTAATTCATTCCTATGATCCATTCTAATTCATTCGTACGATCCATTGTAATTCATTCGCTCGAATGTATCCATTCTAATTCATTCGTACAATCCATTCTAATTCATTAATGAATTAGAATAGATACATTTGTGCGAATGAATTAGAACGGATCGTACGAATGAATTAGAATGAATCATACGAATAAATTAGAATGGATCGTGCGAATGAATTTGAATGGATCGTACGAATGAATTAGAATGAATCGTACGATCCAATCTAATTCATTCTCACAAATGTAACCTTTCTAATTCATTCGTACGATCCATTCTAAATTCATTCGTCCGATCCATTCTAATCCATTCATACGATCCATTCTAATCCATTCGTACTATCCATTCTAATTCATTTGCACGAATGTAACCATTCTAATTCATTCGTACGATCCATTCTAATTCATTCCTACGATCCATTCTAATTCATTCGCACGAATGTATACATTCTAATTCATTTTCACAATCCATTCTAATTCATTCCTATGATCCATTCTAATTCATTCGTACGGTCCATTCTAATTCATTCGCTCGAATGTATCCATTCTAATTCATTTGTACGATCCATTCTAATTCGTTCATACGATCCATTCTAATTCGTTCGTACGATCCATTCTAATTCATTAGTACGATCCATTCTAATTCATTTACACGAATGTATCCATTCTAATGCATTCTTACGATTCATTCTAATTCATTCGTACGATCCATTCTAATTCATTCGCACGATCCATTCTAATTCATTCGCACAATCCATTCTAATCCATTCGTACGATCCATTCTAATTCATTCGTACAAATGAATTAGAATGGATCGTATGAATGAATAAGAATAGATCATATGAATGAATTAGATTGGATCGTGCGAATGAATTAGAATGAATCGTACGAATGCAATAGAATGGATACATTCGTGCGAATGAATTAGAATGGATCGCACGAATGGATTAGAATGGATCATACTAATGGATTAGAATGGATTGGACGAATGAATTTAGAATGGATCGTACGAATGAATTACAAAGGTTACATTTGTGAGAATGAATTAGAATGGATCGTACGATTCATTCTAATTCATTCGTACGATCCATTCAAATTCATTCACACGATCCATTCTAATCCATTCGTACGATCCATTCTAAATTCATTCATACGATCCATTCTAATTCATTCGCACGAATGTAACCATTCTAATTCATTCATGCGATTCATTCTAATTCATTCGTACGATCCATTCAAATTCATTCTCATGATCCATTCTAATTCATTTGTACGATCCATTCAAATTCAATCGTATGATCCATTCTAATTCGTTCGCACAAATGTATCCATTTTAATTCATTCATACGATCCATTCTAATTTATTCATACGATCCATTCTAATTCATTCGCACGATCCATTCTAATTCATTCGTACGATCCATTCTAATCCATTCGTACGAATGGATTAGACTGGATACATTCGTGCAATCCATTCTAATTCGTTTGCACGATCCATTCTAAACCATTTGTACGATCCATTCTAATCCATTCGTATGATCCATTCTAATTCATTCGTATGATCCATTCTAATTCATTTGCATGAATATATCCATTCTAATTCATTCGTAAGATCCATTCCAATTCATTCGTATGATCCATTCTATGTCATTCATGCAATCCATTCTAGTTCATTCATACGATCCATTCTAACTCATTCATACGATCCATTCTAATTCATTCGCACTATCCATTCTAATTCATTCGTACAATCCATTCTAATTCATTCGTACGATCCATTCTAATTCATTCGTACAAATGTATCCATTCTTATTCATTCGTACGATCCATTCTAATTCATTCCTACGATCCATTCTAATTCATTCGCACGAATGTATCAATTCTAATTCATTTGCACGATCCATTCTAATTCATTCCTATGATCCATTCTAATTCATTCGTACGATCCATTCTAATTCATTCGCACGAATGTATCCATTCTAATTCATTTGCACGATCCATTCTAATTCATTCCTATGATCCATTCTAATTCATTCATACGATCCATTCTAATTCATTCCCTCGAATGTATCCATTCTAATTCATTCGTCCGATCCATTCAAATTCATTCGTACGATGCATTCTAATTCATTCGTACGATCTATTATAATTCATTCGTACAATCCATTCTAATTCATTCGTACGATCCATTCTAATTCATTCGTACAATCCATTCAGATTCATTCGCACAAATGTATCCATTCAAATTCATTCGTACGTTGCTTTTTGATCCTTCGATGTCGGCTCTTCCTATCATTGGGAAGCAGAATTCACCAAGTGTTGGATTAGAATTGATCATACGAATGAATTAGAATGGATCGTACGAATGAATTAGAATGGATCGTGCGAATGAATTAGAATGGATCGTAGGAATGAATTAGAATGGATCATACGAATAAATTAGAATGAATCGTGCGAATGTATTAGAATGGATTAGTTAGAACGGATTGTACGAATGAATTAGAATGGATCGTGCGAATAAATTAGAATGGATCGCACGATCGTTCTAATTCATTCGCATGATCCATTCTAAATTAGAATGGATCGTACGAATGAATTAGAATGGATCCACTGAATGAGTTAGAATGGATCATATGAATGAATTAGAATGGATCGTATGAAAGAATTAGAATGGATTGTGCGAATGAATTAGAATGGATCGTATGAATGAATAAGAATGGATCGTGCGAATGAATTAGAATGGATCGTACGAATAAATTATAATGGATCGTGCGAATAAATTAGAAACATTCGTGCGAATGAATTAAAATGAATTAGAATGGATCATACGAATGAATTAGAATGGATCGTGCAAATGAATTAGAATGGATACATTCGTGCGAATGAATTAGAATGTATCCTAGAAATAAATTAGAATGGATCGTACGAATGAATTAGAATGGTTGCATTCGTGCGAATGAATTAGAATGGATCGTACGAATGAATTAGACTGGATTGTGCGAATGAATTAGAATTGATTATACGAATGAATTAGAATGGATTGTACGAATGAATTAGAATGGATACATTTGTGCGAATGAATTAGAATGGATCGTGCGAATGAATTAGAATGGATTGTATGAATGAATTATAATGGATACATTCGTACGAATGAATTAGAATGGATCGTACGAATGAATTAGACTGGATCGTACGAATAAATTAGAATGGATACATTCGTGCGAATAAATTAGAAAGGATCAAACACACGATCCATTCTAATTCATTCGTACGATCCATTCTAATTCATTCCTACAATCTATTCTAATTCATTCGCTCGAATGTATCCATTCTAATTCATTCGTACGATCCATTCAAATTCATTCGCATGATCCATTCTAATTCATTCGTACGATCCATTCTAATTCAATCGTATGATCCATTCTAATTCATTCGCACAAATGAATCCATTTTAATTCATTCGTACGATCCATTCTAATTTATTCGTATGATCCATTCTAATTCATTCGTACGATCCATTCTAATTTATTCATAAGATCCATTCTAATTTGTTCGTACGATCCATTCTAATTTGTTCGTACGATCCATTCTAATTCATTCGCATAATCCATTCTAATTCATTTGTACGATCCATTTTAATTCATTCGCATGATCCATTCTAATTCATTCGTACGATCCATTCTAATTCATTCACACGAATGTATCTATTCTAATTCATTTGCACGATCCATTCTAATTCATTCCTATGATCCATTCTAATTCATTCGTACGATCCATTCTAATTCATTCGTACGATCCATTCTAATTCGTTCATACGATCCATTCTAATTCGTTCGTACGATCCATTCTAATTCGTTCATACGATCCATTCTAATTCATTCGCACGATCCATTCTAATTCATTCGCACGATCCATTCTAATTCATTCTTACGAATGTAACCTTTCTAATTCATTTGTATGATCCATTCTAATTCATTCGTACGATCCATTCTAATCCATTCGTACGATCCATTCTAATTCATTTGCACGATTCATTCTAATTCATTCCTATGATTCATTCTAATTCATTCGTACAATCCATTCTAATTCATTCGCTCGAATGTATCCATTCTAATTCATTCGTATGCTCCATTCTATTTCATTCGTACGATCCATTCTAATTCATTCTCACGAATGTAACCTTTCTAATTCATTTGTATGTATCCATTCTAATTCATTCGTACGATCCATTCTAATTCATTCGCACGATCCATTCTAATTCATTCGCACGATCCATTCTAATTCATTCGTACGATCCATTCTAATTCATTCGCACGAATGTATCCATTCTAATGTATTCGTACGATTCATTCTAATTCATTCGCACGATCCATTCTAATTCATTCGTACGATCCATTCTAATTCATTCGTCCGATCCATTCTAATTCATTCACACGAATGTATCCATTCTAATTCATTCGTACAATCCATTCTAATTCATTCACACGATCCATTCTAATTCATTCGTATGATCCATTCTAATTCATTCCTACGATCTATTCTAATTCATTCGCTCGAATGTATCCATTCTAATTCATTCGTTCGATCCATTCTAATTCATTTGTACGATCCATTCTAAATCATTCGTATGATCCATTCTCTAATTCATTCGTATGATCCATTCTAATTCATTCCTACGATCTATTCTAATGCATTCGCTCGAATGTATCCATTCTAATTCATTCGTTCGATCCATTCTAATTCATTCGTACGATCCATGCAAATTCATTCGCATGATCCATTCTAATTCATTCGTACGATCCATTCTAATTCATTGTCACGAATGTAACCTTTCTAATTCATTTATATGATCCATTCTAATTTATTCGCACGATCTATTCTAATTCATTCGTACGATCCATTCTAATTCATTCGTACGATCCATTCTAATTCATTCGCACGAATGTAACCATTCTAATTCATTCGTACGATCCATTCTAATTCATTCCTACGATCCATTCTAATTCATTCGCATGAATGTATCCATTCTTATTCATTTGCACGATCCATTCTAATTCATTCCTATGATCCATTCTAATTCATTTGTACGATCCATTCTAATTCATTCGCACGAATGTATCCATTCTAATTCATTTGCACGAACCATTCTAATTCATTCCTATGATCCATTCTGATTCATTCGTACGATCCATTCTAATTCATTCGCTCGAAATCTATCCTTTCTAATTCATTCGTACAATCCATTCTAATTCGTTCGTACGATCCATTCAAATTCATTCACATAAATGTATCCATTCTAATTCATTCGTACGATCCATTCTAATTCATTCGTACAAATGTATCCATTCTAATTCATTCGTTCGATCCATTCTAATTCATTCGCATAAATATATCCATTCTAATCCATTCGCACGATCCATTCTAATTCATTCGTACGATCCATTCTAATTCATTCGTATGATCAATTCTAATTCATTCGTACAATCCATTCTAATTCAGTCGTATGAATGTATCGTACGAATGAATTAGAATGGATCATAGGAATGAATAAGAATGGATCGTGCAAATGAATTAGAATGGATGCATTCGTGCGAATGAATTAGAATGGACTGTACGAATGAATTAGAATGGATCGTACGAATGAATTAGAATGGTTACATTCGTGAGAATGAATTAGAATGGATCGTACGAATAGATTAGAATGGATCGTACGAATGGATTAGAATGGATCATACGAATGAATTCGAATGGATCGTACAAATGAATTAGAAAGGTTACATTTGTGAGAATGAATTAGAATGGATCGTACGAACGGATTAGAATGGATCGTACGAATGGATTAGAATGGATCGTACGAATGGATTAGAATGGATCGTACGAATAAATTAGAATGGATCATACAAATGAATTAGAAAGGTTACATTCGTGAGAATGAATTAGAATGGATCGTACGAATGAATTATAATGGATCGTACAAATGAATTAGAATGGATACATTCGAGCGAATGAATTAGAATGGATTGTACGAATGAATTAGAATGGATCATAGGAATGAATTAGAATGGATCGTGCAAATGAATTAGAATGGATACATTCGTACGACTGAATTAGAATGGAATGTATGAATGAATTAGAATGGATCGTACGAATGAAATAGAATGGTTACATTCGAGCGAATGAATTAGAATGGATCGTACGAATGAATTAGAATGGATCGTGCGAATGAATTAGAATGGATCGTACAAATGAATTAGAATGAATCGTACGAATGAATTAGAATGGATACATTCGAGCGAATGAATTAGAATGGATCGTACGAATGAATTAGAATGGATCATAGGAATGAATTAGAATGGATCATATGAATGAATTAGAATGGTTACATTCGTGCGAATGAATTAGAATGGATCGTACGAATGGATTAGAATGGATCTTACGAATGGATTAGAACGGATACATTCGTACGAATAAATTAGAATGGATCGTACGAATGAATTAGATTGGATCGAGCGAATGAATTAGAATGGATCGTACGAATGAATTAGAATGGATCATAGGAATGAATTAGAATGGATCGTGCAAATGAATTAGAATGGATACATTCGTGCGAATGAATTAGAATGGATTGTAGGAATGAATTAGAATAGATCGTACGAATGAATTAGAATGGATACATTTGTACGAATGAATTAGAATGGATCGTACGAATGGATTAGAATGGATCGTACGAATGGATTAGAATGGATCGTATGAATTAGAATGGATCGTACGAACGAATTAGAATGGATCGTACGAATGAATTAGAACGGATCGTGTGAATGAATTAGAAACATTCGTGCGAATGAATTAGAATGAATTAGAATGGATCGTACGAATGAATTAGAATGGATCGTGCAAATGAATTAGAATGGATACATCCATGCGAAAGAATTAGAATGGATCGTGCGAACGAATTAGAATGGATCGTACGAATGAATTAGAATGGATTTTACGAATGAATTAGAATAGATCATGCGAATAAATTAGAATGGATCATATGAATGAATTAGAATAGATATATTCATGCAAATGAATTAGAATGGATCGTACGAATGGATTAGAATGGATCGTACGAATGGATTAGAATGAATCGTACGAATGGATTAGAATGGATCGTACGAATGAATTAGAATGGATCATACAAATGAATTAGAAAGGTTACATTCACTAGAATCAAATAGAATGGATCGTACGAATGAATTAGAATGGATCATGCGAATGAATTTGAATGGATCTTACGAATGAATTAGAATGGATCGAATGAATGAATTAGAATGGATACATTCGAGCGAATGAATTAGAATAGATCGTAGGAATGAATTAGCATGGATCGTGCGATTGAATTAGAATGAATCGTACGAATGAATTAGAATGGATCGTACGAATGAATTAGAATGGATCGTGCGAATGAATTAAAATGGATCGTACGAATGAATTAGAATGGATCGTACGATTGAATTAAAATGGATCAAACGAATGAATTAGAATGGATACATTCGAGCGAATGAATTAGAATAGATCGTAGGAATGAATTAGAATGGATCATACGAATGGATTAGAATGGATCGTGCGAATGAATTAGAATGGATTGAACGAATGGATTAGAATGGATACATTCGAGCGAATGAATTAGAATAGATCGTAGGAATGAATTAGAATGGATCATACAAATGAATTAGAATGGATCGTGTGAATGAATTAGAATGGATTATACGAATGAATTAGAATGGATACATTCGTGCGAATGAATTAGAATGGATCGTACGAATGAATTAGAATTGATCGTGCGAATGTATTAGAATGGATACATTCTTGCGAATGAATTTGAATGGATCGTACGAATGGATCGTACGAATAAATTAGAATGGTTACATTCATGCAAATGAATTAGAGTGGATCATACGAATAAATTATAATGGATACATTCGTGCGAATGAATTAGAATGGATCGTACAAATGAATTAGAATGGATCGTATGAATGAATTAGAATGGATCGTACGAATGAATTAGAATGGATTGTACGAATGAATTAGAATGGATCGTGCGAATGAATTAGAATGGATCGTACGAATGAATTAGAATAGATATATTTTTGCGAATGAATTAGAATGGATCGAACGAATGAATTAGAATGGATACATTTGTGCGAATGAATTAGAATGGATCGTACGAATGAATTAGAATGGATCGTATGAATGAATTAGAATGGATACATTTGTGCAAATGAATTAGAATGGATCGTACGAATGAATTAGAATGGATCGTATGAACGAATTAGAATGGATCGTATGAACGAATTAGAACGGATCGTACGAATGAATTATAATGAATCGTACAAATAAATTAGAATGGATACATTCGTGCGAATGAATTAGAATGGATCGTACGAATGAATTAGAATGGATCATGCGAATTAATTAGAATGAATCGTACGAATGAATTAGAATGGATCGTACGAATGAATTAGAATGGATACATTTGTACGAATAAATTAGAATGGATTGTACGAATGAATTAGAATGGGATACATTCTTGCGAATAAATTAGAATGGATCGTATATTCGTGCAAATAAATTAGAAT
This sequence comes from Chamaelirium japonicum, assembly GCA_947650365.1. Classification (NCBI taxonomy): domain Eukaryota; kingdom Viridiplantae; phylum Streptophyta; class Magnoliopsida; order Liliales; family Melanthiaceae; genus Chamaelirium; species Chamaelirium japonicum. Next base: position 77,374,049 of record OX393552.1, on the reverse strand, counting down.
GGATCATACGAATGAATTAGAATGGATCGTGCGAATGAATTAGAATGAATCGTACGAATGCATTAGAATGGATCGTACGAATGAATTAGAATGAATCGTACGATCCATTCTAATTCATTTGTACGATCCATTCTAATTCATTCGCACGATCCATTCTAATTCATTCGTACGATCCATTCTAATTTATTCGTATGATCAATTCTAATTCATTCGTACAATCCATTCTATTTCAGTCGTATGAATGTATCATACGAATGAATTAGAACAGATATATTCATGCGAATGAATTAGAATGGATCGTACGAATGAATTAGATTGGATCGTGCGAATGGATTAGAATGGATCGTACGAATGAATTAGAATAGATCGTACGAACGAATTAGAATGGATCGTATGAACGAATTATAATGGATCGTACGAATGAATTAGAATGGATACATTCGAGCGAATGAATTAGAATGGATCGTACGAATGAATTAGAATGGATCATAGGAATGAATTAGAATGGATCGTGCAAATGAATTAGAATGGATACATTCGTGCGAATGAATTAGAATGGATCATAGGAATGAATTATAATGGATCGTACGAATGAATTAGAATGGTTACATTCGTGCGAATGAATTAGAATGGATCGTACGAATGGATTAGAATGGATCGTACGAATGGATTAGAATGGATCGTACGAATGAATTAGAATGGATCGTACAAATGAATTAGAAAGGTTACATTTGTGAGAATGAATTAGAATGGATCGTACGAATGCATTAGAATGGATCGTACGAATGGATTAGAATGGATCGTACGAATGGATTAGAATGGATCGTACGAATGAATTAGAATGGATCATACAAATAAATTAGAAAGGTTACATTCGTGAGAATGAATTAGAATGGATCGTACGAATGAATTAGAATGGATCATGCGAATGAATTTGAATGGATCGTACGAATGAATTAGAATGGATCGAACGAATGAATTAGAATGGACCATATGAACGAATTAGAATAGATCGTACGAATGAATTAGAATGGATATATTCGAGCGAATGAATTAGAATGGATTGTACGAATGAATTAGAATGGATCATAGGAATGAATTAGAATGGATCGTACGAATGGATTAGAACGCATTGTACGAATGAGTTTGAATGGATCATACAAATGAATTAGAATGGATACATTCGTGCGAATGAATTAGAATGGATCGTACGAATGAATTAGAATGGATAGTGCGAATGAATTAGAATGGATCGTACGAATGAATTAGAATGGATCCACCGAATGAGTTAGAATGGATCATACGAATGAATATGAATGGATCGTACGAACAAATTAGAATGAATCGTACGATGCATTCTAATTCATTCGTCCGATCCATTCTAATTCATTCGCACGAATGTATCCATTCTAATTCATTCGTACAATCCATTCTAATTCATTCGCACGATCCATTCTAATTCATTCGCATGATCCGTTCTAATTCATTTGTATCGATCCATTCTAATTCATTCGCATGATCCATTCTAATTCATTCACATGATCCATTCTAATTCATTCGTACAATGCGTTCTAATCCATTCTAATTCATTCGTACGATCCATTCTAATTCATTCGTGCGAATAAATTAGAATGGATACATTCGAGCGAATGAATTAGAACGAATTATACGAATGCATTAAAATGGATCATGCGAATGAATTAAAATGGATCGTACAAATGAATTAGAATGGATCGTGCGAATGAATTAGAATGGATCGTACGAATGAATTAGAATGGATCATATGAATGAATTAGAATGGTTAGAATGGATTGTACGAATGGATTAGAATGGATCATACGAATGGATTAGAATGGATCGTACGAATGAATTAGAATAGATCGTATGAATGAATTAGAATGGATCGTGCGAATGAATTAGAATGGATCGTGCGAATGAATTAGAATGGATACATTCTTAAGAATGAATTAGAATGGATCGTGCGAATAAATTAGAATTGATCATACGAATGAATTAGAATAGATCGTACGAATGAATTAGATTGCATCGTACGATCCATTCTAATTCATTCGCACGATCCATTCTAATTCATTCGTATGATCAATTCTAATTCATTCGCACGATCCATTCTAATTCATTCGTACGATCCATTCTAATTCATTCGCATGAATATATCTATTCTAAATCATTCGTATGATCCATTCTAATTTATTCACACGATCTATTCTAATTCATTCGTACGATCCATTCTAATTCATTCGCACGATCCATTCTAATTCATTCGTACGATCCATTCTAATTCATTCGCACGATCCATTCTAATTCATTCGTACGATCCATTCTAATTCATTCGCTCGAATGTATCCATTCTAATTCATTCGTACGATCCATTCTAATTCGTTCATACGATCCATTCTAATTCGTTCAAACGATCCATTCTAATTCGTTCATATGATCCATTCTAATTCATTCGCACGATCCATTCTAATTCATTTGTACGATCCATTTTAATTCATTCGCATGATCCATTCTAATTCATTCGTATGATACATTCGTGCGAATGAATTAGAATGGATCGTACGAATGAATTAGAATGGATCGTACGAATGAATTAGAATAGATCGTGCGAATAAATTAGAATGGATCATACTAATGAATTAGAATAGATATATTCATGTGAATAAATTAGAATGGATCGTACGAATGAATTAGAATGGATCGTATGAATAAATTAGAATGGATCGTACGAATGAATTAAAATGGATATATTTGTACGAATGAATTAGATTGGACATACGATTGAATTTGAATGGATCGTACGAATAAATTAGAATGGATACATTTGTGCGATGAATAAGAATGGAGCGTACGAATGAACTAAAATGGATACATTCGTGCAAATGAATTAGAATGGATCATATGAAAGAATTAGAATAGATCGTGCGAATGAATTAGAAAGGATCGTACGAATGAATTAGAATGGATATATTCGTGCGAATGAATTAGAATGGATCGTACGAATGAATTAGACTGGATCGTACGAATAAATTAGAATGGATACATTCATGGAAATGAATTAGAATGGATCGTACGAATGAATTATAATGGATCATACGAATGAATTAGAATGGATCGTACGAATAGATTAGAATGGATCGTGCGAATGGATTAGAACACATTGTACGAAAGGATTAGAATGGATACATTCGTGCGAAAGAATTAGAATGGATCGGATGAATGAATTAGAATGGATCGAGCGAATGAATTAGAATGGATCGTGCGATAAATTAGAATGGATCATACAAATGAATTAGAATGGATTCTAATCCATTCATACGATCCATTCTAATCTATTCTAATTCATTCGCACAAATGTATCCATTCTAATTCAATCTCACAAATGTATCCATTCTAATTAATTCGTATTATCCATTCTAATTCATTCGTATGATCAATTCTAATCCATTCGTACGATCCATTCTAATTCATTCTCACAAATGTAACCTTTCTAATTCATTTGTACGATCCATTCTAATTCAGTCGTACGATCCATTCTAATCCATTCGTACGATCCATTCTAATCCATTCGTACGATCCATTCTAATTCATTCGCATGAATGTAACCATTCTAATTCATTCGTACGATCCATTCTAATTCATTCCTACAATCCATTCTAATTCATTCGCACGAATATATCCATTCTAATTCATTTGCACGATCCATTCTAATTCATTCCTATGATCCATTCTAATTCATTCGTATGATACATTCATACGACTGAATTAGAATGGATTGTATGAATGAATTAGAATTGATCATACGAATGAATTAGAATGGATCGTACGAATGAATTAGAATGGATCGTGCGAATGAATTAGAATGGATCGTACGAATGAATTAGAATAGATATATGAAAGAATTAGAATGGATCGTGCGAATGAATTAGAAAGGATCGTATGTATGAATTAGAATGGATATATTCGTGCGAATGAATTAGATTGCATCGTACGAATGAATTTGCATGGATTGTACGAATGAATTAGAATGGATCGTACGAATGAATTAGAATGGATCGAACGAATGAATTAGAATGGATACATTCGAGCGAATGAATTAGAATAGATCGTAGGAATAAATTAGAATGGATCATACGAATGAATTAGAATGGATCATGCGAATGAATTAGAATGGATTGTACGAATGAATTAGAATGGATACATTCGTGCGAATGAATTAGAATGGATCGGACGAATGAATTAGAATGGATCGTACGATCCATTCTAATTCATTTGTATGATCCATTCTAATTCATTCGTACGATCCATTCTAATCATTAGTACGATCCATTCTAATTCATTCGCACGAATGTATCCATTCTAATTCATTCGCACAATCCAATTTAATTCAAATATACGATCCATTCTAATTCATTCATATGATGTATTCTAATTCATTCATATGATCCATTCTAATTCATTCGTATGATTCATTCTAATTCATTCGTCCGATCCATTGTAATTCATTCGTACGAATGTATCCATTCTAATTCATTCGTACGATTCATTCTAATTCATTTGTACGATCCATTCTAATGCATTCGTATGATTCATTCTAATTCATTCGCACGATCCATTCTAATTCATTCGTATGATCCATTCTAATTTATTTGCACGAATATACGATCCATTCTAATTTATTCGCAAGAATGTATGCATTCTAATTCATTCGTACAATCCATTCTAATTTATTCGTACAAATGTATCCATTCTAATTCATTCGCACGATCTATTCTAATTCATTCGTACAATCCATTCTAATTCATTCGTACGAATGAATTAGAATGAATCGTACGAATGCATTAGAATGGATCGTACGAATGAATTAGAATGAATCGTACGATCCATTCTAATTCATTCGTACGATCCAATCTAATGCATTCGTATGATTCATTCTAATTGATTCGCACGATCCATTCTAATTTATTCGTATGATCCATTCTAATTCATTCGCACGATCCATTATAATCCATTCGTACGATCCATTCTAATCCATTCGTACGATCCATTCTAATCCATTCGTACGATCCATTCCAATTCATTCGCTCGAATGTATTCATTCTAATTCATTCGTACGATCCCTTCTAATTTGTTCATACGATCCATTCTAATTCTTTCATATGATCCATTCTAATTCATTCGTACGATCCATTCTAATTCATTCGTATGATCAATTCTAATTCATTCGCACGATCCATTCTAATTCATTCGTATGATCCATTCTTATTCAATTCGTGCAATCCATTCAAATTCATTCGCACAAATGTATCTATTCTAATTCATTCGTATGATCCATTCTAATTCATTCGTTCGAATGTATCCATTCTAATTCATTCGTACGATCCATTCTACTTCATTCGCACGATCCATTCTAATTCATTCGTACGATCCATTCTAATTCATTCGTATGATCAATTCTAATTCATTCGCACTATCCATTCTAATTCATTCGCACGATCCATTCTAATTCATTCGCACGAATGTATCCATTCTAATTCATTCGTACGATCCATTTTAATTCATTCGCACGATCCTTTCTAATTCATTCCTATGATCCATTCTAATTCATTCGTATGATCCATTCTTATTCGTTCGTACGATCCATTCTAATTCATTTGTACGATCCATTCTATTTCATTCGCACGAATGTATCCATTCTAATTCATTCGTACGATCCATTCTAATTCATTCGCACAAATGTATCCCTTCTAATTCATTCGTACGATCCATTCTAATTCATTCGCACGATCCATTCTACTTCATTCGTACGATCCATTCAAATTCATTCGCAAGATCCATTCTAATTCATTCGTACGATCCATTCGTACGCTCCATTCTTATTCATCGCACAAATGTATCCATTCTAATTTATTCGTACGATCCAGTCTAATTCATTCGTACAATCTATTCTAATTCATTCGCACGAATATATCCATTCTAATTCATTCGTACGATCCTTTCTAATTCATTCGCACGATCCATTCTAATTCTTTCATATGATCCATTCTAATTCATTCGCACGAATGTATCCATTCTAGTTCATTTGTACGATCCATTCAAATTCATTCGCACGAATGTATCCATTCTAATTTATTCGTACGATCCATTCTAATTCATTCTCACGAATGTATCATGCGAATGAATTAGAATGGATCGTGCGAATGAATTAGAATGGATTGTATGAATGAATTAGAATGGTTACATTCGTGAGAATGAATTAGAGTGGATCGTACGAATGAATTAGAATGGATCATGCGAATGAATTTGAATGGATTCGCATAATCCATTCTAATTCATTCGTACGATCCATTCTAATTCATTCGTTCGATCCAGTCTAATTCATTCGCACGAATGTAACCATTCTAATTCATTCGTATGATCCATTCTAATTCATTCTCACGAATATATCATACGAATGAATTAGAATGGATCGTACAAATGAATTAGAATGGATCGTACGAATGAATTAGAATGGATTATGCGAATGAATTAGAATGGATCGTATGAATGAATAAGAATGGATCTTATGAATGAATAAGAATGGATCGTACGAATGGATTAGAATGGATACATTCGTACGATTCATTCTAATTCATTTGTACGAATGGATCCATTCTAATTCATTAGTACGATCCATTCTAATTCATTCTTACATTCCATTCTAATTCATTCGCACGAATGTATCCATTCTAATTCATTCGCACAATCCATTCTAATTCATTTGTACGATCCATTCTAATTCATTTGTATGATCCTTTCTAATTCATTTGCACGATCCATTCTAATTCATTCCTATGATCCATTCTAATTCATTCGTACGATCCATTCTAATTCATTCGCTCGAATGTATCTATTTTAATTCATTCGTACGACCGATTCTAATTCGTTTATACGATCCATTCTAATTCGTTCATACGATCCATTCTAATTCGTTCGTACGATCGATTCTAATTCATTCGCACGATCCATTCTAATTCATTCGTACAAATGAATTAGATTGGATCATACGAATGAATTAGAATGGATCGTATGAATGAATTAGAATGGATCGTACGAATGAATTTGAATGTATCGTACGAACGAATTAGAATGGATCGTATGAACGAATTAGAATGGATCGTACGAATGAATTAGAATGGATACATTCGAGCGAATGAATTAGAATGGATCGTACGAATGAATTAGAATGGATCGTACGAATGAATTAGAATGGATCATACAAATGAATTAGAATAAATCATGTGAATGAATTAGAATGGATCGTACGTTTGAATTAGATTGGATTGTGCGAATGAATTAGAATGGATACATTCGAGCGAATGAATTAGAATAGATCGTAGGAATGAATTAGAATGGATCATACAAATGAATTAGAATGGATCGTGCAAATGAATTAGAATGGATTGTACGAATGAATTAGAATGGTTACATTCGTGAGAATGAATTAGAATGGATCGTGCGAATGAATTAGAATGGATCATACGAATGAATTAGAATGGTTCGTACGAATGAATTAGAATGGATAGTGCGAATGAATTAGAATGGATCGTAGGAATGATACGATCCATTCTAATTCGTTCATACGATCCATTCTAATTCGTTTGTACGATCTATTCTAATTCGTTCGTACGATCCTAATTCATTCGTACGATCAATTCTAATTCATTCGCACGATCCATTCTAATTTATTCATACGATCCATTCAAATTCATTCGTACGATCTATTCTAATTCATTCGCATGATCCATTCTAATTCATTCGTACGATCCATTCAAATTCATTCTCACGAATGTAACCATTCTAATTCATTCGTATAATCCATTCTAATTTATTCGCACGATCCATTCTAATTCATTCGTATGATCCATTCAAATTCATTCCTACAATCTATTCTAATTCATTCACTCGAATGTATCCATTCTAATTCATTCGTTCGATCCATTCTAATTCATTCGTACGATCCATTCAAATTCATTCGCATGATCCATTCTAATTCATTCGTACAATCCATTCTAATTCATTCGCACGATCCATTCTAATTCATTCGTATAATCTATTCTAATTCATTCCTATGATCTATTCTAATTCATTCGCTCGAATGTATCCATTCTAATTCATTCGCACAATCCATTCTAATTCAATCGCACGATCCATTCTAATTCATTCGCATGATGTATTCTAATTCATTCGTATGATCCATTCTAATTCAATTGTACGATCCATTCTAATTCATTCGTACGATCCATTCTAATTCGTTCATACGATCCATTCTAATTCATTCGCACGAATGTAACCATTCTAATTCTTTCGTACGATCCAATCTAATTCATTCCTACGATCCATTCTAACTCATTCGGTGGATCCATTCTAAATCATTCGTACGATCCATTCTAATTCATTCGCACGATCCATTCTAACTCATTCGTACAATCCATTCTAATTCATTTGTACGATCCATTCTAATCTATTTGCACGAATATACGATCCATTCTAATTCATTCGCACAAATGTATCTATTCTAATTCATTCGTACGATCCATTCTAATTCATTCGTATGATCTATTCTAATTCATTCGCACGAATGTAAGCATTCTAATTCATTCGTATGATTCATTCTAATTCATTCGTATGAGCTATTCTAATTCATTCGTACGATCCATTCTAATTCATTCATACGGTCTATTCTAATTCATTCGCACGAATGTGACCATTCTAATTCATTCATATGATCCATTCTAATTCATTCGTACGATCCGTTCTAATTCGTTTGCACGATCCATTCTAATTCATTCGTACGATCTATTCTAATTCATTCGCATGATCCATTCTAATTCATTCGTACGATCCATTCTAATTCATTCGTACAATCCATTCAAATTCATTCGTACGATACAGTCTAATTCATTCGCACAAATGTATCTATTCTAATTCATTCGTACAATGCGTTCTAATCCATTCGTACGATCCATTCTAATCCATTCGTACGATTCTAATTCATTCGTACGATCCATTCTAATTAATTCGTATGAATGTATCCATTCTAATTTATTCGTACGATCCAGTCTAATTCATTTGTACGATCAACTCTAATTCATTCGCACGAATGTAACCTTTCTAATTCATTTGTACGATCCATTCTAATTTATTCATACGATCCATTCTAATTCATTCGTACGATCCATTCTAATTCATTCGCACGATCCATTCTAATTTATTCGTACGATCCATTCTAATTCATTCGTACGATCTATTCTAATTCATTCGCACGAATGTAACCATTCTAATTCATTCGTACGATTCATTCTAATTCATTCGTATGAGCTATTCTAATTCATTCGTACGATCGATTCTATGTCATTCGTACGATACATTGTAATTCATTCATATAATCCATTCAGATTCATTCGCACAAATGTATCCATTCAAATTCATTCGTACGATCCATTCTAATTAATTCGCACGATCCATTCTAATTACGAATGAATTAGAATGGATCGTACAAATGAATTAGAAAGGTTACATTTGTGAGAATGAATTAGAATGGATCGTACGAATGAATTAGAATGGATCGTACGAACGAATTAGAATGGATCGTACGAATGAATTAGAATGGATCGTACGAATGAATTAGAATGGATCATATGAATGAATAAGAATGGTTACATTCGTGCGAATAAATTAGAATGGATCGTACGAATGGATTAGAATGGATCGTACGAATGGATGAGAACGCATTATACGAATGAATTAGACTAGATACATTTGTGCGAATGAATTAGATTGCATCGTACGAATGAATTAGAATGGATCGTACGAATGAATTAGAATGAATCGTACGAATGAATTAGAATGGATACATTCGAGCGAATGAATTAGAATGGATCGTACGATTGAATTAGAATGGATCATAGGAATGAATTAGAATGGATCGTGCAAATGAATTAGAACGGATACATTCGTGTGAATGGATTAGAATGGATCGTACAAATGGATTAGAATAGATACATTTGTGCGAATGAAATAGATTGCATCGTACGAATGAATTTGAATGGATCGTATGAATGAATAAGAATGGATCGTATGAATGAATTAGAAAGGTTACATTTGTGCGAATGAATTAGAATGGATCGTATGAATGAATAAGAATGGATCGTACGAATGAATTAGAATGGATTATGCGAATGAATTAGAATGAATCGTACGAATGCATTAGAATGGATCATACGAATGAATTAGAATGGATACATTTGTGCGAATGAATTAGAATGGATCGTACGAATGAATTAGAATGGATCATACGAATGAATTAGAATACATCATGTGAATGAATTAGAATGGATCGTACGTTCGAATTAGATTGGATTGTGCGAATGAATTAGAATGGATACATTCGGGCGAATGAATTAGAATAGATCATGTGAATGAATTAGAATGGATGGTGAGAATGAATTAGAATGGATCGTGCGAATGAATTTGAATGGATCGTGCGAATGAATTAGAATGGATCGTACAAATGAATTAGAATGGATACATTTGTGCGATGAAGAAGAATGGAGCGTACGAATGAATTAGAATGGAGCATACGAATGAACTAGAATGGATACATTCGTGCGAATGAATTAGAATGGATCATATGAAAGAATTAGAATGGATCGTGCGAATGAATTAGAATGGATTGTGCGAATGAATTAGAATGGATCGTACGAACGAATTAGAATGGATCGTACGAACGAATTAGAATGGATCATATGAATGAATTAGAATGGATCGTACGAATGAATTAGAATGGATCGTGCGAATGAATTAGAATCGATCGTACGAATGAATTAGAATGGATCGTACGAATGAATTAGAATGGATCGTGCGAATGAATTAGAATGGATCGTACGAATGTATCCATTCTAATTCATTCGTACGATCAATTCTAATTCGTTCATATCATCCATTCTAATTCGTTCGGACGATCCATTCTAATTCGTTCGTACGATCCATTCTAATTCATTCGCACGATCCATTCTAATTTATTCGCATGATCCATTCTAATTCTTTCATATGATCCATTCTAATTCATTCGCACGAATGTGTCCATTCTAGTTCATTCGTACGCTCCATTCTAATTCATTCGTACGCTCCATTCTTATTCATCGCACAAATGTATCCATTCTAATTTATTCGTACGATCCATTCTAATTCATTCGCACGATCGATTCTAATTCATTCGTATGATCCATTCTAATTCATTCGTACGATCCATTCTAATTCATTCGCACGATCAATTCAAATTCATTCGCACGATCCATTCTAATTCATTCTCACGATCCATTCTAATTCATTCGCACGATCTTTTCTAATTCATTCGCACGAATGTATCCATTCTAATTCATTCGCACAATCCAATCTAATTCAAACGTACGATCCATTCTAATTCATTCTAATGGATTAGAATGGATCGTACGAATGGATTAAAATGGATACATTCATATGAATGAATTAGAATGGATCATATGAATGAATTAGAATGGATTGTACGAATGAATTAGAATAGATCGTGCGAATGAATTAGAATGGATTGTACGAAAGAATTAGAATGGATCTTACGAATGAATTAGAATGGATCATACGAATGAATTAGAATGGATCGTGCGAATGAATTAGAATGGATCGTACAAATGAATTAGAATGGATCGTACGAATGAATTAGAATGGATCGAACGAATGAATTAGAATGGATCATACGAATGAATTAGAATGGATCGTGCAAATGAATTAGAATGGATCATACGAACGAATTAGAATGGATCGTACGAATGAATTAGAATGGATCATATGAACGAATTAGAATGGATCGTACGAATGAATTAGAATGGATACATTCGTACGATCCATTCTAATTCATTCGTACGATCCATTCTAATTCATTCGTACGATCGAATCTAATTCATTCGCACGATCCATTCTAATTCATTCGTACGATCCATTCTAATTCATTCGTACGATCCATTCTAATTTATTCGTTCAAATATATCCATTCTAATTCATTCGTACGATCCATTCTAATTCATTCGCACGATCCATTCTAATTCATTCGCACGAATGTATCCATTCTAATTCATTTGCACGATCCATTCTAATTCATTCGTACGATCCATTCTTATTCATTCATATGATCCATTCTAATTCATTCGCATAATCCATTCTAATTCATTCGTACGATCCATTCTAATTCATTCGTATGAATGTATCCATTTTAATCCATTCGTACGATCCATTCTAATCCATTAGAATGAATCATACGAATGAATTATAATGGATCATACGAATGAATTAGAATACATCATGTGAATGAATTAGAATGGATCGTACGTTTGAATTAGATTGGATTGTGCTAATGAATTAGAATGGATACATTCGTGCGAATGAATTAGAATAGATCGTATGAATGAATTAGAATCGATTGTACGAACGAATTAGAATGGATCGTACGAATGGATTAGAATGGATCGTACGAATGAATTAGAATGGATCGTACGAATGGATTAGAATGGATCGTACGAATGAATTAGAATGGATCATACAAATGAATTAGAAAGGTTACATTCATGAGAATGAATTAGAATGCATCGTATGAATGAATTAGAATGGATCATGCGAATGAATTAGAATGGATCGTACGAATGAATTAGAATGGATACATTCGAGCGAATGAATTAGAATGGATCGTATGAATGAATTAGAATGGATCGTACGAATGGCTTAGAATGGATTGTACGAATGGATCATACGAATGAATTAGAATAGATCATACAAATGTAAGGTTACATTCGTGAGAATGAATTAGAATGGATCGTACGAATGAATTAGAATGGATCATGCGAATGAATTTGAATGGATCGTTCGAATGAATTAGAATGGATCGAACGAATGAATTAGAATGGATACATTCGAGTTAATGGATTAGAATAGATCATACGAATGAATTAGAATACATCATGTGAATGAATTAGAATGGATCGTACGTTTGTATTAGATTAGATTGTGCGAATGAATTAGAATGGTTACATTCGTGAGAATGAATTAGAATGGATCGTGCGAATGAATTAGAATTGATCATACGAATGAATTAGAATGGATCGTACGAATGAATTAGATTGCATCGTACATTTCTAATTCATTTGTATGATCGATTCTAATTCATTCGTACGATCCATTCTAATCCATTCGTACGATCCATTCTAATCCATTCGTACGATCCATTCTAATCCATTCGTACGATCTATTCTAATTCATTCGTATGAATGTATCCATTCTAATTTATTCGTACAATCCAGTCTAATTCATTCGTACGATCCATTCTAATTCATTCGCACAAATGTATCCATTCTAATTCATTCGTATGATCCATTCTAATTCATTCGTATGATCCATTCTAATTCATTCGCACGATCCATTCAAATTCATTCGCACGATCCATTCTAATTCATTCATACGATCCATTCTAATTCATTCATACGATCTATTCTAATTCATTCGCACGAATGTATCCATTCTAATTCATTCGAACAATCCAATCTAATTCAAATGTACGATCCATTCTAATTCATTCACATGATGTATTCTAATTCATTCGTATGATCCATTCTAATTCTTTCGTATGATTCATTCTAATTCATTCGTACGATCCATTCTAATTCATTCGCTCAAATGTATCCATTCTAATTCATTCGTACGATCCATTCTAATTCATTCGCACGAACCATTCTAATTCATTTGTACGAATGTATCCATTCTAATTCAATCGCACGATCCATTCTAATTCATTCGCATGATCCATTCTAATTCATTCGTATGATCCATTCTAATTCATTCGTACGATCCATTCTAATTCATTTGCATGAATGTATCCATTCTAATTCATTCGTACGATCCATTCCAATTCATTCGTATGACCCATTCTAATTCATTCATGCAATCCATTCTAATTCCTTCATACGATCCATTCTAACTCATTCATACGATCCATTCTAATTCATTCGCATGAATGTATGTATCCATTCTAGTTCATTTGCACGAATGTATCCATTCTAATTCATTCGTACGATCTATTCTAATTCAATTGCAAGATCTATTCTAATTCATTCGTACGATCCATTATAATTCATTCGTACGATCCATTCTAATTCATTCGTATGATCCATTCTAATTCATTCGCACGATCCATTCTAATTCATTCGTACGATCTATTCTAATTCATTCGCACGATCCATTCTAATTCATTCGTACGATCCATTCTAATTCATTCGTACGAATGTATCCATTCTAATGCATTCGTACGATTCATTCTAATTCATTCGCACGATCCATTCTAATCCATTCGTACGATCCATTCTAATCAATTCGTACGATCCATTCTAATCCATTCGTACGATCCATTCTAATTCATTCGTACGATCCATTCTAATTCATTCTCACAAAAATCGTACGAATGAATTAGAATGGATTGTACGAATGAATTAGAATAGATCGTGCGAATGAATTAGAATGGATCGTACGAAAGAATTAGAATGGATCATACGAATGAATTAGAATGGATCATACGAATGAATTAGAATCAATCGTGCGAATGAATTAGAATGGATCGTACAAATGAATTAGAATGGATATATTTGTGCGATGAATAAGAATGGAGCGTACAAATGAGTTAGAATGGAGCGTACGAATGAACTAGAATGGATACATTCGTGCGAATGAATTAGAATGGATCATATGAAAGAATTAGAATGGATCGTGCGAATAAATTAGAATGGATCGTGCGAATGAATTAGAATGGATCGTACGAACGAATTAGAATGGATCGTACGAACGAATTAGAATGGATCATATGAACGAATTAGAATGGATCGTATGAATGAATTAGAATGGATACATTCGTACGATCCATTCTAATTCATTCGCACGATCCATTCAAATTCATTCGTATGATCCATTCTAATTCATTCGTACGATCGATTCTAATTCATTCGCACGATCCATTCTAATTTATTCGTACGATCCATTATAATTCATTCGTATGATCCATTCTAATTTATTCGTTCAAATATATCCATTCTAATTCATTCGTACGATCCATTCTAATTCATTCGCACGATCCATTCTAATTCATTCGCACGAATGTATCCATTCTAATTCATTTGCACGATCCATTCTAATTCATTCGTACGATCCATTCTTATTCATTCATACGATCCATTCTAATTCATTCGCACAATCCATTCTAATTCATTTGTACGATTCATTCTAATTCATTCGTATGAATGTATCCATTTTAATCCATTCGTACGATTTATTCTAATCCATTCGAGTGAATCATACGAATGAATTAGAATAGATCGTAGGAATGAATTAGAATGGATCGTACGAATGAATTAGAATGGATCGTACGAATGAATTAGAATGGATCGTACGAATGAATTAGAATTAGATCATCAGAATGAATTGGAATGCATTCAAATTCATTCGTACGATGCAATCTAATTCATTCGCACAAATGTATCTATTCTAATTCATTCGTACAATGCGTTCTAATCCATTCGTACGATCCATTCTAATCCATTCGTACGATCCATTCTAATTCATTCGCACGAATGTAACCATTCTAATTCATTTATATGATCCATCCTAATTCATTCGTACGATCCATTCTAATTCATTCGTATGATCCATTCGAATGGATTAGAATGGATCGTACGAATGGATTAAAATGGATACATTCATATGAATTTGATACGATCCATTCTAATTGATTCGCATGATCCATTCTAATTCATTCATACAATCCATTCAGATTCATTCGCACAAGTGTATCCATTCAAATTCATTCTTACGATCCATTCTAATTAATTCGCACGATCCATTCTAATTCAGTCGTATGAATGTATCCATTTTAATTCATTCGTACGATCCATTCTAATTCATTCGTACGATCGATTCTAATTCATTCGCACGATCCATTCTAATTAATTCGTACGTTCCATTCTAATTAGAATGGATCGTACGAATGGATCATACGAATGAATTAGAATGGATCGTACGAATGAATTTGAATGGATCGTACGAATAAATTAGAATGGATCGTACGAATGAATTAGAATTAGAATGTATCGTACGAATGAATTAGAATGGATCATTCGTACGATCCATTCTAATTCGTTCGTACGATCCATTCTAATTCATTCGTATAATCCATTCTAATTCATTTCTACGATCTATTCTAAATCATTCGCTCGAATGTATCCATTCTAATTCTTTCGTTCGATCCATTCTAATTCATTTGTACGATCCATTCAAATTCATTCGCATGATCCATTCTAATTCATTCGTACGATCCATTCTAATTCATTCGCACGATCCATTCCAATGCATTCATACGATCCATTCTAATTCATTCGCACGATCCATTATAATTCATTCGCACAAATGTATCCATTCTAATTCATTCGTATGATCCATTCTAACTCATTCGCACGAATGTATCATACGAATGAATTAAAATGGATACATTTGAACGAATAAATTAGAATGGATCGTAGGAATGAATTAGAATGGATACCTTTGTGCATATAAATTAGAATGGATCGTACGAATGAATTAGAATGGACCTTATTAATGAATTAGAATGGATCATACGAATGAATTAGAATGGATACATTCGTGCGAATGAATTAGAATGGATCGTACGAATGAATTAGAATGGATCGTGTGAATGAATTAGAATGAATCATACGAATGAATTAGAATGGATCATACGAATGAATTAGAATGGATACATTTGTATGAATAAATTAGAATGGATCATACGAATGAATTAGAATGGATCGTGCGAATGAATTAGAATGAATCGTACGAATGAATTAGAATGGATCGTATGAATGAATTAGAATGATTCGTACAAACGAATTAGAATGGATCGTATGAACGAATTAGAATAGATCGTACGAATGAATTAGAATGGATACATTCGAGCGAATGAATTAGAATGGATCATACGAATGAATTAGAATGGATCGTACGAATGAATTAGAATACATCATGTGAATGAATTAGAATGGATCGTACGTTTGAATTAAATTGGATTATGCGAATGAATTAGAATCGATACATTCGTGCGAATGAATTAGAATAGATCTTATGAATGAATTAGAATGGATCGTACGAATGAATTAGAAGGGATCGTACGAATGAATTAGAATGGATATATTTGAGCGAATGAATTAGAATGGATCGTACGAATAAATTAGAATAGATCATAGGAATGAATTAGAATGGATCGTGCAAATGAATTAGAATGGATACATTCGTGCGAATGAATTAGAATGGATCGTCGGAATGAATTAGAATGGATCGTACGAATGAATTAGAATGGTTACATTCGTGCGAATGAATTAGAATGGATCGTACGAATGAATTAGAATGGATCGTACGAATGAATTAGAATGGATCATACGAATGAATTAGAATGGATCGTACGAATGAATTAGAATGGATCGTGCTAATGAATTAGAATGGATCATACGAATGAATTTGAATGGATTGTACGAACGAATTAGAATGGATCGTATGAATGAATTAGAATGGATCGTACGAATGGATTAGAATGGATCGTACGAATGGATCGTACGAATGAATTAGAATGGATCGGACGAATGAATTAGAATGGATCATACGATTCATTCTAATTCATTCGTATGATCCATTCTAATGCATTCGTACGATTCATTCTAATTCATTCGCATGATCCATTCTAATTCATTCGTACGATCCATTCTTATTCATTCATACGATCCATTCTAATTCATTCGTATGATCCATTCTAATTCATTCGTACAATCCATTCTAATTCATTCGTATGATCCATTCTAACGCATTCGGTGGATCCATTCTAATTCATTCGTACGATCCATTCTAATTTATTCGCACGATCCATTCTAATTTATTCGTACGATCCATTCTAATTCATTCCTATGATCCATTCTAATTCATTCGCACGAATGTATCCATTCTAATTCATTTGCACGATCCATTCTAATTCATTCCTATGATCTATTCTAATTCATTCGTATGATCCATTCTAATTCATTCGCTCGAATGTATTTATTCTAATTCATTCGTACAATCCATTCTAATTTATTTGCACGATCCATTCTAATTCATTCCTATGATCCATTCTAATTCATTCGTACGATCCATTCTAATTCGTTCGTACGATCCATTCTAATTCGTTCATACGATCCATTCTAATTCGTTTGTACGATCCATTCTAATTCATTCGCACGATCCATTCTAATTCATTCGCACGATCCATTCTAATTCATTCTCACGAAAGTAACCTTTCTAATTCATTTGTATGATCCATTCTAATTCATTCGTACGATCCATTCTAATCCATTCGTACGATCCATTCTAATTCATTTGCACGATCCATTCTAATTCATTCGTATGATCCATTCTAATTCATTCGTACGATCCATTCTAATTCATTCGTACGATGCATTCTAATCCATTCGTACAATCCATTCTAATTCATTCGTATGATCCATTCTAATTCATTTTCACAAATGTAACCTTTCTAATCCATTCGTACGATCCATTCTAATCCATTCGTACGATCCATTCTAATTCATTCGCACGAATGTAACAATTCTAATTCATTCGTACGATCCATTCTAATTCATTCCTACGATCCATTCTAATTCATTCGCACGAATGTATCCATTCTAATTCATTTGCACGATCCATTCTAATTCATTCTTATGATCCATTCTAATTCATTCGTACGATCCATTCTAATTCATTCGCTCGAATGTATCCATTCTAATTCATTCGTACGATCCATTCTTATTCGTTCATACGATCCATTCTAATTCGTTCGTACGATCCATTCTAATTCGTTCGTACGATCCATTCTAATTCATTTTCACGATCCATTCTAATTCATTTGTACGATCCATTTTAATTCATTCGCATGATCCATTCTAATTCATTCGTATGATACATTCGTGCGAATGAATTAGAATGGATCGTACGAATGAATTAGAATGGATCGTACGAATGAATTAGAATAGCTCATACGAATGAATTAGAATGAATCGTACGAATGAATTAGAATGGATACATTTGTGCGAATGAGTTAGAATAGATCGTATGAATGAATTGGAATGGATCGTACGAATGAATTAGAATGGATCGTGCGAATGAATTTGAATGGATCGTACGAATGAATTAGAATGGATCGTGCAAATGAATTAGAATGGATACATTCGAGCGAATGAATTAGAATGGATCGTACGAATGAATTAGAATGGATCATAGGAATGAATTAGAATGGATCGTGCAAATGAATTAGAATGGATACATTCGTGCGAATGAATTAGAATGGATCGTAGGAATAAATTAGAATGGATCGTATGAATGAATTAGAATGGTTACATTCGTGCGAATGAATTAGAATGGATCGTACGAATGGTTTAGATTGGATCGTACGAATGGATTAGAATGGATCGTACGAATGAATTAGATTGGATCGTACAAATAAATTAGGAAGGTTACATTTGTGAGAATGAATTAGAATGGATCGTACGAATGAATTAGAATGGATCGTACGAACGAATTAGAATGGATCGTACAAATGAATTAGAATGGATCGTACGAATGAATTAGAATGGATCATATAAAAGAATTAGAATGGTTATATTCGTGCGAATGAATTAGAATGGATCGTACGAATGGATTAGAATGGATCGTACGATTGGATTTGAACACATTGTACGAATGAATTAGAATAGATACATTTGTGCGAATGAATTAGATTGCATCGTACGAATGAATTTGAATGGATCGCACGAATGAATTAGAATGGATACATTCGTGCGAATGAATTAGAATAGATTGTACGAATGAATTAGAATAGATTATACGAATGAATTAGAATGGATCGTGCGAATGAATTAGAATGGATCGTACGAATGGATTTGAATGGATCGTACGAATGAATTAGAATGGATCGTACGAATGAATTAGAATAGCTCATACGAATGAATTTGAATGAATCGTATGAATGAATTAGAATGAATCATACGAATCAATTAGAATGGATACATTTGTGCGAATGAATTAGAATGGATCGTATATTCGTGCAAATAAATTAGAATGGATCGTACAAATGAATTAGAATGGATCATTTGAATGAGTTAGAATGGATCGTGCGAATGAATTAGAATGGATCGTACGAATGAATTAGAATGGATCCACCGAATGAGTTTGAATGGATCATACGAATGAATTAGAATGGATCGTACGAATGAATTAGAATGGATTGTGTGAATGAATTAGAATAGATCGTATGAATGAATTAGAATGGATCGTACAAATGAATTAGAATAGCTCATACGAATGAATTAGAATGAATCATACGAATGAATTAGAATGGTTACATTTGTGCGAATGAATTAGAAGAGATCGTACGAATGAATTAGAATGGATCGTACAAATAAATTAGAATGGATCGTGCGAATGAATTAGAATGGATCGTACGAATGAATTAGAATGGATCCACCGAATGAGTTAGAATGGATCATAAGAATGAATTAGAATGGATCGTACGAATGAATTAGAATTGATTGTGCGAATGAATTAGAATGGATCGTATAAATGAATAAGAATGGATCGTACGAATGAATTAGAATGGATCGTGCGAATGAATTAGAATGAATCGTACGAATGCATTAGAATGGATCGTACGAATGAATTAGAATGAATCGTACGATCCATTCTAATTTATTCGTCCGATCCATTCTAATTCATTCGCACAAATGTATCCATTCTAATTCATTCGTACAATCCATTCTAATTCATTCGCACGATCCATTCTAATTCATTCGTATGATCCATTCTAATTCATTCATGCAATCCATTCTAATTCATTCATACGATCCATTCTAACTCAATCATACGATCCATTCTAATTCATTCGCATGAATGTATGTATCTATTCTAGTTCATTCACACGAATGTATCCATTCTAATTCATTCGTACGATCTATTCTTATTCAATCGCAAGATCCATTTTAATTCATTCGTACGATCCATTATAATTCATTCGTACGATCCATTCTAATTCATTCGCACGATCCATTCTAATTCATTCGTACAAATGTATCCATTCTAATTCATTCGTACGATCCATTCTAATTCATTCGTACGATCCATTCAAATTTATTCACACAAATGTATCCATTCTAATTAATTCGTACGATCCATTCTAATTCATTCGCACGATCCATTCTAATTCATCCGTACGATCCATTCTAATTCATCCGTACGATCCATTCTAATTCATTCACACGATCCATTCTAATTCATTCGTACGATCCATTCTAATTCATTCGCACGAATGTATCCATTCTAATGCATTCGTATGATTCATTCTAATTCATTCGCACGATCCATTCTAATTCATTCGTACGATCCATTCTTATTCATTCGTCCGATCCATTCTAATTCATTCGTATTAATGTATCCATTCTAATTCATTCGTACAATCCATTCTAATTCATTCGCACGATCTATTCTAATTCATTCGTATGATCCATTCTAATTCATTCCTACGATCTATTCTAATTCATTCGCTCGAATGTATCCATTCTAATTCATTCGTTCGATCCATTCTAATTCATTCGTACGATCCATTCTAATTCATTCGTATGATCCATTCTAATTCATTCGTACGATCCATTCTAATTCATTCGTATGATCCATTCTAACTCATACGCACAAATGTATCCATTCTAATTCATTCATACGATCCATTCTAATTCATTTATACGATCCATTCTAATTCGTTCGTACGATCCATTCGAATTCATTCGTACGATCCATTCTAATTCATTCGTACGATCCATTCTAATTCATTCGCATGAATATATCTATTCTAATTCATTCGTATGATACATTCATACGACTGAATTAGAATGGATTGTACGAATGAATTAGGATTGATCATACGAATGAATTAGAATTGATCGTACGAATGAATAAGAATGGATCGTGCGAATGAATTAGAATGGATCGTACAAATGAATTAGAATGGATCGTACGATTCATTCTAATTCATTCGTACGATCCATTCTAATGCATTCGTACGATTCATTCTAATTCATTCGCACAATCCATTCTATTTCATTCGTATGATCCATTCTAATTTATTTGCACGAATATACGATCCATTCTAATTTATTCACAAGAATGTATCCATTCTAATTCAATCGTAAAATCCATTCTAATTTATTCGTACAAATGTATCCATTTTAATTCATTCGTACGATCCATTCTAATTCATTCGTACGATTTATTCTAATTCATTCGCACGATCCATTCTAATTCATTCGTACGATCCATTCACATTCATTCGCACGAATGTATCCATTCTAATTCATTCATACGATCCATTCTAATTCATTCGCGCAATCCATTCTAATTCATTCGTACGATCCATTCTAATCCATTCGTACGATCCATTTTAATTCATTCGTACGATCCATTCTAATTCATTCTCACAAATATAACCTTTCTAATTCATTTGTACGATCCATTCTAATTCATTCGTACGATCCATTGTAATCCATTCGTACGATCCATTCTAATCCATTCGTACGATCCATTCTAATTCATTCGCACGAATGTAACTATTCTAATTCATTCGTACGATCCATTCTAATTCATTCCTACGATCAATTCTAATTTATTCGCACGAATGTATCCATTGTAATTCATTTGCACGATCCATTCTAATTCATTCCTATGATCCATTCTAATTCATTCATACGATCCATTCTAATTCATTCGCTCGAATGTATCCATTCTTATACATTCGTACGATCCATTCTAATTCGTTCATACGATCCATTCTAATTCGTTCGTATGATTCATTCTAATTCATTCGTATGATCCATTCTAATTCAATCGTACGATCCATTCTAATTCATTCGCACGATCCATTCTAATTCATTCGCACAAATGTATCCATTCTAATTCATTCGTACGATCCATTCTAATTTATTCGTACGATCCAGTCAAATTCATTCACACAAATGTATCCATTCTAATTCATTCGTTCGATCCATTCTAATTCATTCGCATAAATATATCCATTCTAATTCATTCGTACGATCCATTCTAATTCATTCGCACGATCCATTCTAATTCATTCGCACAAATGTATCCATTCTAATTCATTCGTACAATCCATTCTAATTCATTCGCATGATCCATTCTAATTCATTCGTACGATCCATTCTAATTCATTTGTACGATCCATTCTAATTCATTTGCATGAATGTATCCATTCTAATTTATTCGTACGATCCATTCTAATACATTCTCATGAATGTATCATACGAATGAATTAGAATGGATTGTACGAATGGATTAGAATGGATCATACGAATGAATTAGAATGGATCGTACGAATGCATTAGAATGGATACATTCGTGCGAATGAATTAGAATGGATCGTACGAATGAATTAGGATGGATCGTACGAATGAATTAGAATAGATACATTCGAGCGAATGAATTAGAATGGATCGTACGAATGAATTAGAATGGATCATAGGAATGAATTAGAATGGATCGTGCAAATGAATTAGAATGGATACATTCGTGCGAATGAATTAGAATGGATCGTAGGAATGAATTAGAATGGATCGTACGAATGAATTAGAATGGTTACATTCGTGCGAATGAATTAGAATGGTTACATTCGTGCGAATGAATTAGAATGGATCATATGAACGAATTAGAATGGATCATACGAATGAATTAGAATGGATACATTCGAGCGAATGAATTAGAATGGATCGTACGAATGAATTAGAATGGATCATAGGAATGAATTAGAATGGATCATGCAAATGAATTAGAATGGATACATTCGTGCGAATGAATTAGAATGGATCGTAGGAATGAATTAGAATGGATCGTACGAATGAATTAGAATGGTTATATTCGTGTGAATGAATTAGAATGGATCATACGAATGAATTAGAATGGATCGTGCGAATGAATTAGAATTGATCATACGAATCAATTAGAATGGATCGTACGAATGAATTAGAATGGATCATACGAATGAATTAGAATGGATCGTGCAAATGAATTAGAATGGATCGTACGAATGGATTAGAATGGATCGTACGAATGAATTAGAATGGATCATACAAATGAATTAGAAAGGTTACATTCGTGAGAATGAATTAGAATGGATCGTGCGAATGAATTAGAATGGATCGTGCGAATGAATTAGAATGGATCGTACGAACGAATTAGAATGGATCGTACGAGCGAATTAGAATGGATCATATGAACAAATTAGAATGGATCGTACGAATGAATTAGATTGGATACATTCGAGCGAATGAATTAGAATGGATCGTACGAATGAATTAGAATGGATCATAGGAGTGAATTAGAATGGATCGTGCAAATGATCCATTCTAATTCATTTGTATAATCCATTCTAATTCATTCGTCCGATCCATTCTAATCCATTCGTACGATCCATTCTAATCCATTCGTACGATCCATTCTAATTCATTCGTACGATCCATTCAAATTCATTCTCACAAATGTAACCTTTCTAATTCATTCGTACGATCCATTCTAATTCATTCCTACGATCCATTCAAATTCAGTCGCACGAATGTATCCATTCTAATTCATTTGCACGATCCATTCTAATCCATTCGTATGATCCATTCTAATTCATTCGTACGATCCATTCTAATTCATTCTCACGAATATAACCTTTCTAATTCATTCATACGATCCATTCTAATCAATTCGTACGATCCATTCTAATCCATTCGTACGATCCATTCTAATTCATTCGTACGATCCATTCTAATTCATTCTCACAAATGTAACCCTTCTAATTCATTCATTCATACAATCCATTCTAATTCATTCGTACGATCCATTCTAATTTATTCGCACAAATGTAACCATTCTAATGCATTCGTACGATCCATTCTAATTCATTCGTACAATCCATTCTAATCCATTCGTACAATCCATTGTAATTCATTCGTATGATACATTCATGAGAATGAATTAGAATAGATCGTACGAATAAATTAGAATGGATACATTCGTTCAAATGAATTAGAATGGATCGTACAAATGAATTAGAATGGATCGTATGAATGAATTAGAATAGTTCATGCGAATGAATTAGAATGGATTGTACGAATGAATTAGAATGGATACATTTGTGCGAATGAATTAGAATGGATCGTGCGAATGAATTAGAATGGATCGTACGAATGAATTAGAATGGATTTATTTATGTGAATGAATTAGAATGGATCGAACGAATGAATTAGAATGGATACATTTGTGCGAATGAATTAGAATGGATCGTACGAATGAATTAGAATAGATCGTACAAATGAATTAGAATGGATACATTTGTGCGAATGAATTAGAATAGATCGTGCGAATGAATTAGAATAGATCGTACGAATGAATTAGAATGGATCGTACGAATGAATTAGAATGGATCGTACGAACGAATTAGAATGGATTGTATGAACGAATTAGAATGGATCGTACGAATGAATTAAAATGGATACATTCGAGCGAATGAATTAGAATGGATCGTACGAATGAATTAGAATGGATCATAGGAATGAATTAGAATGGATCGTGCAAATGAATTAGAATGGATACATTCATGCGAATGAATTAGAATGGATCGTAGGAATGAATTAGAATGGATCGTACAAATGAATTAGAATGGTTACATTCGTGCGAATGAATTAGAATGGATCGTACGAATGGATTAGAATGGATCGTACGAATGGATTAGAATGGATCATACGAATGAATTAGAATTGATCGTACAAATGAATTAGAAAGGTTACATTTGTGAGAATGAATTAGAATGGATCGTACGAATGTATTAGAATGGATCGTACGAATGGATTAGAATGGATTGTATGAATGAATTAGAATTGATTGTGCGAATGAATTAGAATGGATCGTATGAATGAATTAGAATGGTTATATTTGTGCGAATAAATTAGAATGGATCGTAAGAATGGTTTGGAATGGATCGTACGAATGAATTAGAAAGGATCATACGAAGGAATTAGAATGGATCATATGAAAGAATTAGAATGGATCGCGCGAATGAATTAGAAAGGATCGTACGAATGAATTAGAATGGATATATTCGTGCGAATGAATTAGATTGCATCGTACGAATGAATTTGAATGGATTGTACGAATGAATTAGAATGGATCGGACGAATGAATTAGAATGGATCATGTGAATGAATTAGAATAGATCGTACGAATGAATTAGAATGGATCGTACGAATAAATTAGAATGGATCGTGCGAATGAATTAGAATGGATCGTACGAACGAATTAGAATGGATCCACCGAATAAGTTAGAATGGATCATGCGAATGAATTAGAGTGGATCGTACGAATGAATTAGAATGGATACATTCGTGCGAATAAATTAGACTGGATCGGACGAATGAATTAGAATTGATCGTGCGAATGAATTAGAATGGATCATACGATTGAATTTGAATGGATCGTATAAATAAATTAGAATGGCTACATTTGTGCGATGAATAAGAATGGAGCGTACGAATGAATTAGAATGGAGCGTATGAATGAACTAGAATGGATACATTCGTGCGAATAAATTAGAATGGATTGCACAAATGAATTAGAATGGATACAATCATGCGAATGAATTAGAATGGATCATACGAATGAATTAGAATGGATCGTGCGAATGAATTAGAATGAATCGTACGAATGAATTAGAATAGATCGTGCGAATAAATTAGAATGGATCATACGAATGAAATAGAATAGATATATTCATGCTAATGAATTAGAATGGATCGTACAAATGAATTAGAATGGATCGTGCGAATGAATTAGAATGGATCGTGTGAATAAATTAGAATGGATCCTACGAATGAATTAAAATGGATACATTTGTGCGAATTAGAATGGATCGTACGAATGGATTAGAATTAGATCGTACGAATGAATTATAATGAATCGTACGAATGAATTAGAATTTATCGTACGAATGAATTAGAATGGATTGTACGAATGAATTAGAATGGATACATTCGAGCGAATGAATTAGAATGGATCGTACGAATGAATTAGAATGGATCATATGAATGAATTAGAATGGATCGTGCAAATGAATTAGAATTGATACATTCGTGCGAATGAATTAGAATGGATCGTAGGAATGAATTAGAATGGATCGTACGAACGAATTAGAATGGATACATTCATACGAATGAATTAGAATGGATCATACAAATGAATTAGAATGGATCGTACTAATGAATTAGAATGGATTGAACGAATGGATTAGAATGGATCGTACGAATGGATTAGAATGGATACCTTTGTGCGAATGAATTAGAATGGATCGTACGAATGAATTAGAATGGATGCATTCGAGCGAATAAATTAGAATGGATCGTACGAATGAATTAGAATGGATCATAGGAATGAATTAGAATGGATCATGCAAATAAATGAGAATGGATACATTCGTGCGAATGAATTAGAATGGATCGTAGGAATGAATTAGAATGGATCGTACGAATGAATTAGAATAGTTACATTCGTACGAATGAATTAGAATGGATCGTACGGATGAATTAGAATGGATCGTGTGAATTAATTAGAATGGATTGTATGAATGAAGTAGAATGGATACATTCGTGCGAATGAATTAGAATGGATCATGGATCGTACGAATGAATTAGAATGGATACATTCGAGCGAATGAATTAGAATGGATTGTACGAATGAATTAGAATGGATCATAGGAATGAATTAGAATGGATCGTGCAAATGAATTAGAATGGATACATTCATGCGAATGAATTAGAATGGATCATAGGAATGAATTAGAATGGATCGTAGGAATGATTTAGAATTGTTACATTCGTGCGAATGAATTAGAATGGATCGTACGAATGAATTAGAATGGATCGTACGAATAAATTAGAATGGATCCACCGAATAAGTTAGAATGGATCATACGAATGAATTAGAATGGAATGTAACCTTTCTAATTCATTTGTATGATCCATTCTAATTCATTCGCATGATCTATTCTAATTCATTTGTAAGATCCATTCTAATCCATTCGTATGATCAATTCTAATTCATTCGCACGATCCATTCTAATTCATTCTTATGAATATAACCTTTCTAATTCATTTATATGATCCATTCTAATTCATTCGTACGATCCATTCTAATCCATTCGTACGATCCATTCTAATTCAATTCGTGCAATCCATTCAAATTCATTTGCACAAATGTATCCATTCTAATTAATTCGTATGATCCATTCTAATTCATTCGCACGAATCTATCCATTCAAATGCTTTCGTACGATCCATTCTAATTCATTCGCACGATTCATTCTAATTCATTCGTACGATCCATTCTAATTCATTCGTATGATCCATTCTAACTCATTCGGTGGATCCATTCTAATTCATTTATACGAATGTATCCATTCTAATTCATTCGCACGATCCATTCAAATTCATTCGTACGATCCATTCTAATTCATTTGCATGAATGTATCCATTCTAATTCATTCTAACGATCCATTCTAATTCATTCGTATGATCCATTCTAATTCATTCATGCAATCCATTCTAATTCATTCATACGATCCATTCTAACTCATTCATACGATCTATTCTAATTCATTCGCATGAATGTATGTATCCATTCTAGTTCATTCGCACGAATATATCCATTCTAATTCATTCGTACGATCTATTCTAATTCAATCGCAAGATCCATTCTAATTCATTCGTACGATCCATAATAATTCATTCGTACGATCCATTCTAATTCATTCGCACGATCCATTCTAATTCATTCGTACAAATGTATCCATTCTAATTCATTCGTACGATCCATTCTAATCCATTCGTACGATCCATTCTAACTCATTCGGTGGATCCATTCTAATTCATTCCTATGATCCATTCTAATTCATTCGTACGATCCATTCTAATTCATTTGCTCGAATGTATCTATTCTAATTCATTCGTACGATCCATTCTAGTTCGTTCATACGATCCATTCTAATTCGTTCGTATGATCCATTCTAATTCGTTCGTACGATCCATTCTAATTCATTCGCATAATCCATTCTCATTCATTCGCACGATCCATTCTAATTCATTCGCACGATCCATTCCAATTCATTCGTACGATCCATTCTAATTCATTCATAAGAATGTATCCATTCTAATGCATTCGTATGATTCATTCTAATTCAATCGCACGATCCATTCTAATTCATTCGTCCGATCCATTCTAATTCATTCGCACGAATGTATCCATTCTAATTCATTCGTACAATCCATTCTAATTCATTCGCACGATCCATTCTAATTCATTCGTATGATCCATTCTAATTCATTCCTACGATCTATTCTAATTCATTCGCTCGAATGTATCCATTCTAATTCATTGGTACAATCCATTCTAATTCATTCGTACATTCCATTCAAATTCATTCGCATGATCCATTCTAATTCATTCGTACGATCCATTCTAATTCATTCTCATGAATGTAACCTTTCTAATTCATTTGTATGATCCATTCTAATTCATTCGTACGAATGAATTAGAATGGATCATGCGAATGAATTTGAATGGATCGTACGAATGAATTAGAATGGATTGAACGAATGAATTAGAATGGATACATTCGAGCGAATAAATTAGAATAGATCGTAGGAATGATTTAGAATGGATCATACGAATGAATTAGAATGGATCGTGCGAATGAATTAGAATGGATTGTATGAATGAATTAGAATGGATACATTCGTGCGAATGAATTAGAATGGATCGGACGAATGAATTAGAATGGATCGTACGATTCATTCTAATTCATTCGTACGATCCATTCTAATACATTCGTACGATTCATTCTAATTCATTCGCACGATCCATTCTAATTCATTCGTATGATCCATTCTAATTTATTTGCACGAATATACGATCCATTCTAATTTATTCGCAAGAATGTATCCATTCTACTTCATTCGTACAATCCATTCTTATTTATTCGTACAAATGTATCCATTCTAATTCATTCATACGATCCATTCTAATTCATTCGTACGATCCATTCTAATTCATTCGTACGATCCATTCTAATTCATTCGCACGAATGTATCCATTCTAATTCATTCATATAATCCATTCTAATTCATTCGCACGATCCATTCTAATTCATTCGTATGATCCATTCTAATTCATTCCTATGATCTATTCTAATTCATTCGCTCGAATGTATCAATTCTAATTCATTCGTACGATCCATTCTAATTCATTCGTACAATCTATTCAAATTCATTCGCATGATCCATTCTAATTCATTCGTACGATCCATTCTAATTCATTCTCATGAATGTAACCTTTCTAATTCACTAGTATGATCCATTCTAATTCATTCGTACGATCCATTCTAATCCATTCGTACGATCCATTCTAATCCATTCGTACGATCCATTCTAATCCATTCGTACGATCCATTCTAATTCATTCGTATGAATGTATCCATTCTAAGTTATTCGTACGATCCAATCTAATTCATTCGTACGATCCATTCTAATTCATTTGCACGAATGTATCCATTCTACTTCATTCGTACGATCCATTCTAATTCATTCGTATGATCCATTCTAATTCATTCGCACGATCCATTCAAATTCAATCACGTGATCCATTCTAATTCATTCGTACGATCCATTCTAATTCATTCATACGATCTACTCTAATTCATTCGCACGAATGTATCCATTCTAATTCATTCGCACAATCCAATCTAATTCAAACGTACGATCCATTCTAATTCATTCACATGATGTATTCTAATTCATTCGTATGATCCATTCTAATTCATTCGTATGATTCATTCTAATTCATTCGTACGATCCATTCTAATTCATTCGCACAAATATATCCATTCTAATTCATTCGTACGATCCATTCTAATTCATTCGCACGATCCATTCTAATTCATTTGTACGAATGTATCCATTCTAATTCATTCGCACGATCCATTCTAATTCATTCGCACGATCCATTCTAATTCCTTTGTATGATCCATTCTAATTCATTCATACGATCCATTCTAATTCATTTGCATCAATGTATCCATTCTAATTCATTCGTACGATCCATTCCAATTCATTCATGCAATCCATTCTAATTCATTCATACGATCCATTCTAACTCATTCATACGATCCATTCTAATTCATTCGCATGAATGTACGAATGAATTAGAATGGATACATTCGGGCAAATGAATTAGAATGGATCGTAGGAATGAATTAGAATGGATCATACAAATGAATTAGAATGGATCGTGCGAATGAATTAGAATGGATCGTGCGAATAAATAAGAATGGATACATTCATACAATTGAATTAGAATGGATCGTGCGAATGAATTAGAATGGATCGTACGAATGAATTAGAATGGATCGTGCAAATGAATTAGAATGGATCTTATGAATAAAAAAGAATGGATCGTACGAATGAATTAGAATGGATACATTTGTGCGAATGAATTAGAATGGATTGTGCGAATGAATTAGAATGGATCGTACTGAATTAGAATGGATATATTTATGTGAATGAATTAGAATGGATCGTGCGAATGAATTAGAATGAATCGTACGAATGAATTAGAATGGTTACATTCGTGCGAATGAATTAAAATGGATCGTACGAATGGATTAGAATGGATCGTACGAATGGATTAGAATGGATCGTACGAATAAATTAGAATGGATCGTACAAATGAATTAGAAAGGTTACATTTGTGAGAATGGATCGTACGAATGAATTAGAATGGATCGTACGAATGGATCCGAATGAGTTAGAATGGATCATACGAATGAATTAGAATGGATCGTACGAATGAATTAGAATGGATTGTGCGAATGAATTAGAATGGATCGTATGAATGAATAAGAATGGATCGTACGAATGAATTAGAATGCATCGTACGAATGCATTAGAATGGATCGAACGAATGAATTAGAATGGATCATGCGAATGAATTTGAATGGATCGTACGAATGAATTAGAATGAATCATTCTAATTCATTTGTACGCTCCATTCTAATTCATTCGTACGATCCATTCTAATTCATTCCTATGATCCATTCTAATCCATTAATACGACCCATTCTAATTCATTCGCACGAATGTAACCATTCTAATTCATTCGTACGATCCATTCTAATTCATTCCTACGATACATTCTAATTCATTCGCACGAATGTATCCATTCTAATTCATTTGCACGATCCATTCTAATTCGTTCGTACAATGCGTTCTAATCCATTCGTACGATCCATTCTAATTCATTCGTACGATCCATTCTAATTCATTCGTATGATCCATTCTAATTCATTCGTACGATCTATTCTAATGCATTCGTACGATCCATTCTAATTCATTCGTACGATCCATTCTTATTCATTCATACGATCCATTCTAATTCATTCGCACAATCCATTCTAATTCATTCGTACGATCCATTCTAATTCATTCGTACGATCCATTCAAATTCATTTGTCCGATCCATTCTAATTCATTCGCACGAATGTATCCAGTCTAATTCATTCGTACGATCCATTCTAATTCGTACAATCCATTCTAATTCATTCGTACGATCCATTCTAATTCATTTGCACTATCCATTCTAATTCATTCGCACGATCCATTCTAATTCATTCGTACGATCCATTCTAATTCATTCGTACTAATGTATCCATTCTAATTCTTTCGTACGATCCATTCTAATTCATTCCTACGATCAATTCTAATTCATTCGCACGAATGTATCCATTCTAATTCATTCGTACGATCCAGTCAAATTCAATCGTATGATCCATTCTAATTCATTTGTACGATCCATTCTAATTCATTCGCACGAATGTAATCATTCTAATTCATTCGTACTATCCATTCTAATTCATTCCTACGATCCATTCTAATTCATTCGCACGAATGTATCATTCTAATTCATTTGCACGAGCCATTCTAATTCATTCCTATGATCCATTCTAATTCATTCGTACGATCCATTCTAATTCATTCGCACGAATGTATCCATTCTAATTCATTTGCACGATCCATTCTAATTCATTCCTATGATCCATTCTAATTCATTCGTACGATCCATTCTAATTCATTCGCTCGAATGTATCCATTCTAATTCATTCGTACAATCCATTCTAATTCATTCGTACGATCCATTCTAATTCATTTGCACGATCCATTCTAATTCATTCCTATGATCCATTCTAATTCATTCGTAAGATCCATTCTAATTCATTCGCTCGAATGTATCCATTCTAATTCATTCGTACGATCCATTCTAACTCATTCGGTGGATCCATTCTAATTCATTCATATGATCCATTCTAATTCTAATTCGTTCATACGATCCATTCTAATTCGTTCGTATGATCCATTCTAATTCATTCGTACGATCTATTCTAATTCATTCGCACGATCCATTCGAATTCATTCGTACGATCCATTCTAATTCATTCGCACAATCCAATCTAATTCAAACGTACGATCCATTCTAATTCAATCACATGATGTATTCTAATTCATTCGTACGATCCATTCTAATTCATTCGTACGATTCATTCTAATTCATTCGTATGAGCTATTCTAATTCATTCGTAAGATCCATTCAAATGAATTAGTACAATTCATTCTAATTCATTCGTACGATCCATTCTAATTCATTCGTACGATCCATTCTAACTCATTCTCACGAATGTAACCTTTCTAATTTATTTGTACGATCCATTCTAATTCATTCGTACGATCCATTCTAATCCATTCGTACGATCCATTCTAATCCATTCGTACTATCCATTCTAATCCATTCGTACGATCCATTCTAATTCATTCGCACAATCCATTCTAATTCATTCGTACGATCCATTCTAATTCATTCGTACGATCCATTCTAACTCATTCGGTGGATCCATTCTAATTCATTCGTACGATCCATTCTAATTCATTCGCACGAATGTATCCATTGTAATGCATTCGTACGATTCATTCTAATTCATTCGCACGATCCATTCTAATTCATTCGTACGATCCATTCTTATTCATTCATACGATCCATTCTAATTCATTCGCACAATCCATTCTAATTCATTCGTACGATCCATTCTAATTCATTCGTACGATTCATTCTAATTCATTCGTACGATCCATTCTAATGCATTCGTACGATTCATTCTAATTCATTCGCACGATCCATTCTAATTCATTCGCACGATCATTCGCACGATCCATTCTAATTCATTCTAATTCATTTGCACGATCCATTCTAATTCATTCGTACGAATGAATTAGAATGGATCGTACGAACGAATTAGAATGGATCGTATGAACGAATTAGAATTAGAATGGATCGTACGAATGAATTAGAATGGATACCTTCGAGCGAATGAATTAGAATGGATCGTACGAATGAATTAGAATGGATCATAGGAATGAATTAGATTGGATCGTGCAAATGAATTAGAATGGATCGTACGAATGAATTAGAATGGATTGTACGAATGAATTAGAATGGATACATTCGAGCGAATGAATTAGACTGGATCGTACGAATGAATTAGAATGGATCGTAGGAATGAATTAGAATGGATCGTGCAAATGAATTAGAATGGATACATTCGTGCGAATTAATTAGAATGGATCGTACGAATGAATTAGAATGGATCATAGGAATGAATTAGAATGGATCGTGCAAATGAATTAGAATGGATCGTACGAATGAATTAGAATGGTTACATTCGTGCGAATGAATTAGAATGGATCGTACGAATGAATTAGAATGGATCATACGATTGAATTTGAATGGATCGTACGAATGAATTAGAATGGATACATTCGTGCGAATGAATTAGAATGGATCGTAGGAATGAATTAGAATGGATCATACGAATGAATTAGAATGGTTACATTTGTGCGAATGAATTAGAATGGATCGTATGTACGAATTAGAATGGATCGTACGAATGAATTAGAATGGATACATTCGAGCGAATGAATTAGAATGGATCGTAGGTGTTGGGGGTAGACAGAAACCACATATCTTGGGTAGCATTGCAAACGCATCTGAGATAAGAGTTCTCGAGGGAGCCCGTCCAAAAAGCTCGCCCTCCCAGCCCATCAGGAGCTCGCCGCCCCACAGGGAGCTGGATGGACACCTTGTATCTGAGTGCAGCTCGCCTCTCCCAACCCCTCAGGAGCTCGCCCCGCAGGGAGCTGGATGGACACCTTGTATCTGAGTGCAGCTCGCAGGAGTTCGCTCCCCCGTGCTCACCAAATCACCTTGACAGGGAGCGAGATCCACATTAGGCTGAAAGGGCCCAGGCCAAGAGCGCTCTTAAGAGCTCGCCTGAGCTCGATGGAGCTCGCCTGAGATCGCCCAGAAGCTCGCTCAGGAGCTCGCCTGAGCTCGATGGAGCTCGCCTGAGATCGCCCGGAAGCTCGCTCAGGAGCTCGCCCCGCAGCTCGCCAAGCTCACCCAGAAGCTCGCCTAAGCTCGCTCAGGAGCTCGCCCCAGAGTTCGCCAAGCCCGCGCGAGAACTCGCTGGCAGTGATAGCGGGAGTTAGACCGTCATGCATAACGAAGACACCGGCATCGCGAACGCCCCTAGCTCGCGCAGGAGCTCGCCCCTAGCTCGCTCAGGAGCTCGCCCAAGCTCGCCAGAATTCCCCAGTTTATCGAGGAGGTTGCTCCCGTGAGGTCCGACTCTTGATAGATGTGGAAGAGAAGGCGGAGCAATGGAGGGCGAGCTCACCTTAGCTCCCCGTCGGAGGTCACCCACAATGTATGAGGGGATGCCAGGTGGCAAAACCCCACGGAAGCTACGTGGACAAACGTGGTCCACGGAAGCTCGCTCGAATCAGTTCGAGACCTCCCAGACTTGAACATTCCAGAATGGCCACCTGGCCACGACAAGAAAGATTCCCTCCCCCACTCAAACCGCCTGGCAGGCCTGACGACAGAATGTCAGGGCGTGAGTACCAAGGACTGTCAGACCCACGCGAGCCAGAACGTGGGGGGTCTAGAAGGCGCCGGAAGAATCTCCACGTGTCGGGCCACGGTAGGCCGCCGATTGCTATAAATGCTCACCCCCAGGCTCCATAGTACAGGTTCGAAATCCCTTTTCCTTCCTCTTTGGTCCATTACAGCTCGCCGTTGTGCCACTGTGACTGACTTGAGCGTCGGAGGGTCTGCGCTCCTGAGGGAGCCAGCCGTTCTCACGTTCTCTTTTCTTTGTCTTGCAGGCAGCCCGCACGGACCAGCGAAAAATCCCCCGAACATTTGGCGCCGTCTGTGGGATCTTCGACTGGTTCCTGCGAGAACGCCCACGACCACGCGGTTGAGCGCAGTTCGCTCTCGTAACCTCAAGGATGGCTCCGGCGACAAGGGGACGCAGGCGACCGAGGACTCGTGCCAGATCTGCGCGCAGCGAGCCTCCGGTCGAGACCCCTCAGCCCCAGGTCCCGCTCAGCGACCAACTCTTGTTGGAGATGTTGGCCACCCAGCGGGCGATGATGGAGGAGCTGACACGATTGCGTCAGGCTCCGGCGGCCAGCCGACGATCTGGGCCGGCGAAGACGGTGTCTCAGGTGCGACCACCGGCGTCAACATCGCGACCGCCCACGGTCGCTCCGGTGCGGCAGGTTTCCCAACCGGAACCCCCAGTCGGGAGAGCGGCTGTACGCGGGGTGCCGGAAACCCCGCTCACAAGGTTGCAGAAGCTAGTCACCCAGCGATCTAGCAACCAGGCGACCTCGCGCGCGACCATTCCCTGCCGCCGTAGCCGGAGCGCCGATTCTGAGGGGTCGGAGGCAAGGTCTCTAGAGCGGGATCGCGACCCACGCCATCGACGACGAGGGAAAGAGCCCGCGGTGGAAATATCTTCAGGAGCTCGAGAGGCAACGGCCTCCCACAGACCAACTGACGCGCCGAAGGAATCCGTGGGTGGACAGCAAGGAGCCCGCCGAGCGGTTGCCCCCGAGGGTCGCCGCGGGGTGGGGCCGACCTCGCCACAAGGGAGCGTACGAGACCGCCTAGGACCTGCGCAGCCGCCTCTGGGAGTTCTCCCCGGGCGCTGGCGGCGACCTAGTGCGCCAGTAGATTTACTTGAAGACCTTGCCGCCCACGGAGGTAGCTCGCCTTTCACCAGCGAGGTCCACCAAGGGGGATTTCCGCACCACTGGACCCCCCCGAAGTTTGTATTGTTCGACGGGTCGCAGGATCCCGTTGACCATCTCTTGGCTTACAGAAAGCTTCTGTTTTTCCGGGACCAAGACCACGTCTTGTGCCGAGCATTCCCGAGCAGTTTGACCGGCTCGGCATTGAACTGGTTCCACAAGTTGCCGCCCGGCACGATCCCCGACTTTCCAACTCTCTCTAGGCTATTCCTGGAGCAGTATCGCTGCAATAGGCAGCCCCCGAAGAGAATCGAGTCTCTGTTTACTTTAACCATGGGAGCTCGCGAGACGCTCCGGTGCTTCGCAACGCGATTCCGGAGCGCCTACCTCGCTCTGGAAGACGCGGCGGGCCAAGATCGTACCGTGGTGAGCGCTTTCAGAAGCGCCCTCCCTGAGGGTTGCAAGCTTCATGACGCTCTAGTGATTAAGGACCCTCGCACGATGGTTGAACTATTTGCCCTGGTCCAGCAACACATCAAGCTCGAAGACGCTGTGCTAGACCGAAAGGGAAAGGCAGTTGAGCAGCGACCTCCTCCGGCCCCGCGACCGCTCGTCGTCAAGGCCGTGGAGAGAAGGGAGGTGCCCCTGGCGGTGGCTTTGCCTGGACCGCCCGCTGTTCCTGCTGAACAGCCCGCTGAAGCCCCCACGGCTGTCGCTGGAAGACCGGCGAACTGGCGCCTGCCTCCGGGACCCGGGGAGCGGGATTTCACCGTGCTGACCCACTCGCCAGGACAAATCTTCCATCAGATTCGGAATGAACCTTTCTTCCAGTACCCGCCACCCCTACAGGTCGGAGAGCCTGGCTCTACCGACAACTCGCGACGGTGCGCCTTTCATCGAAGCCCTGGGCATCACACTAACAGATGCCGGGCTCTCAAGAACCACCTCGAGGATTTGGTCACCCAGGGCCACTTGAATCAGTTTATTTCGCCTCCAAGGAGGTTCGAGGTAGTACCGACACGGGCCCCTCGGGAGGGAGATCGCCCGGGGCCCGCTGAGCCCGCCCTGCCTCCGCCTCCTGCGGAAGGACCGGCGATCTGCCATACCATTAGCGGGCGGCTGTGCAGCCCGAGATCCAGTAATGAAGCCCGCCGACGAGTCAGGGAGATGGAGCGGGCACAAAAGGTATTTTCCGTCTCGCTAACTCCTACTTTACTTCAAGCACCAAGGGTGGAAGCCCGCGATTTTCTCTGGTTTTCGGAAGATGACATGACTGGGGTCGTTACGCCCCACAATGACCCCCTCGTCATACGCCTGATGATGGCTAACATCGAGGTGAGGCGAGCTCTGGTTGATCCGGGGAGCGCCGTGGACATCCTTTTTCTGTCGGCCTACCTGCGAATGGGGTTGAGACTCGCCGACCTGTCTCCCTCGACGAGCTCCCTCAGTGGGTTCACCGGAGAGGTCGCCAGAGTGGCAGGGGAGATAACCCTTACGGTGACCGCTGGCCCGGAGGCTCGCCAAGTC
The DNA here is from genome assembly GCA_947650365.1 of Chamaelirium japonicum. Classification (NCBI taxonomy): domain Eukaryota; kingdom Viridiplantae; phylum Streptophyta; class Magnoliopsida; order Liliales; family Melanthiaceae; genus Chamaelirium; species Chamaelirium japonicum. Next base: position 77,335,092 of record OX393552.1, on the reverse strand, counting down.
CGCTTCGCGGTAGTGGATGGAAGTTCCGCATTTAACGCCATCCTTGGGCGGCCTTGGCTAAGGCAAATGAATGCGGTAGCTTCACCCAACCATCAGGCCCTCAAATTCCCGACCGCGAGCGGGGTCGTAGTAATTCGGGGTGATCAGGTAGCCGCTACCCGATGCGAGCAGGATGTCCTTCACCTCAGGGACATGGAGGTCGCCGAGGCCAAGAGGCCCGCACCCTCCTAGCAATTACCGCCCGCTACGAGCAAGCTAGTGGGGAGCCCGCTGGAGGCCTCCTCGCTTAAGTCCCCTACTCCACCCCCGGGTGGGAGCGGTGTGGACCTTAAGTTGGAGGAGGGAGGTCGCCCGACAACCCCCAAGAGAGGAAGTTTTCCAATTGCCGAACCACTTCAAGAGGTCGACATTGGCGGCAAGGAAGGGCCAGGAGTTGTTAGCCTCGGGACCTCGCTAACCAAGGGCGAGGTCCTGGCCATAACCAACTTGCTCAGGGAATACCGTGACGTATTCGCCTGGAGCTTCGCGGACATGCCAGGGATTGACCCGGAGGTCGCCTGTCATCGTCTGCACACCATGAAGGAGTTCCCGCCGGTCAAGCAGAAAGCTCGGCACATACCTGCTGCAAAGTCCATTGCAGTGGCGGCAGAGATAGACAAGCTGGAGCGAGCCGGCTTCATCCGCGAGGCGCACTTCCCCGAGTGGATCTCCAATATCGTGGCGGTGCCAAAGAAGAGCGGAGCGGTCAGGGTGTGCATCGACTTCTCCGACCTCAACAAGGCATGCCCGAAGGATGGATTTCCTTTTCCGAGAATAGGCGCACTGATCGACGCAGCTGTCGGGTTCCAGGCCCTGTCCTTCATGGATGGATATTCTGGGTATAACCAGATACCTCTCCACGCCGACGATCAGGAGAAGACCGCCTTCTACTCCAGAGCGGGCTACCAGAAGTTGTACTGCTATCGAGTGATGCCGTTCGGACTTAAGAACGCTGGAGCGACCTACCAAAGGCTAGTCACTCAGATGTTCAAAGATCAGATCGGCAGAAACGTCGAAGTTTATGTAGACGACCTCCTGGTGAAGAGTCGGGAGAGGGAGGGGCATGTTGCCGATCTCCGCGAAACCTTTAAGGTACTGAGAAAGTACCAAATGAGGCTAAACCCGGCGAAGTGCGCATTCGGGGTGACGTCGGGGAAATTCCTCGGGTACCTGGTCACCCACAGGGGGATCGAGGCCGACCCTGGGCAAATCCGAGCACTTGTCGAGATGCCCGCGCCGAGGACCCGGCAGGAAGTCCAGAGGCTGAGCGGGCGAATCGCCGCGCTCAATCGGTTCATCTCCAAATCCTCAGACAACTGCCGACCTCTTTTCGAGCTGCTACGAAAAGGAGCAAGCATTTGTTGGGATGAGAAGTGCGAGCACGCCTTCCAAAAGATCAAGGACTACCTGGCGAGCCCACCGATCTTAGCGGCACCCAAAGAGGGCGCCGAACTCGGTGTGTACCTTGCGGTCACTGAGAATGCGGTGAGCGGGGTCCTGGTTGTGGAAGAAGCAAAGGTGGAGCGGCCTGTCTACTTTGTAAGCCACACGATGCTTCCCGCCGAGCTCCGGTATCGACCAATCGAGAAGGTCGCATTGGCCTTGGTCCTTACCGCGAGAAAGCTCCACCCCTACTTCTCGGCGCACCCTGTCAGGGTCATCACAGAGCACCCTCTAAAGAGCGCGCTCTCCAGGCCCTCAGTAGCCGGCAGGCTCTACCGTTGGTCCGCCGAGCTCGCAGCCTATGGCTTGGAGTATGTCCCTCGAGTTGCGGTCAAAGGACAGGCGCTCGCCGATTTCTTGGCGGACTTCCCCATAGAAGAACCGGTCCAGTACCGGGAGGATGAGCCAACTGAGGCACACCCTGGGAAGGCGAGGTTCTTGGACAAACAAGGCGAGCATCCTCCAACTAAGCGTTCAGAGGAGGCAGGCTGGGAATTATTCGTCGATGGATCCTCCAACGCTTTGGGGGCTGGGATCGGGGTCGCACTGATCGCCCAGTCGGTACTTCTGGAGAAGTCAGTCCGACTGGATTTCGCCGCTACCAACAATGAGGCGGAATATGAGGCGCTGCTGGCCGGCCTGGAGCTCGCCAAAGAGGTAGGCGCCGAACGCCTGAAGGTCTTTAGCGATTCCCAGCTAATTGTTTGCCAAGTCAATAGGGAGTACGCCTCTCGGGACGCACGAATGGCGGGCTACGTGGATCTGGTGAAGCACAAGGCCGCGGAGTTCGAAGAGATCTCCTTCGAGCAAATTCCGCGAGCCGATAATAGGCGAGCTGATGCTTTGGCAAACGCCGCCTCTTTGCTGGGAACATCAGAGGCTCGCCAGATTCTCATCGAAGTCCAAAATCAGTCTCGGCTCCAACTGATGGAGCCCGCTGTTAACCAAGTCTCCGCCAACGTACCACTCAGCGGGTGGACCGCCCCCATTTTTCGCTTTCTCCAGATGGGCGAGCTACCAGAGGATAGAGAGGAAGCCCGGCGAGTGGAGAAATGCGCTGGGCGCTATCTCATTCGTTGGGATCGCCTTTTTCGAAGATCCTTTGGCGGGCCAAGTCTCCGTTGCGTCGAGAGCCCGGAAACCGAAGAAGTTCTAAAGTGCATTCACTCTGGCGAGCTGGGAAACCACGCTGGTGGGCGGTCTCTTGCTGCGAAAGTACGAAGGCAAGGATACTGGTGGCCCACTCTGGAGCAAGACGCTTTGAAGGTCGCCCAGAGGTGCATCCAGTGCCAGAAGCACGCCACCACGAACCATATGCCCGCAGAAGAACTGCATCCTCTGGCGAGCCCCTGGCCTTTCCAGCAATGGGGGTTGGACATTGTGGGACCTTTCCCTGTGTCAGCCCGGCAAAAGAAATTCATCCTAGTAGCTACGGACTACTTCACCAAATGGGTGGAAGCGGTCCCGCTAGCTAAGATAGGCGAGAAGCAAGTCAAGGACTTCCTTTGGAAGAATATCTTCTGCCGCTTTGGGCTGCCACGAGTGCTGATCACCGACAATGGTCGCCAGTTCGACAATCGCTTGATCAGAAGCTTTTGTGTTGAATATGGGGTCGACCTAAGGTTCTCATCCCCGAGGTACCCTCAAAGCAACGGGCAGGCCGAAGCGACGAATCGCATGATCTTGGACAACCTCAAGAAGAGGCTGGAAGGGAAAAAAGGATTGTGGGAGCAGGAGCTCGATGGAGTCTTGTGGGCCTATCGCACTACTCCACGTCGCTCAACTAACGAATCCCCTTTCAGTCTCACTTTTGGTTGCGAAGCCGTGCTACCCATAGAGGCCGAGCTGCCCACTGAAAGAAGGTTTGCGTCGACGGAGGTCGACAACGACAAACTGCTAGTCGACTCCCTTGATCAACTTGAAGAAAGACGAGAGCGCGCCAATCTACACCTCGCCGGATACCGACAAGAGATGAAGCGCGCCTATGATAAAAGAGTCCGCCATCGGGCATTCAAAGCCGGGGACATGGTGATGAGGAAGGTGTTCGCAAACACTCAAGAGCCTAATGCAGGAAAGCTCGCGGCGAACTGGGAAGGCCCTTACATAATACGCGAAGCGCGAGGCCAGGGGGCTTACCAGTTGATGACCGCTGAAGGCGACCTGTTAGAGCGGCCTTGGAATGCTTTACACCTTCGCAAGTTCTATGCCTAAGGAAATTTTTGTAAAATTTTCTTTTTGAAGAGGTTATGAATGAATGACGGGATTTTCCACAAAGAATTCCACCCGGAAGCTCGCCGCACCAAGAGCTCGCTTAATCTACAAAACAGTCCGCCATTGTGCGGACTTAAAGCAAGACCGGGATCCTCAGAGGCAGCCAGTGGGCGACCTTGAGCTTCCCGGAGCAGTCCGCCGTTGTGCGGACTTAAAGCAAGACCGGAATCCTCAGAGGCAGCCAGTGGGCGACCTTGAGCTTCCCGGGGCAGTCCGCCGTTGTGCGGACTTAAAGCAAGACCGGGATCCTCAGAGGCAGCCAGTGGGCGACCTTGAGCTTCCCGGGGCAGTCCGCCGTTGTGCGGACTTAAAGCAAAACCGGGATCCTCAGAGGCAGCCAGTGGGCGACCTTGAGCTTCCCGGGGCAGTCCGCCGTTGTGCGGACTTAAAGCAAGACCAGGATCCTCAGAGGCAGCCGGTGGGCGACCTTGAGCTTCCCGGGGAAGTCCGCTGCCTAGTGGACTCTAAACCTAACTAGGATCCTTTGCGTTCACCTGCCATGAACGGAAGCATCCTGGCGTTGGCAAACCCCTCAAAGGGCGAGCCCGCCAAACAGGATCATCGAGAGAAATTAACCGGGCAGGGGGCAGCTAGCACTTATTAGTTTCCTTTAAAAATAAAAATCGTTTAAGTCTCTGAGTGTAGGGAAGTTTTTGAAGTCTTTTGGTTCGTTTTAACGTTTTCCGGGCTCAGAGACTATCGAGTTTTTACGAGCATGCCAAGTTTTTCGTTTGCATATACTTAAAAATAAAAGGGTTGAATCGAATTAGCTGCCTCGCCCGGGGTATCGCTCTCGAGGTCGCTGCGAACTCCCAAAGCGGACTCATAAAAGGCACATAGAAAGAAAGAAACGCATATGCGGGCCCAGAAAGATAAATTTCATTGATTGGCAAAAATTACAAAAGTAGTTACAAGGCAGCAAGCTCAAGGCTTGCTTGTCTCCGCCCCACTGTCGTCCCCTCGGCGCCGCTTCTTCGACCTTTCGGTCTTGTATTTCTCCACAGCGGCCAGAGCGCCTTTCTTGAGGAGATCGTCCAGTTGGGCTTGGAGGCGGCCTTGCTGAGCCCGAAGGCCGTTGGCGTGTGTCTCCTTCAAGGCCGCAATCTCCGTCTTCAGAGCAGCGACCTCGCCTTGAAGTTGAGCCGCCTCCCGCTGTGCGACCTCCCGGGCGGACACAGCTTCGTCTCGCTCCGCCTTGGCCTTGAGGAGGGCAGTAGCGGACAGGCCTTTGGCTACCTCGGCCATGGCGAGGCCTGACGCCAGGGCTTTGACCCTGCGGTGCAGTGCCTCTGACTCCACCCTCAGCTCCTCGGAGCCCTTGGCTCGCTGAAGCTCGTGGATGTGCTCGTCTACCTTGCGCTCGGACCCCCGAAGGGAATCATCGAAAAAGGCGGCCAGTGCCTTCCCGGCCCCAGCGACCTCCGCGGCCAGCGCCTGGCTCTGCTTCTCCGCCTGCATAAGGAAGGTGAAAGAGTTAGCAAAAATTGAGACTAAGATGCATAAGGAAGGTGCGGTGAGTACCTCGGCAAGGCGTTCGCTTATGGAAGCGAAGGGAGCCCGCGCGAAAACGTTGCGGCCCAGCAGCTGCCGCACGTAGTGGGGCGCCCTCCCCTCCTCCGCAGAGGAGCCCGCGCTGGGACCCCCGGGAGCTCCGGAAGGAGGGGGCACGCCAGGAGGAGTGGGGGCTATCACCTCCCCCGGGCGAGCTCTGGCTCCTGGCGGGCTCGGAGGGTCCGCGGTGGCCCCCTTGGCCTCTGGCTCCGAGCTGAAGGACTCGGAGTCGGAGCCAATGTCAACAAAGCTAGGGGACCTGTAGACCAGGTCCCCTAAGCCCTGCTGGGAGCCTGCTCCCTCCTGGCCTTCTGCAGGAGGCGAGGCCGGAGGGGCGGGAGCTGGAGCGGTCGCCGGTGTAGAGGCCGCGGGAGTTAGAGCCGAGGCCGGCAAGGAGGTCGCAGCGACGGCGTCGGACTCGCCCTGCTGGACCCCTGCCCCGTCGGCGGGAGATGGAGGCTCCTGCCCGCTCGATCCCGGCCCTGGTGTGGGAGCTGATGGAGTCGCGGGCTTCATCCCTTGGGCGGGAGCAACAGGCTCCGCCCGAGGAGCTTGAGGGGCGGGCTCTTCTTCCTCGGAGCCTGTTGCTTCCTCCGCAGAGTCCGTCCAGCTGGGCTCCGAGTCCAAGCCCGCCTCCTCCAGCGCTTTCCGCCGTTGCTCCGCCTGGACGTCAGAAGGCGCGGGCCCCGCGCGTTTGGCCTTCTTCTTCCCGCGGGCCTCCATCTCTGGCGTCAGCACTGCTACACGAAGCGGGACGGTCAGATCGCCCGGGAAGTAGCCCATTAGAATTTGAGCCATCCCGGACTTGACTTCCGCCATGGTAAGCGGGAGGTCGATGTTCGGGTCGTCGGGCTCAACCATTTGGATCTTGCGGCGAACAATCGGAGTTGGGGCGGGAGGCTGACCTGGGCCGGCGTCCGGGCGAGGAGGTTGCGGAGGAGCGGAAGCTTCGCCCTGGTGAAGCATCTCCATGGTATCGGGGTCGTTGAGGCGGATGGGCGAAGCCCGCCTCCGGACCGTCTTCTTACGGGGGTTGCCTCCCGAGCTCCCGGCCCCCTTGCTGGCCCCTTTGGAGGGAGGGGCGTTCTGCATCGGCGGAATAGCGCCGACCTCCTCCTCTTTCTTCTTCCGGACGGTCTTCTGCTTCAGCAGAATAGCGCCGGTCTTCCCGTCCTTCAGCTGGAAGGCGAAGTCGGGGGCGGTGATCTTCTCCGGAGTCCGCCCACCGAGGTAGTGGAGGATCGCATCGTCCAGAGATCGCTCCCGGTCGGGAGCGATGCACTTCTTCTTCCCCGCCTTGTAGAAGGAGATCTCCCGGAAGACCGCCGTCGGGGGAACCCCGGGGTGAGCCGGGACTCCGCTGTGCCGCCCGCGCCAGTCGCCGACCGCCACGAAAGGATAGTCCTTCCAGTGGCGGTCCTTGCTCTCGATGGTGGAGAAGGGGAGCACCTCGCCAGGCCGCCCGGCGAGGTAAAAGTAGCCGCAGCCCGCGGTGCTGAAGACCGGTGAGGGCTTGAGGAGCCACTTTTTGAGCAAGTAGCTCAGTGGGATCCTCGCCTTCAGAGCGGTCTCCAGCTGGGACAGCCCGTAGAGTATCCCCCAGGAGTTTCCTGAGAGTTGGGCGGGGCAAAGCCCCGTCAACTCCAGGAGCTCCCCGGCGAGATGACTCAGGGGGAACCGCAGCCCGGACCACAGCAGCCCGACAGAAGCTACTGTGCCCTGGGGCGGCCTCCCCGAGAGTGGCATCTCGGTGACGAGGATCTCCCGAGGGAGATCGATCGCCGCCCGGATACTGTCCCCGACAGGCACCCCGACGGGGTTTTGCAGCCAGACCACCGCTCTTTCGGTGGCGGGCTCAGCGGCCTGGGCGGCAGCAGCAGCGGCAGCAACAGCAGCAGCAACGTCAGCAGCGGAAGCCATGAGAGCAGAAGGGCTAAAGCGAGCTGAAAGCACTAGAAGCAAAGGGAGAAGGGAGAGCTGTTTTCACGCAGCAGTAAAAATTGCCCCCCGTCCCCTATTTATAGGCGAGCGAGAGACAGGTGAATCGACCCGCAGTTAATGCCCAAGCGCGCTCGGCGAGGCGACGTGACGGCGATCAAAGCGACAGCTCGCTTCTCTCAAATCGTCGAGCGCCACGTGGACCACGCGTGGAAAAAGCTGCGCCGGCGCCAGCACTGTCCTTTATTGACAGAGAAAGGGACAAATGAGGAGGAGACACGCGTCTCGCGCCGATCGGGGTCTCATGATGAGATTCGTTGTATCAGCGTTGAGCCTCGCGCCGCAGTTAAGGTGAAGCGACCGTTGGAGATTCGGTGCGATACCCAAGTCACAAGATCGCCCGCGGCAGGCGCCCCAAGCTCGCCCGAAGCAGACCCTGACCGCGTGTGACTAGCTCGCACCGGAAGGAGATCGCTCGTGGCTGACGCTCGTGGCCCGCCCAGCGTTTGTGAAATACTGGGAGTCAAAACTCTCGACGCAGATCGCTCGCGGTAGGTGCCCGCAGCTCGCCCGAGGCAGACCCTGGCCGCGTGCGACAAGCTCGCACCGGAAGGAGATCGCTCGTGGCTGACGCTCGTGGCCCGCCCAGCGTTTTTGAAAAGTACTGAGAGTCAAAACTCTCGATGCAGACCGCCCACGGCAGGCGCCCAAGCTCGCCCGAAGCAGACCCTGACCGCGTGTGATAAGCTCGCACCGGAAGGAGATCGCTCGTGGCTGACGCTCGTGGCCCGCCCAGCGTTTGTGAAGTACTGAGAGTCAAAACTCTCGACGCAGATCGCTCGTGGCAGGTGCCCGCAGCTCGCCCGAGGCAGACCCTGGCCGCGTGCGACAAGCTCGCACCGGAAGGAGATCGCTCGTGGCTGACGCTCGTAGCCCGCCCAGCGTTTTTGAAAAGTACTGAGAGTCAAAACTCTCGATGCAGACCGCCCACGGCAGGCGCCCAAGCTTGCCCGAAGCTGACCCTGACCGCAGGTGAGGAGCTCGCATCGCAGGAGATCGCTCATGGCTGATGCTCGTGGCCCGCCCAGCGTTTGTGAAATACTGGCAGTCAAAGCTCTCGGCGCAGGCCGCCATCGCTACTATCTTCGCCCCGCAAGAAAGCTGTTACGGCAGACATTGATATCAGGCACATAGCCGGGGATAGGAGTTCGCTAAGACTCCTGAGCAAGCGTCGAGTTTCCTCGATCACTCCCTCAGGAGGGGGTAATGTTGGGGGTAGACAGAAACCACATATCTTGGGTAGCATTGCAAACGCATCTGAGATAAGAGTTCTCGAGGGAGCCCATCCAAAAAGCTCGCCCTCCCAGCCCATCAGGAGCTCGCCGCCCCACAGGGAGCTGGATGGACACCTTGTATCTGAGTGCAGCTCGCCTCTCCCAACCCCTCAGGAGCTCGCCCCGCAGGGAGCTGGATGGACACCTTGTATCTGAGTGCAGCTCGCAGGAGTTCGCTCCCCCGTGCTCACCAAATCACCTTGACAGGGAGCGAGATCCACATTAGGCTGAAAGGGCCCAGGCCAAGAGCGCTCTTAAGAGCTCGCCTGAGCTCGATGGAGCTCGCCTGAGATCGCCCAGAAGCTCGCTCAGGAGCTCGCCTGAGCTCGATGGAGCTCGCCTGAGATCGCCCGGAAGCTCGCTCAGGAGCTCGCCCCGCAGCTCGCCAAGCTCACCCAGGAGCTCGCCTAAGCTCGCTCAGGAGCTCGCCCCAGAGTTCGCCAAGCCCGCGCGAGAACTCGCTGGCAGTGATAGCGGGAGTTAGACCGTCATGCATAACGAAGACACCGGCATCGCGAACGCCCCTAGCTCGCGCAGGAGCTCGCCCCTAGCTCGCTCAGGAGCTCGCCCAAGCTCGCCAGAATTCCCCAGTTTATCGAGGAGGTTGCTCCCGTGAGGTCCGACTCTTGATAGATGTGGAAGAGAAGGCGGAGCAATGGAGGGCGAGCTCACCTTAGCTCCCCGTCGGAGGTCACCCACAATGTATGAGGGGATGCCAGGTGGCAAAACCCCACGGAAGCTACGTGGACAAACGTGGTCCACGGAAGCTCGCTCGAATCAGTTCGAGACCTCCCAGACTTGAACATTCCAGAATGGCCACCTGGCCACGACAAGAAAGATTCCCTCCCCCACTCAAACCGCCTGGCAGGCCTGACGACAGAATGTCAGGGCGCGAGTACCAAGGACTGTCAGACCCACGCGAGCCATAACGTGGGGGGTCTAGAAGGCGCCGAAAGAATCTCCACGTGTCGGGCCACGGTAGGCCGCCGATTGCTATAAATGCTCACCCCCAGGCTCCATAGTACAGGTTCGAAATCCCTTTTCCTTCCTCTTTGGTCCATTACAGCTCGCCGTTGTGCCACTGTGACTGACTTGAGCGTCGGAGGGTCTGCGCTCCTGAGGGAGCCAGCCGTTCTCACGTTCTCTTTTCTTTGTCTTGCAGGCAGCCCGCACGGACCAGCGAAAAATCCCCCGAACAGTAGGAATGAATTAGAATGGATCGTACGAATGAATTAGAATGGATACATTTGTACGAATGAATTAGAATGGATCGTATGAATGAATTAGAATGGATCGTACGAATGAATAAGAATGGATTGTGCGAATGAATTAGAATGGATCGTACGAATGAATAAGAATGGATCGTACGAATGAATTAGAATGGATCGTGCGAATGAATTAGAATGAATCGTACGAATGCATTAGAATGGATACATTCGTGCAAATGAATTAGAATGGATCGTACGAATGAATTAGAATGGATCCACCGAATGAGTTAGAATGGATCGTACGAATGAATTAGAATGGATCGTACGAATGAATTAGAATGGATTGTGCGAATGAATTAGAATGGATCGTACGAATGGATTAGAATGGATCGTACGAATGGATTAGAATGGATCGTACGATTGAATTATAATGGATTGTACAAATGAATTAGAAAGGTTACATTCGTGAGAATAAATTAGAATGGATCGTACGAATGAATTAGAATGGATCGTACGAATGAATTAGAATGAATCGTACTAATTCATTTGAATGGATCGTACGAATGAATTAAAATAGCTCATACGAATGAATTAGAATGAATCGTACGAATGAATTAGAATGAATCGTACGAATGAATTAGAATGGATCGTACGAATGAATTAGATTACATCATGTGAATGAATTAGAATGGATCATACATTTGAATTAGATTGGATTGTGCGAATGAATTAGAATGGATCGTACGAATGAATTAGAATTGATCGTGCGAATGAATTAGAATAGATCGTACGAATGAATTAGAATTGATCGTACGAAAGAAATAGAATGGATCGTATGAACGAATTAGAATTAGAATGGATCGTACGAATGAATTAGAATGGATCCACCGAATGGGTTAGAATGGATCGTACGAATGAATTAGAATAGATACATTCGAGTGAATGAATTAGAAAGGATCGTACGAATGAATTAGAATGGATCATAGAATGAATTAGAATGGATCGTGCAAATGAATTAGAATGGATCGTACGAATGAATTAGAATGGATTGTACGAATGAATTAGAATGGATACATTCGAGTGAATGAATTAGAATGGATCGTACGACTGAATTAGAATGGATTCATTCGTGCGAATGAATTAGAATGGATCATACGAATGAATTAGAATAGATACATTTGTGCGAATGAATTTGAATGGATTGCACAAATTGAATTAGAATGGATCGTACGAATGGATTAGAATGGATCGTACGAATGAATTAGAATGGATCATACAAATGAATTAGAAAGGTTATATTCGTGAGAATGAATTAGAATGGATCGTGCGAATGAATTAGAATTGATCATACAAATGGATTAGAATGGATCGTACGAATGAATTAGAATAGATCGTGCGAATGAATTAGAATGAATCGTACGAACGAATTAGAATGGATCATACGAACGAATTAGAATGGATCGTATAAACGAATTAGAATGGATCTTACGAATGAATTAGAATGGATACATTCGAGCGAATGAATTAGAATGGATCATACGAATGAATTAGAATGGATACATTCGAGCGAATGAATTAGAATGGATCGTACGAATGAATTAGAATGGATGATAGGAATGAATTAGAATAGATCGTGCAAATGATTTAGAATGGATACATTCGTGCGAATGAATTAGAATGGATCGTAGGAATGAATTAGAATGGATCGTAGGAATGAATTAGAATGGTTACATTCGTGCGAATGAATTAGAATGGATCGTACGAATGAATTAGAATAGATCGTGCGAATGAATTAGAATGGATCGTACGATCCATTGTAATTCATTCGTAAGATCAATTCTAATTCATTCGCACGATCCATTCTAATTCATTTGTACGATCCATTCTAATTCATTCGCACGAATGTAACTATTCTAATTCATTCGTATGATCCATTCTAATTCAATCCTACGATCCATTCTAATTCATTCGCACGAATGTATGCATTCTAATTCATTTGCACGATCCATTCTAATTCATTCCTATGATCCATTCTAATTCATTCGTACGATCCATTCTAATTCATTCGTTCGAATATATCCATTCTAATTCATTCATACGATTCATTCTAATTCATTCGCATGATCCATTCTAATTCATTCGTACGATCCATTCTTATTCATTCATACGATCCATTCTAATTCATTTGTACGAATAAATTAGAATGGATCGTACGAATGGATTAGAATGGATCGTACGAATGAATTTGAATAGATCGTACGAATGAATTAGAATGGATCGTATGAACGAATTAGAATGGATCGTACGAATGAATTAGAATGGATACATTCAAGTGAATGAATTAGAATGGATCGTACGAATGAATTAGAATGGATCATAGGAATGAATTAGAATGGATCGTGCAAATGAATTAGAATGGATACATTCGTGCGAATGAATTAGAATGGATCGTAGGAATGAATTAGAATGGATCGTACGAATGAATTAGAATGGTTACATTCGTGCGAATGAATTAGAATGGATCGTACGAATGGATTAGAATGAATCGTACGAATGGATTAGAATGGATCGTACGAATGAATTAGAATGGATCGTACAAATGAATTAGAAAGGTTACATTTGTGTGAATGAATCAGAATGGATCGTACGAATGAATTAGAATGAATCGTATGAATGGATTAAAATGGATCATACGAATGGATTCAAATGTATCGTACGAATGAATTAGAATGGATCATACAAATGAATTAGAAAGGTTACATTCGTGAGAATGAATTAGAATGGATCATACAAATAAATTAGAATGGATCATGAGAATGAATTTGAATGGATCGTACGAATGAATTAGAATGGATCGAACGAATGAATTAGAATGGATATATTCGAGCGAATGAATTAGAATAGATCGTAGGAATGAATTAGAATGGATCATACGAATGAATTAGAATGGATCGTGCGAATGAATTAGAATGGATTGTATGAATGAATTTGAATGGATACATTCATGCGAATGAATTAGAATGGATCGGACGAATGAATTAGAATGGATCGTACGATTCATTCTAATTCATTCGTACGATCCATTCTAATTCATTCGTACAATTTATTCTAATTCATTCGCACGATCCATTCTAATTCATTCGTATGATCCATTCTAATTTATTTGCACGAATATACGATCCATTCTAAATTATTCGCAAGAATATATCCATTCTAATTCATTCGTACAATCCATTCTAATTTATTCGTACAAATGTATCCATGCTAATTCATTCATACGATCCATTCTAATTCATTCGTACGATCCATTCTAATTCATTCGTACGATCCATTCTAATTCATTCGCACGAATGTATCCATTCTAATTCATTGTACAATCCATTCTTATTCATTTGCACGATCCATTCTAATTCATTCGTATGATCCATTCTAATTCATTCCTACGATCTATTCTAATTCATTCGCTCAAATGTATCCATTCTAATTCATTCGTTCGATCCATTCTAATTCATTCGTACGATCCATTCAAATTCATTCGCATGATCCATTCTAATTCATTCGTACGATCTGTTCTAATTCATTCTCACTAATGTAACCTTTCTAATTCATTTGTATGATCCATTCTAATTCTTTCGTACGATCCATTCTAATCCATTCGTACGATCCATTGTATTTCATTCATACAATCCATTCAGATTCATTCACACAAATGTATCCATTCAAATTCATTCGTACGATCCATTCTAATTAATTCGTACGATCCATTCTAATTCAGTCGGATGAATGTATCCATTTTAATTCATTCGTACGATCCATTCTAATTCATACGATCCATTCTAATCCATTCGTACGATCCATTCTAATCCATTCGTACGATCCATTCTAATTCATTCGTACGATCCATTCTAATTTATTCCTATGATCCATTCTAATTCATTCGCATGAATGTATCCATTCTAATTCATTTGCACGATCCATTCTAATTCATTCCTATGATCCATTCTAATTCATTCGTACGATCCATTCTAATTCATTCTCTCGAATGTATCCATTCTAATTCATTTGTATGATCCATTCTAATTCATTTGTACGATCCATTCTAATCCATTCGTACGATCCATTCTAATCCATTCGTACGATCCATTCTAATTCATTCGCTCGAATGTATCCATTCTAATTCATTCGTTCGATCCATTCTAATTCATTCGTACGATCCATTCTAATTCATTCGTACGATCCATTCTTATTTATTCGTACGATCCATTCTAATTCATTCGTACGATCTATTCTAATTCATTCACATGATCCATTCTAATTCATTCGTATGATCCATTCTAACTCATTCGGTGGATCTATTCTAATTCATTCGTACGATCCATTCTAATTCATTCGCACGATCCATTCTAATTTATTTGTACGATCCATTCTAATTCATTCGTACGATCTATTCTAATTCATTCGCATGATCCATTCTAATTCATTCGTACAATCCATTCTAATTCATTCGTACAATCCATTCAAATTCATTCGTACGATGCAATCTAATTCATTCGCACAAATGTTTTTTTTTTTATCAAATCTAGGGGATTTTATTTGAGACCCCGCCCATGAAAAGAAAGCATCACTTACATCTCTGGCCTTTTATAGAATCAAGGCAATCAGAGAGAGAAAAGAAAAATACAACTACAAAGAAGAAAGATCTCTCTAACCCAAAGAAAGCCTAATCCACTTCTATGGAAAACCATCCCAAAGAAACCTCCTGAACATATCAGTGCCTCTTATAGATTTTCCCTTTGCGATCATTTTCTATTGCAATCCGAAGGTTCTCACTGAAATCCCTTGGAAACAATCTGACCAATTATGTTGCTTCAGGATTTTCTTTTGACAGAATATCTGCAGGAGAGTTCCCTTCTCTCCACACATGTGAGAGCTTATACTCTTTGAACCTGTTTAAAGCATTACGAATACTTTGAACTTGATGAGCTGCTAGCCAAGGTGTAGCATAGGAACCTTTAATACAGTTAATAGCAACCAAAGAATCAGATTCAACCCATAGCTGACTGATATCTATATCTTCTGCATACTTCAGTCCTTTCTCAATGGCTTCTAACTCAACATTTAAAATATTCTCATGTGTAGAAGGCCCATAAAAACACTGAGTTGCTGTACCAGTACAATCTCTAAAATCCCCCCAATAGAAGCTGAATTCTTTGATATTGAACCATCTGTATTAATTTTTATCCAGTTCTGTGAAGGATAGGTCCAGTTAACATATTGAAAATCATGAATAGATGGCTTCAGCATACTACCCCATTTAGCCATAATAGCTTTATTATCAAAGGTGTCCTCATCTGTGCATTCATAACTAGACAGCCTAAGGAGGGCTGTTTGTGTGATTTCCGCCAACAGAGCTCTTTTATGCTTTGTTTTTTTATCAAAAATACGGGTACATCTTTCCTTCCAGAGAGTATTAACCACACAACCAGTTGCTATCTTAGCCAAAGTAGCTATTTGCCCCTTTCCTGAAAATCTGGACTGCAGTCTTTTAATTTCAGTAAGTAGGTTACCTACTCTAGTAGCTTTAATACCAAATCTTGAAAGAATAGTCCTCCAAATCCAATTGGAGTAAGAGTAGCTGAAAAACAGATGATCATGGGATTCACTGTCAGACCAGCATAGGGAACATAATGAAGGAACATTAACACCTCTCGCTTGCAATTTATCACAAGTAAGTAGTTTCTTAATGGTAGCCCTCCATAAGCAAACAGCATGGCTCTCTACCCTTTGCTGATGCCAGATCCATTTAGCTTCAGGGAAAACTGACCCTTTAACACGAATGGAATCCCAGGCTGATTTAATAGAGAACACTCCACTGCTATCTTGCTTTCAAATGACTAAATCAGGGAGATCAGGGTACTGGAGAGTATAATCAGACACTGAATTGAAAATACTAATAATGTCAGCTGATGAGGGAGGAGGTAATGCCCATTTACCATTCTCAATGAGTGTATTAACTGTAAAGTCTGAATCATAACCCAAATCATAAATTGCTCTGCTATCAAAATTATCCACTAATCTGCCTTGAGGTAGCCAATTATCCAGCCAGAATTTAGTTTTGCACCCATCTCCAACAATGTTTAAGATAAAAGGTTGAAAGAGCTTTCTGATTTTGAGGATGCCCTTCAAGATACCTGAAGTAGTTGAAGTTTGCTTACAGTCCCAGATACCTTCACACCTAAGATATTTAGTGTAGATCCATCTCACCCAAAGAGAATTTTCTTCAGTATAGACTCTCCAAAGATGTTTAGCCAAAGCAGCCTTGTTCCAATCCCCTAGATTTCGGAATCCAATCCCACCTTCCTCCTTGGGAAAACATAATTTGCTCCAAGCTATTGGGACAATTTTCCTAGAAAGAGTTTGTCCTCCCCAAAGAAATCTGCTAAAAATTCTCTCTATCTCTTTGGTAACAGACTTAGGGAAGATAAAGACCCCTGACCAATAAAGATGCAAAGAGTTAAGCACTATTCTAATTAGCTCAATCCTCCCTGCCAAAGAAAGAAAATTTTTACTCCAAGAGCCAATACGGGATCTGATTCTATCAATTAGGACTTGACAATCTGTATGTTTAAGACTTTTGGATAAGAGAGGGAGTCCAAGATATTTGAAAGGTAATTGAGCTTCACCCATTCCAAGAATAGTCAACAGAGATTGTTTATTCTGCACATTTGCATTGAAAAAAGCCTTAGACTTATCTTGATTTATCTCAAGGCCTGACTGTCTGTTGAATGTACTAAAGAGATTCCAAATACCTTCAGCTGAATGGATGTTTGCTTTGCAGAAAAGTAAAAGATCATCTGCATAAGCCAAGTGGGAGATTGGAAATCCTCCAAGAGATGGAATATCAATCTGTCTTTTATCTTCTGCTTCTTGAAGCATATTTGAGAAAGTATTCATAATAATACAGAACAGATAGGGGGATATAGGGTCACCCTGCCTTATACCTCGGAAAGCTTGGAAAAATCCTGCTGCAGCTCTATTAATAAGGACTGAGAATCTGACAGAAGATATGCATTCTTTAATCCAATTATTCCATCTGCTAGGGAAATTCATAGCTGTCAAAATTTGGAGGAGGAAGTTGTGATTAACTGTATCAAAAGCTTTCCTAAGATCAATCTTTAAGCACATTCTGGAAGTCCCTGCCCTGGTATGAAATTTGTTCAATAATTCATGAGCTAACATGACTGCATCTTGTATGTGCCTCCCATGAATGAAAGCTGCTTGATTTTCCATGATCAATTGAGGAAGAAATTCCTTAATTCTGTTAGCTAGAATAGTAGATATGATCTTATAAGAGGAATTGCACAAAGAAATAGGCCTGCAGCTAGCAAAGCTAGTAATCTGATCTTCTTTAGGAATTAGAGCTATCAAAGTATGGTTAAGGTGAATAACTTTTTGTGGATGATCATAAAAATATTGTATCATTTCAACAAGGTCTTCTTTAATAATATGCCAGCAGCTTCTATAGAAATCATCAGAGAATCCATCTGCACCTGGGGCTTTATCTATTGGGCTATCATGCACTGCACAGTGAATTTCATCATAGGAGAAAGCTCTGCTGATCCGAATAGCTTGGTCAGCAGTTAGCTTCTTCAAATTATTGTATAGAATGGATCGTACGAACGAATTAGAATGGATCGTATGAACGAATTAGAATGGATCGTACGAATGAATTAGAATGGATACATTCGAGCAAATGAATTAGAATGGATCGTACGAATGAATTAGAATGGATCATAGGAATGAATTAGAATGGATCGTGCAAATGAATTAGAATGGATACATTCGTGCGAATGAATTAGAATGGATCATAGGAATGAATTAGAATGGATCGTACGAATGAATTAGAATGGTTACATTCGTGCGAATGAATTAGAATGGATCGTACGAATGGATTAGAATGGATCGTACGAATGGATTAGAATAGATCGTACGAATGAATTAGAATGGATCGTACAAATGAATTAGAAAGGTTACATTTGTGAGAATGAATTAGAATGGATCGTACGAATGGATTAGAATGGATCGTATGAATGGATTAGAATGGATCGTATGAATGAATTAGAATGGATCATACAAATGAATTAGAAAGGTTACATTCATGAGAATGAATTAGAATGGATCGTACGAATGAATTAGAATGGATCATGTGAATGAATTTGAATGGATCGTACGAATGAATTAGAATGGATCGAACGAATGAATTAGAATGAATACATTCGAGTGAATGAATTAGAATAGATCATAGGAATGAATTAGAATGGATCATACGAATGAATTAGAATGGATCGTGCGAATGAATTAGAATGGATTCTACGAATGAATTAGAATGGATACATTCGTGCGATTGAATTAGAATGGATCGGACGAATGAATTAGAATGGATCATACGATTCATTCCAATTCATTCGTACGATCCATTCTAATGTATTTGTACGATTCATTCTAATTCATTCGCACGATCCATTATAATTCATTCGTATGATCCATTCTAATTTATTTGCAAGAATATACGATCCATTCTAATTTATTCGCAAGAATGTATCCATTCTAATTCATTCGTATAATCCATTCTAATTTATTCGTACAAATGTATCCATTCTAATTCATTCGTACGATCCATTCTAATTCATTCGTACGATTCATTCTAATTGATTCGTACGATCCATTCTAATTCATTCGTACGATCCATTCTAATTCATTCGCACGAATGTATCCATTCTAATTCATTCGTACAATCCATTCTAATTCATTCACACGATCCATTCTAATTCATTCATATGATCCATTCTAATTCATTCCTACGATCTATTATAATTCATTCGCTCGAATGTATCCATTCAAATTCATTCGTTCGATCTATTCTAATTCATTCGTACGATCCATTCAAATTCATTCGCATGATCCATTCTAATTCATTCGTACGATTCGATCTAATTCATTCTCACGAATGTAACCTTTCTAATTCATTCGTATGATCCATTCTAATTCATTCGTACGATCCAATCTAATCCATTCGTACGATCCATTGTAATTCATTCATACAATCCATTCAGATTCATTCGCACAAATGTATCCATTCAAATTCATTCGTACGATCCATTCTAATTAATTCGCACGATCCATTCTAATTCAGTCGTATGAATGTATCCATTTTAATTCATTCGTACGATCCATTCTAATTCGTACGATCCATTCTAATCCATTCGTACGATCCATTCTAATCCATTCATACGATCCATTCTAATTCATTCGTACGATCCATTCTAATTCATTCCTATAATCCATTCTAATTCATTCGCACGAATGTATCCATTCTAATTCATTTACACGATCCATTCTAATTCATTCCTATGATCCATTCTAATTCATTCGTACGATCCATTCTAATTCATTCGCTCGAATGTATCCATTCTAATTCATTCGTATGATCCATTCTAATTCATTCATATGATCCATTCTAATTCATTCTCACGAATGTAACCTTTCTAATTCATTTGTATGATCCATTCTAATTCATTCGTACGATCCATTCTAATCCATTCGTACGATCCATTCTAATCCATTCGTACGATCCATTCTAATTCATTCGTACGATCCATTCTAATTCATTCACTCGAATGTATCCATTCTAATTCATTCGTTCGATCCATTCTAATTCATTCATATGATCCATTCTAATTTATTCGTACGATCTATTCTTATTTATTCGTACGATCCATTCTAATTCATTCGTACGATCTATTCTAATTCATTCACATGATCCATTCTAATTCATTCGTATGATCCATTCTAACTCATTCGGTGGATCCATTCTAATTCATTCGTACGATCCATTCTAATTCATTCGCACGATCTATTCTAATTTATTCGTACGATCCATTCTAATTCATTCGTACGATCTATTCTAATTCATTCGCATGATACATTCTAATTCATTCGTACGATTCATTCTAATTCATTCGTACAATCCATTCAAATTCATTCGTACGATGCAATCTAATTCATTCGCACAAATGTATCTATTCTAATTCATTCGTACAATGCGTTCTTATCCATTCGTACGATCCATTCTAATCCATTCGTACGATCCATTCTAATTCATTTGCACGAATGTAACCATTCTAATTCATTCATATGATCCATTCTAATTCATTCGTACGATCCATTCTAATTCATTCGTATGATCCATTCTAACTCATTCGCACGAATGTAACCATTCTAATTCATTCGTACGATCCATTCTAATTCATTCCTACGATCCATTCTAATTCATTCGCACGAATGTATCCATTCTAATTCATTTGCATGATCCATTCTAATTCATTCCTATGATCCATTCTAATTCATTCGTACGATCCATTCTAATTCATTCGCTCGAATGTATCCATTCTAATTCATTCGTACGATTCATTCTAATTCATTCACACGATCCATTCTAATTCATTCGTACGATCCATTCTTATTCATTCATACGATCCATTCTAATTCATTTGTACGAATGAATTAGAATGGATCGTACGAATGGATTAGAATGGATCGTACGAATGAATTAGAATGGATCGTACGAACGAATTAGAATGGATCGTATGAACGAATTAAAATGGATCGTACGAATGAATTAGAATGGATACATTCGAGCGAATGAATTAGAATGGATCATACGAATGAATTAGAATGGATCATAGGAATGAATTAGAATGGATCGTGCAAATGAATTAGAATGGATACATTCGTGCGAATGAATTAGAATGGATCGTAGGAATGAATTAGAATGGATCGTACGAATGAATTAGAATGGTTACATTCGTGCGAATGAATTAGAATGGATCGTACGAATGGATTAGAATGGATCATACGAATGGATTAGAATGGATCGTACGAATGAATTAGAATGGATCGTACAAATGAATTAGAAAGGTTATATTTGTGAGAATGAATTAGAATGGATCGTACGAATGGATTTGAATGGATCGTATGAATCGATTAGAATGGATCGTACGAATGGATTAGAATGGATCATACAAATGAATTAGAAAGGTTACATTCGTGAGAATGAATTAGAATGGATTGTACGAATGAATTAGAATGGATCATGCGATGAATTTGAATGGATCGTACGAATGAATTAGAATGGATTGAACGAATGAATTAGAATGGATACATTCGAGCGAATGAATTAGAATATATCTTAGGAATGAATTAGAATGAATCATACGAATGAATTAGAATATATCGTGCGAATGAATTAGAATGGATTGTACGAATGAATTAGAATGGATACATTCGTGCGAATGAATTAGAATGGATCGGACGAATGAATTAGAATGGATCGTACGATTCATTCTAATTCATTCATAGGATCCATTCTAATGCATTCCTATGATTTATTCTAATTCATTCGCACGATCCATTCTAATTCATTTGTATGATCCATTCTAATTTATTAGCACGAATATATGATCCATTCTAATTTATTCGCAAGAATATATCCATTCTAATTCATTCGTACAATCCATTCTAATTTATTCGTACAAATGTATCTATTCTAATTCATTCGTACGATCCATTCTAATTCATTCGTACGATTCATTCTAATTCATTCGTACGATCCATTCTAATTCATTCGTACGATCCATTCTAATTCATTCGCACGAATATATCCATTCTAATTCATTCGTACAATCCATTCTATTTCATTCGCACGATCCATTCTAATTCATTCGTATGATCCATTCTAATTCATTCCTACGATCTATTCTAATTCATTCGCCCGAATGTATCCATTCTAATTCATTCGTTTGATCCATTCTAATTTATTCGTACGATCCATTCAAATTTATTCGCATGATCTTTTCTAATTCATTCGTACGATCCATTCTAATTCATTCTCACGAATGTAACCTTTCTAATTCATTTTTATGATCCATTCTAATCCATACGTACGATCCATTCTAATCCATTCATACGATCCATTCTAATCCATTCGTACGATCCATTCAGATTCATTCGTACAAATGTATCCATTCAAATTCATTCGTACGATCCATTCTAATTAATTCGCACGATCCATTCTAATTCAGTCGTATGAATGTATCCATTTTAATTCATTCGTACGATCCATTCTAATTCGTACGATCCATTCTAATCCATTCTAATTCGTTCATACGATCCATTCTAATTCGTTCGTACGATCCATTCTAATTCGTTCGTATGATCCATTCTAATTCATTCGTATGATCCATTCTAGTTCATTCCTACGATCTATTCTAATTTATTCACTCGAATGTATCCATTCTAATTCATTCGTTCGATCCATTCTAATTCATTCGTACGATCCATTCAAATTCATTCGCATGATCCATTCTAATTCATTCGTACGATCCATTCAAATTCATTCTCACGAATGTAACCTTTCTAATTCATTTGTATGATCCGTTCTAATTCATTCGTACGATCCATTCTAATCCATTCGTACGATCCATTCTAATCCATTCATACTATCCATTCTAATCCATTCGTACGATCCATTCTAATTCATTCGTACGATCCATTCTAATTCATTCTCAAAAATGTAACCTTTCTTATTCATTTGTACGATCCATTCTAATTCATTCGTACGATCCATTCTAATCCATTCGTACGATCCATTCTAATCCATTCGTACGATCCATTCTAATTCATTTGCCCGAAAGTAACCATATTAATTCATTCGTACGATACATTCTAATTCATTCCTACGATCCATTCTAATTCATTCGCACGAAAATATCCATTCTAATTCATTTGCACGATCCATTCTAATTCATTCGTATGATCCATTCTAATTTATTCGCATGATCTATTCTAATTCATTCGTACGATCCATTCTAATTCATTCGTACGATCCATTCTAATTCATTTGCACGAATGAATTAGAATGGATCGTACGAATGAATTAGAATGGATCGGGCGAATGAATTAGAATGGATCGTGCGAATGAATTAGAATGGATCGTGCGAATGAATTAGAATGAATCATACGAATGAATTAGAATGGATCATACGAATGAATTAGAATACATCATGTGAATGAATTAGAATGGATCGTACGTTTGAATTAGATTAGATTATGCGAATGAATAAGAATGGATATATTCGTGCGAATGAATTAGAATAGATCGTATGAATGAATTAGAATGGATCGTACGAATGAATTAGAATGGATCGTGCGAATGAATTTGAATGGATCGTGCGAATGAATTAGAATAGATCATACGGATGAATTAGAATGGATCGTACGAATGAATTAGAATGGATACATTCGTGCGAATGAATTAGAATGGATCGTACGAATGAATTAGACTGGATAGTACGAATAAATTAGAATGGATACATTCATACGAATTAATTAGAATGGATCGTACGAATGAATTAGAATGGATCGTACGAATGGATTAGAATGGATCGTACGAATGGATTAGAATGGATCGTACGAATGAATTAGAATGGATCATACAAATGAATTAGAAAGGTTACATTCGTGAGAATGAATTACAATTGATCGTACGGATGAATTAGAATGGATCATGCGAATGAATTTGAATGGATTGTACGAGTGAATTAGAATGGATTGAACGAATGAATTAGAATGGATCATACGAATGAATAAGAATAGATCGAAGGAATGAATTAGAATGGATCATACGAATGAATTAGAATGGATCGTGCGAATGAATTAGAATGGATCGTACGAATGAATTAGAATGGATCGTACGAACGAATTAGAATGGATCATACGAACGAATTAGAATGGATCGTATGAACGAATTAGAATGGATCGTACAAATGAATTAGAATGGATACATTCGTGCGAATGAATTAGAATAGATCGTACGAATGAATTATAATGGATCGTACGAATGGATTAGAATGCATTGTACGAATGAATTAGATTGCATCGTACGATCCATTCTAATTCATTCGTACGATCCATTCTAATTCATTCGCACAAATGTATCTATTCTAATTCATTCGCTCGAATGTATCCATTTTAATTCATTCGTACGATCCATTCTAATTCATTCGTACGATCTAATTCATTCGTACGATCCATTCAAATTCATTCGTACGATCGACTCTAATTCATTCACACGATCCATTCTAATTCATTCGTACGATCCATTCTAATTCATTCGTATGATTCATTCAAATTCATTCGTACGATCCATTCTAATTTATTCGTACAATCCATTCAAATTCATTCGTACGATGCAATCTAATTCATTCGCACAAATATATCTATTCTAATTCATTCGTACAATGCGTTCTAATCCATTCGTACGATCCATTCTAATCCATTCGTACGATCCATTCTAATTTATTCGCACGAATGTAACCATTCTAATTCATTCATATGATCCATTCTAATTCATTCGTACGAACCATTCTAATTCATTCGTATGATCCATTCTAATTCATTCGTACGATCAATTCTTATTCATTTGCACGAATGTATCTATTTTAATTCATTCGTACAATCCATTCTAATTCATTCGCACGATCCATTCTAATTCATTCGTATGATCCATTCTAATTCATTCCTACGATATATTCTAATTCATTCGCTCGAATGTATCCATTCTAATTCATTCGTACAATCCAATGTAATTCATTCGTACGATCCATTCTAATTCATTCGCACAAATGTATCCATTCTAATTCATTCATACGATCCATTCTAATTCATTCTTACGATCCTTTCTTATTCATTCGCACAAATGTATCCATTCTAATTCATTCGTTCGATCCATTCTAATTCATTCGCATAAATATATCCATTCTAATTCATTCGTACGATCCATTCTAATTCATTCGCACGATCCATTCGAATTCATTCGTACAATCCATTCTAATTCATTCGCATGATCCATTCTAATTCATTCATACGATCCATTCTAATTCATTTGTACAATCTATTCCAATTCATTCGCACGAATGTATCCATTCTAATTTATTCGTACGATCCATTCTAATTCATTTGCACGAATGTAACCATTCTAATTCATTCGTACGATCTATTCGTACGATCCATTCAAATTCATTCGCAAGAATGTATCCATTCTAATTCATTCGCACGATCAATTCTAATTCATTCGTACGATCCATTCTAATTCATTCGCACGAATGTATCCATTCTAATTCATTCGTTTAATCCATTCTAATTCATTCGCACGATCCATTCTAATTCATTCGTCAGATCCATTCTAATTCATTCCTACGATCTATTCTAATTCATTCGCTCGAATGTGTCCATTCTAATTCATTCGTACAATCCATTCTAATTCATTCGCACAATCCATTCTAATTCATTCGTATGATCCATTCTAATTCATTCCTACGATCTATTCTAATTCATTCGCCCGAATGCATCCATTCTAATTCATTCGTTCGATCCATTCTAATTCATTCGTACGATCCATTAAAATTTATTCGCATGATCCATTCTAATTCATTCGTACGATCCATTCTAATTCATTCTCACGAATGTAACCTTTCTAATTCATTTGTATGGTCCATTCTAATTCATTCGTACGATCCATTCTAATCCATTCGTATGATCCATTCTAATCCATTTGTACGATCCATTCTAATCCATTCGTACGATCCATTCTAATTCATTCTCACAAATATAACTTTTCTAATTCATTTGTACGATCCATTCTAATTCATTCGTACGATCCATTCTAATCCATTCGTACGATCCATTCTAATTCATTCGCACGAATGTAACCATTCTAATTCATTCGTACGATCCATTCTAATTCATTCCTACCATCTATTCTAATTCATTCGCTCGAATGTATCCATTATAATTCATTCGTTTGATCCATTCTAATTCATTCGTACGATCCATTCAAATTCATTCGCATGATCCATTCTAATTCATTCGTACGATCCATTCTAATTCATTCTCACGAATGTAACCTTTCCAATTCATTTGTATGATCCATTCTAATTTATTCGTACGATCCATTCTAATCCATTCGTACGATCCATTCTAATTCATTCGTACGATCCATTCTAATTCATTCGTACGATCTATTCTAATTCATTCTCACAAATGTAACCTTTCTAATTCATTTGTACGATCCATTCTAATCCATTCGTACGATCCATTCTAATCCATTCGTACGATCCATTCTAATTCATTCGCACGAATGTAGCCATTCTAATTAATTCGTACGATCCATTCTAATTCATTCCTACGATCCATTCTAATTCATTTGCACGAATGTATCCATTCTAATTCATTTGCACGATCCATTCTAATTCATTCCTATGATCCATTCTAATTCATTCGTACGATCCATTCTAATTCATTCGCTCGAATGTATCCATTCTAATTCATTCGTACGATCCATTCTAATTCATTCGTACGATCCATTCAAATTCATTCGTACGATCCATTCTAATTCATTCTCATGAATATAACCTTTCTAATTCATTTGTATGTATCCATTCTAATTCATTCTTATGATCCATTCTAATTCATTCGCACGATCCACTCTAATTCATTCGTACGACCCATTCTAATTCATTCGCACGAATGTATCCATTCTAATTCATTCGTATGATCCATTCTAATTCATTTGTATGATCCATTCTAATTCATTCGTACGATCCATTCTAATTCATTCTCACAAATGTAACCTTTCTAATTCATTTGTACGATCCATTCTAATTCATTCGTACGATCCATTTTAATCCATTCGTACGATCCATTCTAATTCATTCGCACGAATGTAACCATTCTAATTCATTCATACGATCCATTCTAATTCATTCCTACGATCCATTCTAATTCATTCGCACGAATGTATCCATTCTAATTCATTTGCACGATCCATTCTAATTCATTCCTATGATCCATTCTAATTCATTCATACGATCCATTCTAATTCATTCGCTCGATTGTATCCATTCTAATTCATTCGTACGATCCATTCTAATTCATTCGTACGATCCATTCTAATTCATTCTCACGAATGTAACCTTTCTAATTCATTTGTATGATCCATTCTAATCCATTCGTACGATCCATTCTAATCCATTCGTACGATCCATTCTAATCCATTCGTACAATCCATTCTAATCCAATCGTACGATCCATTCTAAACTATTCGTACGATCCATTCTAATTCATTCGCATGAATGTAACCATTCTAATTCATTCGTACGATCCATTCTAATTCATTCCTACGATCCATTCTAATTCATTCACACGAATGTAACCATTCTACTTCATTCGTACGATCCATTCTAATTCATTCCTACGATCCATTCTAATTCATTCGCACGAATGTATCCATTCTAATTCATTTGCACGATCCATTCTAATTCATTCCTATGATCCATTCTAACTCATTCGTACGATCCATTCTAATTCATTCGCTCGAATGTATCCATTCTAATTCATTCGTACGATCCATTCTAATTCGTTCATACGATCCATTCTAATTCGTTCGTACGATCCATTCAAATTCGTTCGTACGATTCATTCTAATTCATTCATACGATCCATTCTAATGCATTCGTACGATTCATTCTAATTCATTCGCACGATCCATTCTAATTCATTCGTACGATCCATTCTTATTCATTCATACGATCCATTCTAATTCATTCGCACAATCCATTCTAATTTATTCGTACGATCCATTCTAATTCATTCGCACGATCCATTCTAATTTATCCGTACGATCCATTCTAATTCGTTCGTACGATCTATTCTAATTCATTCGCATGATCCATTCTAATTCATTCGTACGATCCATTCTAATTCATTCGTATAATCCATTCAAATTCATTCGTACGATCCATTCTTATTCATTCATACGATCCATTCTAATTCATTCGCACAATCCATTCTAATTCATTCGTACAATCCACTCTAATTCATTCATATGATCCATTCTAACTCATTCGTATGATCCATTCTAATTCATTCGTACGATCCATTCTAATGCATTCGTACGATTCATTCTAATTCATTCGCACGATTCATTCTAATTCATTCGTATGATCCATTCTAATTTATTTGCACGAATATACGATCCATTCTAATTTATTCGCAAAAATGTATCCATTCTAATTCATTCGTATAATCCATTCTAATTTATTCATACAAATGTATCCATTCTAATTCATTCGTACGATCCATTCTAATTCATTCGTACGATTCATTCTAATTCATTCGTACGATCCATTCTAATTCATTCGTACGATCCATTCTAATTCATTCGCATGAATGTATCCATTCTAATTCATTCGTACAATCCATTCTAATTCATTCGCACGATCCATTCTAATTAGAATGGATCGTACGAATGAATTATTATGGATCGTACGAATGAATTAGAATGGATCGTATGAATGAATAAGAATGGATCGTACAAATAAATTAGAATAGATTATACGAATGAATTAGAATGGATCGTGCGAATGAATTAGAATGAATCGTACGAATGCATTAGAATGGATCGTACGAATAAATTTGAATGAATCGTACGATCCATTCTGATTCATTTGTACGATCCATTCTAACTCATTCGCACGATCCATTCTAATTCATTCGTACGATCCATTCTAATTCATTCGTATGATCAATTCTAATTCATTCATACAATCCATTCTAATTCAGTCGTATGAATGTATCATACGAATGAATTAGAATGGATCATGCGAATGAATTAGAATGGATCGTACGAATGAATTAGAATGGATTGTACAAATGAATTAGAATGGATACATTCGAGCGAATAAATTAGAATGGATCGTACGAATAAATTAGAATGGATCATAGGAATGAATTAGAATGGATCATTCGAATGAATTTGAATGGATCGTACGAATGAATTAGAATGGATCGTACGATCTATTCTAATTCATTCTCACAAATGTATCCATTCTAATTCATTCGTATGATCCATTCTAATTCATTCGCACGATCCATTCAAATTCATTCGCACGAATA
This sequence comes from Chamaelirium japonicum, assembly GCA_947650365.1. Taxonomy (NCBI): domain Eukaryota; kingdom Viridiplantae; phylum Streptophyta; class Magnoliopsida; order Liliales; family Melanthiaceae; genus Chamaelirium; species Chamaelirium japonicum. The sequence continues at coordinate 77,306,237 of OX393552.1, read as the reverse complement.
TATCCATTCTAATTCATTCGTACGATCCATTCTAATTCATTCGTATGATCCATTTTAATTCATTCGCACGATCCATTCTAATTCATTCGTACGATCCATTCTAATTCATTCGTACGATCTATTCTAATTCATTCGTACGATCCATTCTAATTCATTCGTACGAATGTATCCATTCTAATTAATTCGTACGATCTATTCTAATTCATCCGTATGATCCATTCTTATTCATTCGCACGATCCATTCTAATTCATTCGAACGATCCATTCAAATTCATTCGTACGATCCATTCTAATTCATTCGTATGATCCATTGTAACTCATTCGGTGGATCCATTCTAATTCATTCGTACGATCCATTCTAATTCATTCGCACGATCCATTCTAATTCATTTGCACGATCCATTCTAATTCATTCACACAAATGTATCCATTCTAATTCATTCGTACAATCCATTCTAATCCATTCGCATAATCCATTCTAATTCATTCGTACGATCCATTCTAATTCATTTGTACGATCCATTCTAATTCATTCGCACGAATGTATCCAGTCTAATTTATTCGTACGATCCATTCTAATTCATTTGCACGAATGTAACCATTCTAATTCATTCGTACGATCCATTCAAATTCATTCGCAAGAATGTATCCATTCTAATTCATTCGCACGATCAATTCTATTTCATTCGTACGATCCGTTCTAATTATTCATACAATCCATTCTAATTCATTCGTACAAACCATTCTAATTTATTCATACAAATGTATCCATTCTAATTCATTCGTACGATTCATTCTAATTCATTCATACGATCCATTCTAATTCATTCGTATGATCCATTCTAACTCATTCGGTGGATCCATTCTAATTCATTCCTATGATCCATTCTAATTCATTCGTACGATCCATTCTAATTCATTCGTACGATCCATTCTAATTCATTTGCACGAATGTATCCATTCTAATTCATTCGTACGATCCATTCTAATTCATTCGCACGATTCATTCTAATTCATTCGTACCATCCATTCTAATTCATTCCTACGATCTATTCAAATTCATTCGCTCGAATGTATCCATTCTAATTCATTCGTTCAATCTGTTGGGGGTAGTCAGAAACCACATATCTTGGATAGCATTGCAAACACATCTGAGATAGAGTTCTCGAGGGAGCCCGTCCAGGAGCTGGAACCCTCGGAAGCCGAGCGTGCCCCATTTAAGCTCGCAAGGAGCTCGCCCTCCCAGCCCATCAGGAGCTCGCCCCCCACAGGGAGCTGGATGGACACCTTGTATCTGAGTGCAGCTCGCCCCTCCCAGCCCATCAGGAGCTCGCCCCACAGGGAGCTGGATGGACACCTTGTATCTGAGTGCAGCTCGCCCCTCCCAGCCTCTCAGGAGCTCGCCCCACGGGGAGCTGGATGGACACCTTGTATCTGAGTGCAGCTCGCCCCTCCTAGACCCCGCAGGAGTTCGCTCCCCCGTGCTCATCGAATCATCTTGACAATGGAGCGAGATCCACATTGGGCTGAAGGGACCGAAAGGCCAAGAGCTCGCTCAGGAGCTCGCCCAAGTTCACTCAGGAGCTCGCCTAGCTCGCGCATGAGCTCGCCTAGCTCGCTCAGGCACTCGCCTAGCTCGCTCAGGCACTTGCCTAGCTCGCGCACGAGCTCGCCCATGCTCGCACAGGAGCTCGCCCATGTTCGCTCAGGAGCTCGCCTAGCTCGCTCAGGAGCTCGCCCAGACCCCTGTTTATCGAAGAGGTTGCTCTCGCAAGGTCCGACTCTTGATAAATACGGACTAGGGGGCGGAGCAGTGTAGGGCGAGCTTGCCTTTGCTTCCTCCCTGAGACCGCCCAGACTCGAGCATTCCAGAATGGCCACCTGGCCACGACAAGAAAGATTCCCTCCCCCACTCAAACCGTCTGGCAGGCTTGACGACAGAATGTCAGGGCACGAGTACCAAGGACTGTCAGACCCACGCGAGCCAGAACATGGGGGTCTAGAAAGCCCTGAAAGAATCTCCACGTGTCGGGGTACGGTAGGCCGCCGATTGCTATAAATGCTCAACCCCAGGCTCCATAGTACAGGTTGGAATTCCTTTTCCCTACCACTTTGGTATACCGCAGCTCGCCGTTGTGCCACCGTGACTGACTTGAGCGTCGGAGGGTCTGCGCTCCTAAGGGAGCCAGCCGTTCTCACGTTCTCTTTTCTTTGTCTTGCAGGCAGCCCGCACGGACCAGCAAAAAATCCCCCGAACATTTGGCACCGTCTGTGGGATCTTCGACTGGTTCCTGCGAGAACGCCCACGGCCACGCGGTTGAGCGCCGTGCGCTTTTGTAACCCCAAAGATGGCTCCGGTGACAAGGGGACGCAGGCGACCGAGGACTCGTGCCAGATCTGCGCGCAGCGAGCCTCCGGTCGAGACCCCTCAGCCCCCGGTCCCGCTCAGTGACCAACTCTTGTTGGAGATGTTGGCCACCCAGCGGGCGATGATGGAGGAGCTGACACGATTGCGTCAGGCTCCGGCGGCCAGCCGACGATCTGGGCCGGCGAAGACGGCGTCTCCGGTGCGACCACCAGCGTCAACATCGCGACCGCCCACGGTCGCTCCGGCGCGGCAGGTTTCCCAGCCGGAACCCCCAGTCGGGAGAGCGGCTGTACGCGGGGTGCCGGAAACCCCGCTCACGAGACTGCAGAAGCTAGTGACCCAGCGGTCTAGCAACCAGGCGACCTCGCGCGCGACCATCCCTTGCCGCCGTAGCCGGAGCGTCGATTCTGACGGGTCGGAGGCAAGGTCTCTAGAACGGGATCGCGACCCGCGCCATCGGCGATGAGGGAAAGAGCCCGCGGTGGAAATACCTTCCGAAGCTCGCGAGGCGACGGCCTCCCACAGACCAACTGACACGTTGAAGGAATCCGCGGGTGGACGGCAAGGAGGTCGCCGAGCGGTTGCCCCCGAGGGTCGCCGCGGGGTGGGACCGACCTCGCCACAAGGGAGCGTACGAGATCGCCTAGGACCTGCGCAGCCGCCTCTGGGAGTTCTCCCCGGGCACTGGCAGCGATCTAGTACGCCAGTAGATTTTCTTGAAGACCTCGCCGCCCACGGAGGTAGCTCGCCTTTCACCAGCGAGGTCCACCAAGGGGGTTTTCCGCACCACTGGACCCCCCCGAAGTTTGTATTGTTCGACGGGTCGCAGGATCCCGTTGACCATCTCTTGGCTTACAGGAAGCTCCTGTTTTTCCGGGACCAAGACCACGTCTTGTGCCGAGCATTCCCGAGCAGCTTGACCGGCTCGGCATTGAACTGGTTCCACAAGTTGCCGCCCGGCATGATCCCCGACTTTCCAACTCTCTCTAGGCTATTCCTGGAGCAGTATCGCTGCAATAGGCAGCCCCCGAAGAGAATCGAGTCTCTGTTTACTCTAACCATGGGAGCCCGCGAGACGCTCCGGTGCTTCGCAACGTGATTCCCAAGCGCCTACCTCGCTCTGGAAGACGCGGCGGGCCAAGATCGTACCGTGGTGAGTGCTTTCAGAAGCGCCCTCCCCGAGGGTTGCAAGCTTCATGACGCTCTAGTGATCAAGGACCCTCGCACGATGGTTGAACTATTTGCCCTGGTCCAGCAACACATCAAGCTCGAAGACGCCGTGCTAGACCGGAAGGGAAAGGCAGTCGAGCAGCGACCTCCTCCGGCCCCGCGACCGCTGGTCGTTAAGGCCGTAGAGAGAAGGGAGGTGCCCCTGGCGGTGCCTTTGCCTGGACCACCCGCTGTTCCTGCTGAACAGCCCGCTGAAGCCCCCGCGGCTGTCGCTGGAAGGCCGGCGAACTGGCGCCTGCCTCCAGGACCCGGGGAGCGGGACTTCACCGTGCTAACCCACTCGCCAGGACAAATCTTCCATCAGATTCGGAATGAACCTTTCTTCCAGTACCCACCACCCCTGCAGGTCGGAGAGCCTGGCTCTACCGACAACTCGCGGCGGTGCGCTTTTCATCAAAGCCCTGGGCATCACACTAATAGATGTCGGGCTCTCAAGAACCACCTCGAGGATTTGGTCACCCAGGGCCACTTGAATCAGTTTATTTCGCCTCCAAGGAGGTTCGAGGTGGTACCGGCACGAGCTCCTCGGGAGGGAGATCGCCCGGGGCCCGCTGAACCCGCCCTGCCTCCGCCTCCCCCGGGAGGATCGGCGATCTGCCATACCATTAGCGGGCGGCTGAGCGGCCCGAGATCCAGTAATGAAGCCCGCCGACGAGTCAGGGAGATGGAGTGGGCACAGAAGGTATTTTCCGTCTCGCTAACTCCTACCTTACTTCAAGCACCAAGGGTGGAAGCCCACGATTTTCTCTGGTTTTCGGAAGATGACATGACTGGGGTCCTTACGCCCCACAATGACCCCCTCGTCATACGCCTGATGATGGCTAACATCGAGGTGAGGTGAGCTCTGGTTGATTCGGGGAGCGCCGTGGACATCCTTTTTCTGTCGGCCTACCTGCGAATGGGGTTGAGACTCGCCGACCTGTCTCCCTCGACGAGCTCCCTTAGTGGATTCACCGGCGAGGTCGCCAAAGTGGCAGGGGAGATAACCCTCACTGTGACCTCTGGCCCGGAGGCTCGCCAAGTCCGCTTCGCGGTAGTGGATGGAAGTTCCGTATTTAACGCCATCCTTGGGCGGCCTTGGCTAAGGCAAATGAATGCGGTAGCTTCGCCCAACCATCAGGCCCTCAAATTCCCGACCGCGAGCGGGGTCGTGGTAATTCGGGGTGATCAGGTAGCCACTACCCGATGCGAGCAGGATGTCCTTCACCTCATGGACATGGAGGTCGCCGAGGCCAAGAGGCCCGCACCCTCCTAGCAATTACCGCCCGCTACGAGCGAGCTATTGGGGAGCCCGCTGGAGGCCTCCTTGCTTAAGTCCCCTACTCCACCCCCGGGTGGGAGCGGTGTGGACCTTAAGTTGGAGGAGGGAGGTCGCCCGACAACCCCCAAGAGAGGAAGTTTTCCAATTGCCGAACCACTTCAAGAGGTCGACATTGGCGGCAAAGAAGGGCCAAGAGTTGTTAGCCTCGGGACCTCGCTAACCAAGGGCGAGGTCCTGGCCATAACCAACTTACTCAGGGAATACCATGACGTATTCGCCTGGAGCTTCGCGGACATGCCAGGGATTGACCCGGAGGTCGCCTGTCATCGTCTGCACACCATGAAGGAGTTCCCGCCGGTCAAGCAGAAAGCTCGGCACATACCTGCTGCGAAGTCCGTTGCAGTGGCGGCGGAGATAGACAAGCTGGAGCGAGCCGGCTTCATCCGCGAGGCGCACTTCCCCGAGTGGATCTCCAATATCATGGCGATGCCTAAGAAGAGCGGAGCGGTCAGGGTATGCATTGACTTCTCCGACCTCAACAAGGCATGCCCGAAGGATGGATTTCCCCTTCCGAGAATAGGCGCACTGGTCGACGCAGCTGTCGGGTTCCGGGCCCTGTCCTTCATGGATGGATATTCTGGGTATAACCAGATACCTCTCCACGCCGACGATCAGGAGAAGACCGCCTTCTACTCTGGAGCGGGCTACCAGAAGTTATACTGCTATCGAGTGATGCCGTTCGGACTTAAGAACGCTGGAGCAACCTACCAAAGGCTAGTCACTCAGATGTTCAAAGATCAGATCGGCAGAAACGTCGAAGTTTATATAGACGACCTCCTGGTGAAGAGTCGGGAGCGAGAGGGGCATGTTGCCGATCTCCGCGAAACCTTCGAGATACTAAGAAAGTACCAGATGAGGCTGAATCCGGCGAAGTGCGCATTCGGGGTGACTTCGGGGAAATTCCTCGGGTACCTGGTCACCCACAGGGGGATCGAGGCCGACCCAGGGCAAATCCGAGCACTTGTCGAAATGCCTGCGCCGAGGACACGGCAGGAAGTCCAGAGATTGAGCGGGCGAATCGCCGCGCTCAATCGGTTTATCTCCAAATCCTCAGACAACTGCCGACCTCTTTTTGAGCTGCTACGAAAAGGAGCGAGCATTTGTTGGGATGAGAAGTGCGAGCACGCCTTCCAGAAGATCAAAGACTACCTGGCGAGCCCACCGATCTTAGCGGCACCCAAAGAGGGCGCCGAACTCGGCGTGTACCTTGCGGTCACTGAGAATGCGGTGAGCGGGGTCCTGTTTGTGGAAGAAGCAAAGGTGGAGCGGCCTGTGTACTTTGTAAGCCACACAATGCTCCCCGCCGAGCTCCGGTATCGACCAATCGAGAAGGTCGCATTGGCCTTGGTCCTTACCGCAAGAAAGCTCCACCCCTACTTCTCGGCCCACCCTGTCAGGGTCATCACAGAGCACCCTCTAAAGAGCGCGCTCTCCAGGCCCTCGGTAGCTGGCAGGCTCTACCATTGGTCCGCCGAGCTTGCCGCCTATGGTTTGGAGTATGTCCCTCGAGTTGCTGTCAAAGGACAGGCGCTCGCCGATTTCTTGGCGGACTTCCCCATAGAAGAACCGGTCCAGTACCGGGAGGATGAGCCAACTGAGGCACACCCTGGGAAGGCGAGGTTCTTGGACAACCAAGGCGAGCTTCCTCCAACTAAGCGTTCAGAGGAGGCAGGATGGGAATTATTCGTCGATGGATCCTCCAACGCTTTGGGGGCTGGGATCGGGGTCGCACTGATCGCCCAGTCGGTACTTCTGGAGAAGTCAGTCCGACTGGATTTCACCGCTACCAACAATGAGGCGGAATATGAGGCGCTGCTGGCTTGCCTGGAGCTCGCTCAAGAGGTAGGCGCCAAACGCTTGAAGGTCTTTAGCGATTCCCAGCTAATTATTTGCCAAATCAATGGAGAGACGCCTCTCGGGATACACGAATGGCGGGCTATGTGGATCTGGTGAAGCACAAGGCCGCGGAGTTCGAAAAGATCTCCTTCGAGCGAATTCCACGAGCCGATAATAGGCGAGCTGATGCTTTGGCAAACGCCGCCTCCTTGCTGGGAACATCAGAGGCTCGCCAGATTCTCATCGAGGTCCAAAATCAGTCTCGGCTCCAACTGATGGAGCCCGCTGTTAACCAAGTCTCCGCCGACGTACCACCCAGCGGGTGGACCGCCCCCATTTTTCGCTTTCTCCAGAAGGGCGAGTTACCAGAGGATAGAGAGGAAGCCCGGCGAGTGGAGAAATGCGCTGGATGCTATCTCATTCGCTGGGATCGCCTTTTTTGAAGATCCTTTGGCGGGCCAAATCTTCGTTGCGTCGAGAGCCCGGAAACTGAAGAAGTTTTAAAGTGCATTCACTCTGGCGAGCTGGGAAACCACGCTGGTGGGCGGTCTCTTGCTGCGAAAGTACGAAGGCAAGGATACTGGTGGCCCACTCCGGAGCAAGACGCTTTGAAAGTCGCCCAGAGGTGCATCCAATGCCAGAAGCACGCCACCACGAACCATATGCCCGCAGAAGAACTGCATCCCCTGGCGAGCCCCTGGCCTTTCCAGCAATGGGGGTTGGACATTGTGGGACCTTTCCCTGTGTCAGCCCGGCAAAAGAAATTTATCCTAGTAGCTACGGACTACTTCACCAAATGGGTGGAAGCGGTCCCGCTAGCTAAGATTGGCGAGAAGCAGGTAAAAGACTTCCTTTGGAAGAATATTTTCTGCCGGTTCGGTCTGCCTCGGGTACTTATCACCGACAATGGTCGCCAGTTCGACAGTCGCTTAATCAGAAGCTTTTGTGTTGAATATGGAGTCGACCTAAGATTCTCTTCCCCAAGGTACCCTCAAAGCAACGGGCAGGCCGAAGCAACGAATCGCGTGATCTTGGACAACCTAAAGAAGAGGCTGGAAGGGAAAAAAGGATTGTGGGAGCAGGAGCTCGATGGAGTCCTGTGGGCCTATCGCACTACTCCACGTCGCTCAACTAACGAATCCCCTTTCAGTCTCACTTTTGGTTACGAAGCCGTGCTACCCATAGAGGCCGAGCTGCCCACTGAAAGAAGGTTTGCGTCGGCGGAGGTCGACAACGACAAACTGCTCGTCGACTCCCTTGATCAGCTCGAAGAAAGACGAGAGCGCGCCAATCTACACCTCACCGGATACAGACAAGAGATGAAGCGCGCCTATGACAAAAGAGTCCGCCATCGGACATTTAAGGCCGGCGATCTGGTGATGAGAAAGGTGTTTGCAAACACGCAAGAGCCTAATGCAGGAAAGCTCGCGGCGAACTGGGAAGGCCCATACATAATACACGAAGCAGGAAGCTCGGGGGCTTACCGGTTGATGACCGCTGGAGGCGACCTATTAGAGCGACCTTGGAACGCTCTGCACCTTCGCAAGTTCTATGCCTAAGGGAATTTTTGTAAATTCTGAAGAAGTTATGAATGAACGATAGAGGTTTTCAACAATTTAACTAGGAAGCTCGGCACAGATAGAGCCCGCATGATCTATAGTGTGCAGTCCGCCGTTGCGCGGACTTAAAGCAAAACTGGGATCCTCAGAGGCAGCCAGTGGGCGACCTTGAGTCTCCCGGGGCAGTCCGCCGTTGTGCGGACTTAAAGCAAGACCGGGATCCTCAGAGGCAGCCAGTGGGCGACCTTGAGTTTCCCGGGGCAGTCCGCCGTTGTGCGGACTTAAAGCAAGACCGGGATCCTCAGAGGCAGCCAGTGGGTGACCTTGAGCTTCCCGGGGCAGTCCGTCGCTGCGCGGACTTAAAGCAAAACCGGGATCCTCAGAGGCAGCCAGTGGGCGACCTTGAGTTTCCCGGGGCAGTCCGCCGTTGTGCGGATTTAAAGCAAGACCGGGATCCTCAGAGGCAGCCAGTGGGCGACCTTGAGCTTCCCGGGGCAGTCCGCCGCTGCGCGGACTTAAAGCAAGACCGGGATCCTCAGAGGCAGCCAGTGGGCGACCTTGAGCTTCCCGGGGAAGTCCGCTGCCTAGTGGACTCTAAACCTAACCAGGATCCTTCGCGTTCACCTGCCATGAACGGAAGCATCCTGGCTTTGGCAAACCCCTCAAAGGGCGAGCCCGCCAAACAGGATCATCGAGAGAAATTAACCGGGCAGGGGGCAGCTAGCACTTATTAGTTTCCTTTAAAATAAAAATGGTTTAAGTCTCTGAGTGTAGGGAAGTTTTTGAAGTTTTTTTTTGGTTCGTTTAAACGTTTTTCGGACTCAGAGACTATCGAGTTTTTGCGAGCATGCCGAGTTTTTCGTTTGCATATACTTTAAAATAAAAGGTTGAATCGAATTAGCTGCCTCGCCCGGGGTATCACTCTCGAGATCGCTGCGAACTCCTAGAGCGGACTCATAAGTGGCACATAGAAAGAAAGAAACGCATATGCGGACTCAAAAAGATATAAATTTCATTGATTGACAAAAATTACAAAAGTAGTTACAAGGCAGCAAGCTCAAGGCTTGCTTGTCTCCGCCCCACTGTCGTCCCCTCGGTGCCGCTTCTTCGACCTTTCGGTCTTGTACTTCTCCACAGCGGCCAGGGCGCCTTTCTTGAGGAGATCGTCCAGTTGGGCTTGGAGGCGACCTTGCTGAGCCCGAAGGCCGTTGGTGTGTGTCTCCTTCAAGGCCGCAATCTCCGTCTTCAGAGCAGTGACCTCGCCTTGAAGTTGAGCCGCCTCCCGCTGTGCGACCTCCCGGGCGGACACAGCTTCGTCTCGCTCCGCCTTGGCCTTGAAAAGGGCGGTAGCGGACAGGCCTTTGGCTACCTCGGCCATGGCGAGGCCTGACGCCAGGGTTTTGACCCTACGGTGCAGTGCCTCTGACTCCGCCCTCAGCTCCTCGGAGCCCTTGGCTCGCTGAAGCTCGTGGATGTGCTCGTCTACCTTGCGCTCGGACCCCAGAAGGGAATCATCGAACAAGGCGGCCAGTGCCTTCCCGGCCCCAGCGACCTCCGCGGCCAGCGCCTGGCTCTGCTTCTCTGCCTGCACAAGGAAGGTGAAAGAGTTAGCAAAAATTGAGACTAAGATTTGTAAGGAGACAGGTGCGGTGAGTACCTCGGCAAGGCGTTCGCTTATGGAAGCGAAGGGAGCACGCGCGAAAACGTTGCGGCCCAGCAGCTGCCGCACGTAGTGGGGCGCCCTCCCCTCTTCCGCAGAGGAGCCCGCGCTGGGACCCCCGGGAGCTCCGGAAGGAGGGGGCACGCCAGGAGGAGTAGGGGCTATCACCTCCCCCGGGCGAGCTCCGGCTCCTGGCGGGCTCGGAGGGTCCGCCGTGGCCCCCTTGGCCTCCGGCTCCGAGCTGAAGGACTCGGAGTCGGAGCCAATGTCAACAAAGCTAGGGGACCTGTAGACCAAGTCCCCTAAGCCCTGCTGGGAGCCCGCTCCCTCCGGGCCTTCTGCAGGAGGCGAGGCCGGAGGGGCGGGAGCTGGAGCGGCCGCCGGTGTAGAGGCCGCGGGAGTTGGAGCCGAGGCCGGCAAGGAGGTCGCAGCGACGGCGTTGGACTCGCCCTGCTGGACCCCTGCCCCGTCGACGAGAGATGGAGGCTCCTGCCCGCTCGATCCCGGCCCTGGTGCGGGAGCTGATGGAGTCGCGGGCTTCTCCCCTTGGGCGGGAGCGACAGGCTCCGCCCGAAGAGCTTGAGGGGCGGGCTCTTCCTCCTCGGAGCCTGTTGCCTCCTCCTAGAGTCCGTCCAACTGGGCTCCGAGTCCAAGCCCGCCTCCTCCAGCGCTTTCCGCCATTGCTCCGCCTGGACGTTAGAAGGCGCGGGCCCCGCGCGCTTGGCCTTCTTCTTCCCGCGTGCCTCCATCTCCGGCGTCCGCACTGCTACACGAAGCGGCACGGTCAGATCGCCCGGGAAGTAGCCCATTAGAATTTGAGCCATCCCGGATTCGACTTCCGCCATGGTAAGCGGGAGGTCGATGTTCGGGTCGTCGGGATCAACCATTTGGATCTTGCGGCGGACAATTGGAGTTGGGGCGGGAGGCTGACCAGGGCCGACGTCCGGACGAGGAGGTTGCGGAGGAGCGGAAGCTTCGCCCTGGCAGAGCATCTCCATGGTGTCGGGGTCATTGAGGCGGATGGGCGAAGCCCGCCTCCGGACCGTCTTCTTGCGGGGGTTGCCTCCCGAGCTCCCGGCCCCCTTGCTGGCCCCTTTGGAGGGAGGAGCGTTCTACATCGGCGGAATAGCGCTGATCTCCTCCTCTTTCTTCTTCCGGACGATCTTCTGCTTCAGCATAATAGCGCCGGTCTTCCCGTCCTTCAGCTGGAAGGCGAAGTCGGGAGCGGTGATCTTCTCCGGAGTCCGCCCACCGAGGTAGTGAAGGATCGCCTCGTCCAGAGATCGCTCCCTATCGGGAGCGATGCACTTCTTCTTCCCCGCCTTGTAGAAGGAGATCTCCCGGAAGACCGCCATCGGGGGAACCCCGGGGTAAGCCGGGACTCCGCTAAACCGCCCGCGCCAGTCGCCGACCGCCACGAAAGGATAGTCCTTCCAGTGGCGGTCCTTGCTCTCGATGGTGGAGAAGGGGAGCACCTCGCCAGGTCGCCCGGCGAGGTAGAAGTAGCCGCAGCCCGCGGAGCTGAAGACCGGCGAGGGCTTGAGGAGCCACTTTTTTAGCAGATAGCTCAGTGGGATCCTCGCCTTCAGGGCGGTCTCCAGCTGAGACAGCCCATAGAGTATCCCCCAGGAGTTTCCTGAGAGTTGGGCGGGGCAAAGCCCCGTCAAATCCAGGAGCTCCCCGGCGAGATGACTCAGGGGGAACCGCAGCCCGGACCACAGCAGCCCGACAGAAGCTACTGTGCCCTGGGGCGGCCTCCCCGAGAGTGGCATCTCGGTGACGAGGATCTCCCGAGGGAGATCGATCGCCGCCCGGATACTGTCCCCGACGGGCACCCCGACGGGGTTTTGCAGCCAGACCACCGCCCTTTCGGTGGCGGGCTCGGCGGCCTGGGCGGCAGCAGCAGCGTCAGCAGCGGAAGCCATGAGAGCAGAAGGGCTAAAGCGAGCTGAAAGCGCTAGAAGCTAAGGGAGAAGGGAGAGCTGTTTTTCACGCAACGGTAAAATTCGCCCCCCGTCCCCTATTTATAGGCAAGCGAGAGACAGGTGAATCGATCCGCAGTTAATGCCCAAGCGCGCTCGACGAGGCGACGTGATGGCGATCAAAGCGACAGCTCGCTTCTCTCCAATCGTCGAGCGCCACATGGACCACGCGTGGAAAAAGCTGCGCCGGCGCCAGCACTGTCCTTTATTGACAGAGAAAGGGAGAAATGAGGAGGAGACACGTGTCTCGCGCCGATCGGGGTCTCATGATGAGATTCGCTGTATCAGCGTTGAGCCTCGCGCCGCAGTTAAGGTGAAGCGACCGTTGGAGATTCGGTGCGATACCCAAGTCACAAGATCGCTCGTGGCTGACGCTCCCGGCCCGCCCGGCGTTTGTGAAATACTGGGAGTCAAAACTCTCGGCGCAGACCGCTCTCGGCAGGTGCCCGCAGCTCGCTCGAGGCTGACCCTGACCGCATGTGACAAGCTTGCATCGGAAGGAGATCGCTCTTGGCTGACGCTCCCGGCCCGCCCGGCGTTTGTAAAATGCTGGGAGTCAAAACTCTCGGCGCAGACCGCTCTCGGCAGGTGCCCGCAGCTCGCTCGAGGCAGACCCTGACCGCATGTGACAAGCTCGCATCGGAAGGAGATCGCTCATGGCTGACGCTCCCGGCCCGCCCGGCGTTTGTGAAATACTGGCAGTCAAAGCTCTCGGCGCAGGCCGCCATCGCTACTATCTCCGCCCCACAAGAAAACTGTTACGACAGACATTGATATTAGGCACATTGCCAAGGATAGGAGTTCGCTAAGACTCCTGAGCAAGCGTCGAGTTTCCTCGATCACTCCCTCAGGAGGGGGTAATGTTGGGGGTAGTCAGAAACCACATATCTTGGATAGCATTGCAAACACATCTGAGATAGAGTTCTCGAGGGAGCCCGTCCAGGAGCTGGAACCCTCGGAAGCCGAGCGTGCCCCATTTAAGCTCGCAAGGAGCTCGCCCTCCCAGCCCATCAGGAGCTCGCCCCCCACAGGGAGCTGGATGGACACCTTGTATCTGAGTGCAGCTCGCCCCTCCCAGCCCATCAGGAGCTCGCCCCACAGGGAGCTGGATGGACACCTTATATCTGAGTGCAGCTCGCCCCTCCCAGCCTCTCAGGAGCTCGCCCCACGGGGAGCTGGATGGACACCTTGTATCTGAGTGCAGCTCGCCCCTCCTAGACCCCGCAGGAGTTCGCTCCCCCGTGTTCATCGAATCATCTTGACAATGGAGCGAGATCCACATTGGGCTGAAGGGACCGAAAGGCCAAGAGCTCGCTCAGGAGCTCGCCCAAGTTCACTCAGGAGCTCGCCTAGCTAGCGCATGAGCTCGCCTAGCTCGCTCAGGCACTCGCCTAGCTCGCGCACGAGCTCGCCCATGCTCGCACAGGAGCTCGCCCATGTTTGCTCAGGAGCTCGCCTAGCTCGCTCAGGAGCTCACCCAGTCCCCTGTTTATCGAAGAGGTTGCTCCCGCAAGGTCCGACTCTTGATAAATACGGACTAGGGGGCGGAGCAGTGTAGGGCGAGCTTGCCTTTGCTTCCTCCCTGAGACCGCCCAGACTCGAGCATTCCAGAATGGCCACCTGGCCACGACAAGAAAGATTCCCTCCCCCACTCAAACCGTCTGGCAGGCTTGACGACAGAATGTCAGGGCGCGAGTACCAAGGACTGTCAGACCCACGCGAGCCAGAACGTGGGGGTCTAGAAAGCCCTGGAAGAATCTCCACGTGTCGGGCTACGGTAGGCCGCCGATTGCTATAAATGCTCAACCCCAGGCTCCATAGTACAGGTTGGAATTCCTTTTCCCTACCACTTTGGTATACCGCAGCTCGCCGTTGTGCCACCGTGACTGACTTGAGCGTCGGAGGGTCTGCGCTCCTAAGGGAGCCAGCCGTTCTCACGTTCTCTTTTCTTTGTCTTGCAGGCAGCCCGCACGGACCAGCGAAAAATCCCCCGAACACAATCCATTCTAATTCATTCGTACGATCCATTCAAATTCATTTGCATGATGCATTCTAATTCATTCGTATGATCCATTCTAATTCAATCGTATGATCCATTCTAATTCATTCACACAAATGTATCCATTTTAATTCATTCGTACGACCCATTCTAATTTATTCATACGATCCATTCTAATTCATTCGCACGATCCATTCTAATTCATTCGTACGATCCATTCTAATCCATCTGTACGATTCATTCTAATCCATTCGTATGATCCATTCTAATTCATTCGTACGATCCATTCTAATTCTTTCGTACGATCAATTCTAATTCATTCGCACGATCTATTCTAATTCATTCGTACAATCCATTCTAATTCATTCGTACGATCCATTCTAATTTATTTGCACGATCGATTCTTATTCATTCCTATGATCCATTCTAATTCATTCGTACGATCCATTCTAATTCATTCGCTCGAATGTATCCATTCTAATTCATTCGTACGATTCATTCTAATTCATTCTCACGAATGTAACCTTTATAATTCATTTGTATGTATCCATTCTAATTCATTCGCATGATCCATTCTAATTCATTCGTACGATCCATTCTAATTCATTCGCATGAATGTATCCATTCTAATTCATTTGTACGATCCATTCTAATTCATTCGTACAATGCGTTCTAATCCATTCGTACGATCCATTCTAATTCATTCCTATGATCCATTCTAATTCATTCGTACGATCCATTCTAATTCATTCGCTCGAATGTATCCATTCTAATTCATTCGTACGATCCATTCTAATTCGTTCATACGATCCATTCTAATTCGTTCGTACGATCCATTCTAATTCATTCGCACGAATGTATCCATTCTAATTCATTCGCACGATCCATTCTAATTCATTCGTCCGATCCATTCTAATTCATTCGCACGAATGTATCCATTCTAATTCATTCATACAATCCATTCTAATTTATTCGCACGATCCATTCTAATTCATTCGTATGATCCATTCTAATTCATTCCTACGATCTATTCTAATTCATTCGCTCGAATGTATCCATTCTAATTCATTCGTTCGATCCATTCTAATTCATTCTCACGAATGTAACCTTTCTAATTCATTTGTATGATCCATTCTAATTCATTCGTTCAAATATATCCATTCTAATTCATTTGTATGATCCACTCTAATTCATCCGCACGATCCATTCTAATTCATTCATACGATCCATTCTAATTCATTCGTATGATCAATTCTAATTCATTCGCACGATCCATTCTAATTCATTCGTACGATCCATTCTAATTCATTCGCACGAATGTATCCATTCTAACGAATGAATTAGAATGGATACATTCGTGCGAATGAATTAGAATGGATCGGACGAATGAATTAGAATGGATCGTACGAATGAATTAGAATGGTTACATTCGTGCGAATGAATTAGAATGGATTGTACGAATGGATTAGAATGGATCATACGAATGGATTAGTACGGATTGCACGAATGAATTAGAATAGATACATTTGTGCGAATGAATTAGATTGCATCGTACGAATGAATTTGAATGGATTGTACGAATGAATTAGAATGGATCGTACAAATGAATTAGAATGGATCATGCGAATGAATTAGAATAGATCGTACGAATGAATTAGAATGGATCGTACGAATGAATTAGAATGGATACATTCGAGCGAATGAATTAGAATGGATCATACGAACGAATTAGAATGGATCATAGGAATGAATTAAAATGGATCGTGCAAATGAATTAGAATGGATACATTCGTGCGAATGAATTAGAATGGATCGTAGGAATGAATTAGAATGGATCGTACAAATGAATTAGAATGGATCGTACGAATGAATTAGAATAGATCGTACGAATGAATTAGAATGGATACATTCGAGCGAATGAATTAGAATGGATCGTACGAATAAATTAGAATGGATCATAGGAATGAATTAGAATGGATCGTGCAAATGAATTAGAATGGATACATTCGTGTGAATGAATTAGAATGGATCGTATGAATGGATTAGAATGGATCGTACGAATGAATTAGAATGGATCGTACGAATGAATTAGAATGGATCATGAGAATGAATTAGAATGGATCGTACAAATGAATTAGAATGGATCGTACGAATGGATTAGAATGGATCGTACGAATGAATTAGAATTGATCATACGAATGAGTTAGAATGGATCGTACGAATGAATTAGAATGGATACATTCGAGCGAATGAATTAGAATAGATCGTACGAATAAATTAGAATGGATCGTGCAAATAAATTAGAATGGATCGTACGAATGAATTAGAATGGATCCACCGAATGAGTTAGAATGGATCATACGAATGAATTAGAATGGATCGTACGAATACATTAGAATGGATCGTACGAATGAATTAGAATGAATCGTATGATTCATTCTAATTCATTCACACGATCCATTCTAATTCATTCGCACAATCCATTCTAATTCATTCATACGATCCATTCTAATTCATTCGTATGATCCATTCTAACTCATTCGGTGGATCCATTCTAATTCATTCGTACGATCCATTCGAATTCATTCGCATGATCCATTCTAATTCATTCGCATAAACATAACCATTCTAATTCATTCGTACGATCCATTCTAATTTATTCCTACGATCAATTCTAATTCATTCGTACGATCCATTCTAATTCATTCGCTCGAATGTATCCATTCTAATTCATTCATACGATCCATTCTAATTCATTCGTACGATCCATTCTAATCCATTCGTACGATCCATTCTAATTCATTCGTACGATCCATTCTAATTTATTCTCAACAATGTAACCTTTTTAATTCATTTGTACGATCCATTCTAATTCGTTCATACGATCCATTCTAATTCATTTGTACGATCCATTCTAATTCATTCGCACGATCCATTCTAATCCATTCGTACGATCCATTCTAATTCATTCGTACGATTCATTCTAATTCATTCGTATGAATATATCTATTCTAATTCATTCGTATGATACATTCTAATTTATTCGCTCGATCTATTCTAATTCATTCGTACGATCCATTCTAATTTATTCGCACGATCCATTCTAATTCATTCGTATGATCCATTCTAATTCATTCGCACGATCCATTCTAATTCATTCGTACGATCCATTCTAATTCATTCGTACGATCTATTCTAATTCATTCGTACGATCCATTCTAATTCGTTCATACGATCCATTCTAATTCATTCGTACGATCCATTCTAATTCGTTCGTACGATCCATTCTAATTCATTCGTACGATCTATTCTAATTCATTCGTACGATCCATTCTAATTCATTCGAGCGAATGAATTAGAATAGATCGTTCTAATTCATTCCTATAATCCATTCTAATACATTTATACGATCCATTTTAATTCATTCGCATGATCCATTCTAATTCATTCGTATGATCCATTCTAATTCATTCCTACGATCTATTCTAATTCATTCGCTCGAATGTATCCATTCTAATTCATAGGAATGAATTAGAATGGATCGTGCAAATGAATTAGAATGGATCGTATGAATGAATAAGAATGGATCGTACGAATGAATTAGAATGGATACATTTGTGCGAATGAATTAGAATGGATACATTCGTGCGGATGAATTAGAATGGATCGTACGAATGAATTAGAATGGATCATAGGAATGAATTAGAATGGATCGTGCAAATGAATTAGAATGGATACATTCGTGCGAATGAATTAGAATGGATCGTAGGAATGAATTAGAATGGATCGTACGAATGAATTAGAATGGTTACATTCGTGCGAATGAATTAGAATGGATCGTAGGAATGAATTAGAATGCATCGTACGAATGAATTAGAATGGTTACATTCCTGCGAATGAATTAGAATGGATCGTACGAATGAATTAGAATGAATCATACGAATGAATTAGAATGGATCGTGCGAATGAATTTGTATGGATCGTACGAATGAATTAGAATGGATACATTCGTGCGAATGAATTAGAATGGATCGGACGAATGAATTAGAATGGATCGTGCGAATGAATTAGAATAGATAGTGCGAATGAATTAGAATGGATCATACAAATGAATTAGAAAGGTTAGATTCGTGAGAATGAATTAGAATGGATCGTACGAATGAACTAGAATGGATCATGCGAATGAATTTGAATGGATCGTACGAATGAATAAGAATGGATCGTACGAATGAATTAGAATGGATCGTACGAATGTATCCATTCTAATTCATTCATACGATCCATTCTAATTCGTTCATATGATCCATTCTAATTCGTTCGTACGATCCATTCTAATTCGTTCGTACGATCCATTCTAATTCATTTGCACGATCCATTCTAATTCATTTGCACGATCCATTCTAATTCTTTCATATGATCCGTTCTAATTCATTCGCACGAATGTATCCATTCTAGTTCATTCGTACGCTCCATTCTAATTAATTCGTACGCTCCATTTTTATTCATCGCACAAATGTATCCATTCTAATCCATTCGTACGATCCATTCTAATCCATTCGTACGATCCATTCTAATCCATTCGTTCGATCCATTCTAATTCATTCGTACGATCCATTCAAATTCATGCACGAATGTATCCATTCTAACTCATTCGTACAATCCATTCTAATTCATTCGCACGATCCATTCTAATTCATTCGTATGATCCATTCTAATTCATTCCTACGATCTATTCTAATTTATTCGCTCGAATGTATCCATTCTAATTCATTCGTTCGATCCATTCTAATTCATTCGTACGATCCATTCAAATTCATTCGCATGATCCATTCTAATTCATTCGTACGATCCATTCTAATTCATTCTCACGAATTTGACCTTTCTAATTCATTTGTATGATCCATTCTAATTCATTCATACGATCCATTCTAATCCATTCGTACGATCCATTCTAATCCATTCGTACAATCCATTCTAATTCATTCGCACGAATGTAGCCATTCTAATTCATTCCTACGATCCATTCTAATTCATTCCTAGGATCCATTCTAATTCATTTGCACTAATGTATCCATTCTAATTCATTTGCACGATCCATTCTAATTCATTCCTATGATCCATTCTAATTCATTCGTAAAATCCATTCTAATTCATTCGCTCAAATGTATCCATTCTAATTTATTCGTACGATCCATTCTAATTCATTCGTACGATCCATTCAAATTCATTCGTACGATCCATTCTAATTCATTCTTACGATCCATTCTAATTCATTCGCACGATCCACTCTAATTCATTCGTACGACCTATTCTAATTCATTCGCACGAATGTATCCATTCTAATTCATTCGTATGATCCATTCTAATTCATTTGTATGATCCATTCTAACTCATTCGTACGATCCATTCTAATTCATTCTCACAAATGTAACCTTTCTAATTCATTTGTACGATCCATTCTAATTCATTCGTACGATCCATTCTAATCCATTCGTACGATCCATTCTAATCCATTCGTACGATCCATTCTAATTCATTCGCACGAATGTAACCATTCTAATTCATTCGTACGATCCATTCTAATTCATTCCTACGATCCATTCTAATTCCTTCGCACGAATGTATTCATTCTAATTCATTTGCACGATCCATTCTAATTCATTCCTATGATCCATTCTAATTCATTCGTATAATCCATTCTAATTCATTCGCTCGAATGTATCCATTCTAATTCATTCGTACGATCCATTCTAATTCATTCTCACGAATGTAACCTTTCTAATTCATTTGTATGATCCATTCTAATCCATTCGTACGATCCATTCTAATCCATTCGTACGATCCATTCTAATCCATTCGTACAATCCATTCTAATCCAATCGTACGATCCATTCTAAATCATTCGTACGATCCATTCTAATTCATTCGCACGAATGTAACCATTCTAATTCATTCGTACGATCCATTCTAATTCATTCCTACGATCCATTCTAATTCATTCGCACGAATGTAACCATTCTACTTCATTCGTACGATCCATTCTAATTCATTCGTACGATCCATTCTAATTCATTCGCACGAATGTATCCATTCTAATTCATTTCACGATCCATTCTAATTCATTCCTATGATCCATTCTAACTCATTCGTACGATCCATTCTAATTTATTCGCTCGAATGTATCCATTCTAATTCATTCGTACGATCCATTCTAATTCGTTCATACGATCCATTCTAATTCGTTCGTACGATCCATTCTAATTCATTCGTATGATTCATTCTAATTCATTCATACGATCCATTCTAATGCATTCGTACGATTCATTCAAATTCATTCGCACGATCCATTCTAATTCATTCGTACGATCCATTCTTATTCATTCATACGATCCATTCAAATTCATTCGCACAATCTATTCTAATTCATTCGTACGATCCATTCTAATTCATTCGCACGATCCATTCTAATTTATTCGTACGATCCATTCTAATTCGTTCGTACGATCTATTCTAATTCATTCGCATGATCCATTCTAATTCATTCGTACGATCCATTCTAATTCATTCGTACAATCCATTCAAATTCATTCGTACGATCCATTCTTATTCATTCATACGATCCATTCTAATTCATTCGCACAATCCATTCTAATTCATTCGTACAATCCATTCTAATTCATTCATATGATCCATTCTAACTCATTCGTATGATCCATTCTAATTCATTCGTACGATCCATTCTAATGCATTCGTACGATTCATTCTAATTCATTCGCACGATTCATTCTAATTCATTCGTATGATCCATTCTAATTTATTTGCACGAATATACGATCCATTCTAATTTATTCGCAAAAATGTATCCATTCTAATTCATTTGTACAATCCATTCTAATTTATTCGTACAAATGTATCCATTCTAATTCATTCGTACGATCCATTATAATTCATTAGTACGATTCATTCTAATTCATTCGTACTATCCATTCTAATTCATTCGTACGATCCATTCTAATTCATTCGCACGAATGTATCCATTCTAATTCATTCGTACAATCCATTCTAATTCATTCGCACGATCCATTCTAATTAGAATGGATCGTACGAATGAATTAGAATGGATCGTACGAATGAATTAGAATGGATCATACGAATGAATTAGAATGGATCGTATGAATGAATAAGAATGGATCATACAAATAAATTAGAATAGATCATACAAATGAATTAGAATGGATCGTGCGAATGAATTAGAATGAATCGTACGAATGCATTAGAATGGATCGTACGAATAAATTAGAATGAATCGTACGATCCATTCTAATTCATTTGTACGATCCATTCTAACTCATTCGCACGATCCATTCTAATTCATTCGTACGATCCATTCTAATTCATTCGTATGATCAATTCTAATTCATTCATACAATCCATTCTAATTCAGTCGTATGAATGTATCATACGAATGAATTAGAATGGATCGTACGAATGAATTAGAATGGATCGTACGAATGAATTAGAATGGATCGTACAAATGAATTAGAATGGATACATTCAAGCGAATAAATTAGAATGGATCGTACGAATAAATTAGAATGGATCATAGGAATGAATTAGAATGGATTATGCGAATGAATTTGAATGGATCGTACGAATGAATTAGAATGGATCGTATGATCCATTCTAATTCATTCTCACAAATGTATCCATTCTAATTCATTCGTATGATCCATTCTAATTCATTCACACGATCCATTCTAATTCATTCGCACGAATATATCCATTCTAATTCATTCGTACGATCCATTCTAATTCATTCGTACGATCCATTCTAATTCATTCGCACGATCCATTCTAATTCATTCGTACGATCCATTCTAATTCATTCGTACGATCCATTCTAATTCATTCGTACGAATGTATTCATTCTAATTAATTCGTACGATCCATTCTAATTCATCCGTATGATCTATTCTTATTCATTCACACGATCCATTCTAATTCATTCGAACGATCCATTCAAATTCATTCGTATGATCCATTCTAATTCATTCGTATGATCCATTCTAACTCATTCGGTGGATCCATTCTAATTCATTCGTACGATCCATTCTAATTCATTCGCACGATCCATTCTAATTCAT
The DNA here is from genome assembly GCA_947650365.1 of Chamaelirium japonicum. Classification (NCBI taxonomy): domain Eukaryota; kingdom Viridiplantae; phylum Streptophyta; class Magnoliopsida; order Liliales; family Melanthiaceae; genus Chamaelirium; species Chamaelirium japonicum. Next base: position 77,284,138 of record OX393552.1, on the reverse strand, counting down.
TTGCACGATCCATTCTAATTCATCCACACAAATGTATCCATTCTAATTCATTCGTACAATCCATTCTAAATCATTCGCATAATCCATTCTAATTCATTCGTACGATCCATTCTAATTCATTTGTACGATCCATTCTAATTCATTCGCACGAATGTATCCAGTCTAATTTATTCGTACGATCCATTCTAATTCATTTGCACGAATGTAACCATTCTAATTCATTCGTACGATCCATTCAAATTCATTCGCAAGAATGTATCCATTCTAATTCATTCGCACGATCAATTCTATTTCATTCGTACGATCCGTTCTAATTATTCATACAATCTATTCTAATTCATTCGTACAATCCATTCTAATTTATTCGTACAAATGTATCCATTCTAATTCATTCGTACGATCCATTCTAATTCATTCGTACGATCCATTCTAATTCATTCGTATGATCCATTCTAACTCATTCGGTGGATCCATTCTAATTCATTCCTATGATCCATTGTAATTCATTCGTACGATCCATTCTAATTCATTCGTACGATCCATTCTAATTCATTCGCACGAATATATCCATTCTAATTCATTCGTACGATCCATTCTAATTCATTCGCACCATCCATTCTAATTCATTCGGACGATCCATTCTAATTCATTCGTACGATCCATTCAAATTCATTCGCATGATGCATTCTAAATCATTCGTACGATCCATTCTAATTCAATCGTCGGATCCATTCTAATTCATTCGCACAAATGTATCCATTTTAATTCATTCGTACGATCCATTCTAATTTATTCATACGATCCATTCTAATTCATTCGCACGATCCATTCTAATTCATTCGTACGATCCATTCTAATCCATTCGTACGATTCATTCTAATCCATTCGTATGATCCATTCTAATTCATTCGTACGATCCATTCGAATTCTTTCGTACGATCCATTCTAATTCATTCGCACAATCTATTCTAATTCATTCGTACAATCCATTCTAATTCATTCGTACGATCCATTCTAATTTATTTGCACGATCCATTCTAATTCATTCGTATGATCCATTCTAATTCATTCGTACGATCCATTCTAATTCATTCGCTCGAATGTATCCATTCTAATTCATTCGTACGATCCATTCTAATTCATTCTCACGAATGTAACCTTTATAATTCATTTGTATGTATCCATTCTAATTCGTTCGCATGATCCATTCTAATTCATTCGTACGATCCATTCTAATTCATTCGCACGAATGCATCCATTCTAATTCATTTGTACGATCCATTCTAATTCATTCGTACAATGCGTTCTAATCCATTCGTACGATCCATTCTAATTCATTCCTATGATCCATTCTAATTCATTCGTACGATCCATTCTAATTCATTCGCTCGAATGTATCCATTTTAATTCATTTGTACGATCCATTCTAATTCGTTCATACGATCCATTCTAATTCGTTCGTACGATCCATTCTAATTCATTCGCACGAATGTATCCATTCTAATTCATTTGCACGATCCATTCTAATTCATTCGTCCGATCCATTCTAATTCATTCGCACGAATGTATCCATTCTAATTCATTCATACAATCCATTCTAATTCATTCGCACGATCCATTCTAATTCATTCGTATGATCCATTCTAATTCATTCCTACGATCTATTCTATTTCATTCACTCGAATGTATCCATTCTAATTCATTCGTTCGATCCATTCTAATTCATTCTCACGAATGTAACCTTTCTAATTCATTTGTATGATCCATTCTAATTCATTCGTTCAAATATATCCATTCTAATTCATTCGTATGATCCATTCTAATTCATCCGCACGATCCATTCTAATTCATTCATACGATCCATTCTAATTCATTCGTATGATCAATTCTAATTCATTCGCACGATCCATTCTAATTCATTCGTACGATCCATTCTAATTCATTCGCACGAATGTATCCATTCTAACGAATGAATTAGAATGGATACATTCGTGCGAATGAATTTGAATGGATCGGACGAATGAATTAGAATGGATCGTACGAATGAATTAGAATGGTTACATTCGTGCGAATGAATTAGAATGGATCATACGAATGGATTAGAATGGATCGTACGAATGGATTAGAACGCATTGCACGAATGAATTAAAATAGATACATTTGTGCAAATGAATTAGATTGCATCGTATGAATGAATTTGAATGGATTGTACGAATGAATTAGAATGGATCGTACGAATGAATTAGAATGGATCATGCGAATGAATTAGAATGGATCGTACGAATGAATTAGAATGGATCGTACGAATGAATTAGAATGGATACATTCGAGCGAATGAATTAGAATGGATCGTACGAATGAATTAGAATGGATCATAGGAATGAATTAAAATGGATCGTGCAAATGAATTAGAATGGATACATTCGTGCGAATGAATTAGAATGGATCGTAGGAATGAATTAGAATGGATCGTACAAATGAATTAGAATGGATCGTACGAATGAATTAGAATGGATCGTACGAATGAATTAGAATGGATACATTCGAGCGAATGAATTAGAATGGATCGTACGAATGAATTAGAATGGATCATAGGAATGAATTAGAATGGATCGTGCAAATGAATTAGAATGGATACATTCGTGTGAATGAATTAGAATGGATCGTATGAATGGATTAGAATGGATCGTACGAATGAATTAGAATGGATCGTACGAATGAATTAGAATAAATCGTACGAATGAATTAGAATGGATCATGCGAATGAATTAGAATGGATCGTACAAATGAATTAGAATGGATCGTACGAATGGATTAGAATGGATCGTACGAATGAATTAGAATTGATCATACGAATGAGTTAGAATGGATCGTACGAATGAATTAGAATGGATACATTCGAGCGAATGAATTAGAATAGATTGTACGAATAAATTAGAATGGATCATGCAAATGAATTAGAATGGATCGTACGAATGAATTAGGATGGATCCACCGAATGAGTTAGAATGGATCATACGAATGAATTAGAATGGATCGTACGAATGCATTAGAATGGATCGTACGAATGAATTAGAATGAATCGTATGATCCATTCTAATTCATTCACACGATCCATTCTAATTCATTCGCACAATCCATTCTAATTCATTCGTACGATCCATTCTAATTCATTCGTATGATCCATTCTAACTCATTCGGTGGATCCATTCTAATTCATTCGTACGATCCATTCTAATTCATTCGCACGATCCATTCTAATTCATTTGCATAAACATAACCATACTAATTCATTCGTACGACCCATTCTAATTTATTCCTACGATCAATTCTAATTCATTCGTACGATCCATTCTAATTCATTCGCTCGAATGTATCCATTCTAATTCATTCATACGATCCATTCTAATTCATTCGTACGATCCATTCTAATCCATTCGTACGATCCATTCTAATTCATTCGTACGATCCATTCTAATTTATTCTCACAAATGTAACCTTTCTAATTCATTTGTACGATCCATTCTAATTCGTTCATACGATCCATTCTAATTCATTTGTACGATCCATTCTAATTCATTCGCACGATCCATTCTAATCCATTCATACGATCTATTCTAATTCATTCGTACGATCCATTCTAATTCATTCGCATGAATATATCTATTCTAATTCATTCGTATGATACATTCTAATTGATTCGCCCGATCTATTCTAATTCATTCGTACGATCCATTCTAATTCATTCGCACGATCCATTCTAATTCATTCGTACGATCTATTCTAATTCATTCGTACGATCCATTCTAATTCATTCGTACGATCCATTCTAATTCATTCGCTCGAATGCATCCATTCTAATTCATTCGTACGATCCATTCTAATTCGTTCATACGATCCATTCTAATTCATTCTTACGATCCATTCTAATTCGTTCGTACGATCCATTCTAATTCATTCGTACAATCCATTCTAATTCATTCGTACGATCCATTCTAATTCATTCGTACGATCCATTCTAATTCATTCGAGCGAATGAATTAGAATAGATCGTTCTAATTCATTCCTATGATCCATTCTAATTCATTTATACGATCCATTTTAATTCATTCGCATGATCCATTCTAATTCATTCGTATGATCCATTCTAATTCATTCCTACGATCTATTCTAATTCATTCGCTCGAATGTATCCATTCTAATTCATAGGAATGAATTAGAATGGATCGTGCAAATGGGTTAGAATGGATCGTATGAATGAATAAGAATGGATCGTACGAATGAATTAGAATGGATACATTTGTGCGAATGAATTAGAAAGGATACATTCGTGCGAATGAATTAGAATGGATCGTACGAATGAATTAGAATGGATCATAGGAATGAATTAGAATGGATCGTGCAAATGAATTAGAATGGATACATTAATGCGAATGAATTAGAATGGATCGTAGGAATGAATTAGAATGGATCGTACGAATGAATTAGAATGGTTACATTCGTGCGAATGAATTAGAATGGATCGTAGGAATGAATTAGAATGGATCGTATGAATGAATTAGAAAGGTTAGATTCGTGAGAATGAATTAGAATGGATCGTACGAATGAATTAGAATGGATCATGCGAATGAATTTGAATGGATCGTAAATGAATAAGAATGGATCGTACGAATGAATTAGAATGGATCGTACGAATGTATCCATTCTAATTCATTCATACAATCCATTCTAATTCGTTCATACGATCCATTCTAATTCGTTCGTACGATCCATTCTAATTCGTTCGTACGATCCATTCTAATTCATTCGCACGATCCATTCTAATTCATTCGCACGATCCATTCTAATTCTTTCATATGATCCGTTCTAATTCATTCGCACGAATGTATCCATTCTAGTTCATTCGTATGCTCCATTCTAATTAATTCGTACGCTCCATTTTTATTCATCGCACAAATGTATCCATCCTAATCCATTCGTACGATCCATTCTAATCCATTCATACGATCCATTCTAATCCATTCGTTCGATCCATTCTAATTCATTCGTACGATCCATTCAAATTCATGCACGAATGTATCCATTGTAACTCATTCGTACAATCCATTCTAATTCATTCGCACGATCCATTCTATTCATTCGTATGATCCATTCTAATTCATTCCTACGATCTATTCTAATTCATTCGCTCGAATGTATCCATTCTAATTCATTCGTTCGATCCATTCTAATTCATTCGTACGATCCATTCAAATTCATTCGCATGATCCATTCTAATTCATTCGTACGATCCATTCTAATTCATTCTCACGAATTTAACCTTTCTAATTCATTTGTATGATCCATTCTAATTCATTCGTACGATCCATTCTAATCCATTCGTACGATCCATTCTAATCCATTCGTACGATCCATTCTAATTCATTCTCACAAATCTAACCTTTCTAATTCATTTGTACGATCCATTCTAATTCATTCGTACGATCCATTCTAATCCATTCGTACGATCCATTCTAAATCATTCGTACGATCCATTCTAATTCATTTGCACGAATGTAACCATTCTAATTCATTCGTACGATCCATTCTAATTCATTCCTACGATCCATTCTAATTCATTCGCACGAATGTATCCATTCTAATTCATTTCCACGATCCATTCTAATTCGTTCATACGATCCATTATAATTCGTTCGTACGATCCATTCTAATTCATTGGTGCGAATGAATTAGAATGGATCGTACGATCCATTCTAATTCATTCTCATGAATGTAACCTTTCTAAATTCATTTGTATGATCCATTCTAATTTATTTGCACGATCAATTCTAATTCATTCGTACGATCCATTCTAATTCATTCGCACAAATGTAACCATTCTAATTCATTCGTACGATCCATTCTAATTCAATCCCACGATTCATTCTAATTCATTCGCACGAATGTATACATTCTAATTCATTTGCACGATCCATTCTAATTCATTCCTATGATCCATTCTAATTCATTCGTACGATCCATTCTAATTCATTCGCACGAATGTATCCATTCTAATTCATTTGCACGATCCATTTTAATTCATTTGTATGATCCATTCTAATTCATTCGTACGATCTATTCTAATTCATTCGTACGATCCATTCAAATTCATTCGTACGAATGAATTAGAATGGATCATACAAATGAATTAGAAAGGTTACATTCGCGAGAATGAATTAGAATGGATCGTACGAATGAATTAGAATGTATCGTACGAATGAATTAGAATGGATACATTCGAGCGAATGAATTAGAATGGATCGTACGAATGAATTAGAATGGATCATCAGAATAAACTAGAATGGATCGTGCAAATGAATTAGAATGGATCGTATGAATGAATAAGAATGGATCGTACGAATGAATTAGAATGTATACATTTGTGTGAATGAATTAGAATGGATCGTGCGAATGAATTAGAATGGATCGTACGAATGAATTAGAATGGATATATTTATGCGAATGAATTAGAATGAATTGTACTAATTCATTAGAATGGATCGTACGAATGAATTAGAATAGCTCATACGAATGAATTAGAATGAATCGTACGAATGAATTAGAATGGTTACATTCGTGCGAATGAATTAGAATAGATCGTACGAATGAATTAGAATAGATCGTACGAATGAATTAGAATGAATCGTATGAATAAATTAGAATGGGTCGTGCGAATGAATTATAATGGATCATACGAATGAATTAGAATGGATCCACCAAATAAATTAGAATGAATCCACCAAATGAGTTAGAATGGATCGTGCGAATGAATTAGATTACATCGTACGAATGAATATGAATGGATTGTACGAATGAATTAGAATGGATCATATGAATGAATTAGAATGGATCGTACGAATGAATTAGAATGGATAAATTTGAGCGAATGAATTAGAATGGATCGTACGAATGAATTATAATGGATCATAGGAATGAAGAATTAGAATGGATCGTGCAAATGAATTAGAATGGATACATTCGTGCGAATGAATTAGAATGGATCGTAGGAATGAATTAGAATGGATCGTACGAATGAATTAGAATGGTTACATTCGTGCGAATGAATTAGAATGGATCGTACGAATGAATTAGAATGGATCGTACGAATGAATTAGAATAGATCGTGCGAATAAATTAGAATGGATCATACAAATGAATTTAGAAAGGTTACATTCGTGAGAATGAATTAGAATGGATCGTACGACCCATTCTAATTCATTCGCACGAATGAATTAGAATGGATCGTATGAACGAATTAGAATGGATCGTATGAACGAATTAGAATGGATTGTACGAATGAATTGGACTGGAAACATTCGAGCGAATGAATTAGAATGGATCGTACGAATGAATTAGAATGGATCATAGGAATGAATTAGAATGGATCGTGCAAATGAATTAGAATGGATACATTCGTGCGAATGAATTAGAATGGATAGTAGGAATGAATTAGAATGGATCGTACGAATGAATTAGAATGGATCGTACGAATGATTTAGAATAGATCGTACGAATGGATTAGAATGGATCGTACGAATGAATTAGAATGGATCATACAAATGAATTAGAAAGGTTACATTTGTGAGAATGAATTAGAATGGATCGTACGAATAAATTAGAATGGATCGTACGAATGAATTAGAATGAATCGTACGAATGAATTAGAATGGATCGTACGAATGAATTAGAATGGATCATATGAATGAATTAGAATGGCTACATTCGTGTGAATGAATTAGAATGGATCGTACGAATGGATTACAATGGATCGTACAAATGGATTAGAATGCATTGTACGAATGAATTAGAATAGATACATTTGTGCGAATGAATTAGATTGCATCGTACGAATGAATTAGAATGGATCGTACGAATGAATTAGAATGGATCGTATGAATGAATTAGAATGGATCATGCGAATGAATTAGAAATTAACGTACGAATGATTTAGAATGGATATATTCGTGCGAATGAATTAGAATGGATCGTACGAATGGATTAGAATTCATTGTACGAATGAATATGAATGGATCGTACGAGTGAATTTGAATGGATCGTGCGAATGAATTAGAATGGATCGTACGAATGAATTAGAATGGATCATGCGAATGAATTTGAATGGATTGTATGAATTAATTAGAATGGATACATTTGTGCGAGTGAATTAGAATGGATCGTGCGAATGAATTAGAATGGATCGTACGAATGAATTAGAATGGATATATTTATGCGAATGAATTAGAATGGATCGAACGAATGAATTAGAATGGATACATTTGTGCGAATGAATTAGAATGGATCGTACGAATGAATTAGAATGGATCGTACGAATGAATTAGAATGGATACATTTGTGCAAATGAATTAGAATGGATCGTACGAATGAATTAGAATGGATCGTACGAATGAATTAGATCTTACGAACGAATTAGAATGGATCGTACGAATGAATTAAAATGGATACATTCGAGCGAATGAATTAGAATGGATCGTACGAATGAATTAGAATGGATCATACGAATGGATTAGAATGGATCGTACGAATGGATTAGAATTGATCGTACGAATGGATTAGAATGGATCGTACGAATGAATTAGAATGGATCATACAAATGAATTAGAAAGGTTACATTCGTGAGAATGAATTAGAATGGATCGTACGAATGAATTAGAATGGATCATGCGAATGAATTTGAATGGATCGTACGAATGAATTAGAATGAATCGAACGAATGAATTAGAATGGATACATTCGAGCGAATGAATTAGAATAGATCGTAGGAATGAATTAGAATGGATCATACGAATGAATTAGAATGGATCATGCGAATGAATTGGAATGGATTGTACGAATGAATTAGAATGGATACATTCGTGCGAATAAATTAGAATGGATCGTACGAATGAATTTGAATGGATCGTGCGAATGAATTAGAATGAATCGTACGAATGAATTGGAATGGATCGTACGAATGAATTAGAATGGATACATTTGTACGAATAAATTAGAATGGATTGTATGAATGAATTAGAATGGATACATTCTTGTGAATAAATTAGAATGGATCATATATTCGTGCAAATAAATTAGAATGGATCATACGAATGAATTAGAATGGATCGTGCGAATGAATTAGAATGATTCGTACGAATGCATTAGAATGGATCGTACGAATGAATTAGAATGAATCATACGATCCATTCTAATTCATTTGTACGATCCATTCTAATTCATTCGCATGATCCATTCTAATTCATTCGTATAATCCATTCTAATTCATTCGTATGATCAATTCTAATTCATTCGTACAATCCATTCTAATTCAGTCGTATGAATGTATGATACGAATGAATTAGAATAGATACATTCCTGCGAATGAATTAGAATGGATCGTAGGAATGAATTAGAATAGATCGTACGAAAGAATTAGAATGGTTACATTCGTGCGAATGAATTAGAATGGATCGTACGAATGGATTAGAATGGATCGTACGAATGGATTAGAATGGATCGTACGAATGGATCGTACGAATGGATTAGAATGGATCGTACAAATGAATTAGAAACATTACATTTCTGAGAATGAATTAGAATGGATCGTACGAATGGATTAAAATGGATCGTACGAATGGATTAGAATGGATCGTACGAATGGATTAGAATGGATCGTACGAATGGATTAGAATGGATCATACGAATGAATTAGAATGGATCATACAAATGAATTAGAAAGGTTATATTCGCGAGAATGAATTAGAATGGATCATACGAATGAATTAGAATGGATCATGCGAATGAATTTGAATGGATCGTACGAATGAATTAGAATGGATCGAACGAATAAATTAGAATGGATACATTCGAGCGAATGAATTAGAATAGATCGTAGGAATGAATTAGAATGGATCATACGAATGAATTAGAATGGATCGTGCGAATGAATTAGAATGGATTGTACGAATGAATTAGAATGGATACATTCGTGCAAATGAATTAGAATGGATCGTATGAATGAATTAGAATGGATCGTACGAATGAATTAGAATGAATCGTAAGAATGAATTAGAATGGATCATACGAATGAATTAGAATACATCATGTGAATGAATTAGAATGGATCGTACGTTTGAATTAGATTGCATTATGCGAATGAATTAGAATGGATACATTTGTGCGAATGAATTAGAATAGATCGTATGAATGAATTAGAATGGATCGTACGAATGAATTAGAATGGATCGTACGAATGAATTAGAATGGATAGTGCGAATGAATTAGAATGGATCGTACGAATGAATTAGAATGGATTGTACGAATAAATTAGAATAGATCGTGCGAATGAATTAGAATGTATCGTACGAAAGAATTAGAATGGATCGTACGAATGAATTAGAATGGATCATACGAATGAATTACAATCGTTCGTGCGAATGAATTAGAATGGATCGTACAAATGAATTAGAATGGATACATTTGTGCGATGAATAAGAATGGAGCGTACGAATAAATTAGAATGGAGCGTACGAATGAACTAGAATGGATACATTCGTGCGAATGAATTTGAATGGATCATATGAAAGAATTAGAATGGATCGTGCGAATGAATTACAATGGATTATGCGAATGAATTAGAATGGATCGTACGAACGAATTAGAATGGATCGTATGAACGAATTAGAATGGATCGTACGAATGAATTAGAATGGATACATTCGTACGATCCATTCTAATTCATTTGCACGATCCATTCTAATTCATTCGTACGATCCATTCTAATTCATTCGTACGATCGATTCTAATTCATTCGCACGATCCATTCTAATTCATTCGTACAATCCATTCTAATTCATTCGTATGATCCATTCTAATTTATTCGTTCAAATATATCCATTCTAATTCATTCGTACGATCCATTCTAATTCATTCGCACGATCCATTCTAATTCATTCGCACAAATGTATCCATTTCATTTGCACGATCCATTCTAATTCATTCGTACGATCCATTCTTATTCATTCATACGATCCATTCTAATTCATTCGCACAATCCATTCTAATTCATTCGTACGATCCATTCTAATTCTACGATCCATTCTAACTAATTCGGTGGATCCATTCTAATTCATTCGTACGATCCATTCTAATTCATTCGCGATCCATTCTAATTCATTCGTTCGATCCATTCTAATTCATTCATACGATCCATTCTAATTCATTCATATGATCCATTCTAATTCATTCCTACGATCTATTCTAATTCATTCGCTCGAATGTATCCATTCTAATTCATTCGTACAATCCATTCTAATTCATTCGCACGATCCATTCAAATTAATTCGCATGATCCATTCTAATTCATTCGTACGATCTATTCTAATTCATTCGCTCGAATGTATCCATTCTAATTCATTTAGTACGATCCATTCTAATTCATTCGTATGATCCATTCTAACTTATTCGGTGGATCCATTCTAATTCATTCGTACGATCCATTCTAATTCATTCGCACGATCCATTCTAATCCATTCGTACGATCCATTCTAATACATTCGTACGATCCATTCTAATTCATTCGCACGAATTTGACCATTCTAATTCATTCGTACGATCCATTCTAATTCATTCCTACGATCCATTCTAATTCATTCGCACGAATGTATCCATTCTAATTCATTTGCACGATCCATTCTAATTCATTCCTATGATCCATTCTAATCCATTTGTACGATCCATTCTAATTCATTCGCTCGAATGTATCCATTCCAATTCATTCGTACGATCCATTCTAATTCGTTCATACGATCCATTCTAATTCGTTCGTACGATCCATTCTAATTCATTCGTACGATCCACTCTAATCCATTCGTACGATCCATTTTCATTCATTCGCACGAATGTATCTATTCTAGTTCATTTGCATGATCCATTCTAATTCATTCCTATGATCCATTCTAATTCATTCGTACGATCCATTCTAATTCATTCGCTCGAATGTATCCATTCTAATTCGTTCGTACGATCCATTCTAATTCGTTCATACGATCCATTCTAATTCATTCGTACGAACCATTCTAAATCACTCGTACGATCCATTCTAATTCATTCGTCCAATCCATTCTAATTCATTCGCACGAATGTATCCATTCTAATTCATTCGTACAATCCAATCTAATTCATACGCACGATCCATTCTAATTCATTCGTATGATCCATTCTAATTCATTCCTACGATCTATTCTAATTCATTCACTCGAATGTATCCATTCTAATTCATTCGTTCGATCCATTCTAATTCATTCGTATGATCCATTCAAATTCATTCGCATAATCCATTCTAATTCATTCGTACGATCCATTCTAATTCATTATCATGAATGTAACCTTTCTAATTCGTTCGTACGATCCATTCTAATTCATTCGTATGATCCATTCTAATCCATTCGTACGATCCATTCTAATTCATTCGCACGATCCATTCTAATTCATTCGCACAAATGTATCAATTCTAATTCATTCGTACAATTGATTCTAATTCATTCGCATGATCCATTCTAATTCATTCGTACGATCCATTCTAATTCATTCGTACGATCCATTCTAATTCATTTGTACGAACGAACTAGAATGGATCGTATGAACGAATTAGAATGGATCGTACGAATGAATTAGAATAGATACATTTGTGTGAATGAATTAGATTGCATCGTACGAATGAATTTGAATGAATTGTATGAATGAATTAGAATGGATCGTACGAATGAATTAAATGGATCATTAGAATGAATTAGAATAGATCGTACAAATGAATTAGAATGGATCCACCGAATGAGTAGAATGGATCATGCGAATGAATTAGAATGGATCGTACGAATGAATTAGAATGGATACATTCGTGCGATTGAATTAGAATGGATCGAACGAATGAATTAGAATTGATCATGCGAATGAATTAGAATGGATCATACGATTGAATTTGAATGGATCGTACGAATAAATTAGAATGGATACATTTGTGCGACGAATAAGAATGGAGCGTACGAATGAATTAGAATGGATACAATCTTGCGAATAAATTAGAATGGATCGTATATTCGTGCAAATAAATTAGAATGGATCATTCGAATGAATTAGAATGGATCGTGCGAATGAATTAGAATGAATCGTATGAATGAATTAGAATGAATCGTACGATCCATTCTAATTCATTTTTACGATCCATTCTAATTCATTCATATGATCAATTCTAATTCATTCGTACAATCCATTCTAATTCAGTCGTATGAATGTATCATACGAATGAATTACAATGGATCATGCGAATGAATTAAAATGGATCGAACGAATGAATTAGAATGGATCGTGCGAATGAATTAGAATGGATCGTACGAAAGAACTTGAATGGATCGTACGAACGAATTAGAATGGATCGTATGAACAAATTAGAATGGATCGTACGAATGAATTAAAATGGATACATTCGAGCGAATGAATTAGAATGGATCGTACGAATGAATTAGAATGGATCATAGGAATGAATTAGAATGGATCATGCAAATGAATTAGAATGGATCGTACGAATGAATTAGAATGGATCCACCGAATGAGTTAGAATGGATCATGCGAATGAATTAGAATGGATCGTACGAATGAATTAGAATGGATACATTCGTGCGAATGAATTAGAATGGATCGGACGAATGAATTAGAATTGATCGTGCGAATGAATTAGAATGGATCATACGATTGAATTTGAATGGATCGTACGAATAAATTAGAATGGATACATTTGTGCGATGAATAAGAATGGAGCATACAAATGAATTAGAATGGATACATTCTTGCGAATAAATTAGAATGGATCGTATATTCGTGCAAATAAATTAGAATGGATCATACGTAAGAATTAGAATGGATCATGCGAATGAATTAGAATGAATCGTACGAATGCATTAGAATGGATCGTACGAATGAATTAGAATGAATCGTACGATCCATTCTAATTCATTTGTACGATCCATTCTAATTAATTCGCACGATCCATTCTAATTCATTCGTACGATCCATTCCAATTCATTCGTATGATCAATTCTAATTCATTCATACAATCCATTCTAATTCAGTCGTATGAATGTATCATACGAATGAATTAGAATGGATCATGCGAATGAATTAAAATGGATCGTACGAATGAGTTAGAATGGATCGTGCGAATGAATTAGAATGGATCGTACGAACGAATTAGAATGGATCGCACGAACGAATTAGAATGGATCGTATGAATGAATTAGAATGGATTGTACGAATGAATTAGAATGGATGCATTCGAGCGAATGAATTAGAATGGATCGTACGAATGAATTAGAATGGATCATAGGAATGAATTAGAATGGATCGTGCAAATGAATTAGAATGGATGAATTCGTGCGAATGAATTAGAATGGATCGTAGGAATGAATTAGAATGGATCGTACGAATGAATTAGAATGGTTACATTCGTGCTAATGAATTAGAGTGGATCGTACGAATGAATTAGAATGGATCGTACGAATGGATTAGAACGCATTGTACAAATGAATTAGAATAGATACATTTGTGCGAATGAATAAGAATGGATCGTACGAATGAATTAGAATGGATCGTGCGAATGAATTAGAATGGATCATAGGAATGAATTAGAATGGATCGTACGAATGAATTAGAATGGATCGTGCGAATGAATTAGAATGGATCGTACGAATGAATTAGAATGGATATATTTGAACGAATAAATTAGAATGGATCATATGAATGAATTAGAATGGATCGTACGAATGTATTAGAATGGATCGTGCGAATGAATTAGAATCGATCGTACGAATGAATTAGAATGGATCGTACGAATGAATTAGATCGTACGAATGAATTAGAATGAATCGTACGAATGAATTAAAATGGATACATTCATACGACTGAATTAGAATGGATCGTGCAAATTAATTAGATTGGATCATACGAATGAATTAGAATGGATCGTGCGAATGAATTAGAATGGATCGTACGAATGAATTAGAATGGATTGTGCAAATGAATTAGAATGGATACATTCATCCGAATGAATTAGAATGGATCATAGGAATGATTTAGAATGGATCGTACGAATGAATTAGAATGGTTACATTCGTGCGAATGAATTTGAATGGATCATATGAATGGATTAGAATGGATCGTACGAATGGATTAGAATGGATCGTACAAATGAATTAGAAAGGTTACATTTGTGAGAATGAATTAGAATGGATCGTGCGATGAATTAGAATGGATCGTATGAATAGATTAGAATGGATCCTAATCCATTCGTACGATCCATTCTAATCTATTCTAATTCATTCGCACAAATGTATCCATTCTAATTCATTCTCACGAATGTAACCTTTCTAATTCATTTGTATGATCCATTCTAATTCATTCGTATGATCCATTGTAATCCATTCGTACGATCCATTCTAATCCATTCGTACAATCCATGCTAATCCAATCGTACGATCCATTCTAATTCATTCGTATAAATGTATCCATTCTAATTCATTCGTACGATCCATTCTAATTCATTCGCACGATCTATTCTAATTCATTCGCACGAATGTATCATTTCTAATTCATTCGCAAGAATGGATCGTACGATCCATTCTAATCCAATCGTACGATCCATTCTAATTCATTCGTATAAATGTATCCATTCTAATTCATTCGTACGATCCATTCTAATTCATTCGCACGATCTATTCTAATTCATTCGCAAGAATGGATCGTACGAATGAATTTGAATGGATCGTACGAATGGATTTGAATGGATCGTACGAATGGATTAGAATGGATCGTACGAATGGATTAGAATGGTTACATTCGTGAGAATGAATTAGAATGGATCGTACAACGTATGAATGAATTAGAATGGATCGTGCGAATGAATTAGAATGAATCGTATGAATGCATTAGAATGGATACATTTGTGCGAATGAATTAGAATGGATCGTACGATTGAATTAGAATGGATCGTGCGAATGAATTAGAATAAATCGTATGAATGATTTAGAATGGATTGTACGAATGAATTAGAATGGATCGTACGAATGAATTAGAATGGATCGTATGAACGAATTAGAATGGATCGTACGAATGAATTAGAATGGATACATTCGTGCGAATGAATTAGAATAGATCGTACGAATGAATTATAATGCATCGTACGAATGAATTAGAATGGATCATGCGAATGAATTTGAATGGATCGTACGAATGAATAAGAATGGATCGTATGAATGAATTAGAATGGATACATTCGAGCGAATGAATTAGAATAGATCGTAGGAATGAATTAGAATGGATCATACGAATGAATTAGAATGGATCGTGCGAATGAATTAGAATGGATTGTACGAATGAATTAGAATGGATACATTCGTGCGAATGAATTAGAATGGATCATACGAATGAATTAGAATGGATCGTACGAATGAATTAGAATGGATCGGACGAATGAATTAGAATGGATCGTGCGATTGAATTAGAATGGATATTGCGAATGAAATTGAATGGAGCATACGAATGAATTCGAATGGATTATACAAATGAATTAGAAAGGATACATTCGAGCGAATGAATTAGAATGGATTGTACGAATAAATTAGAAAGGATACATTCGAGCGAATGAATTAGAATGGATTGTACGAATGAATTAGAATGGATCATAGGAATGAATTAGAATGGATCGTTCAAATGAATTAGAATGGATACATTCGTGCGAATGAATTAGAATGGATCGTAGGAATGAATTAGAATGGATCGTACGAATGAATTAGAATGGTTACATTCGTGCGAATGAATTAGAATGGATCGTACGAATGGATTAGAATGGATCGTACGAATGGATTAGAATGGATCGTACGAATGAATTAGAATGGATCATACGAATGAATTAGAATAGATATATTCATGCGAATGAATTAGAATGGATCGTACGAATGAATTAGAATGGATCGTGCGAATGAATTAGAATGGATCGTACGAATGGAATAGAATGGATCGTACGAATGGATTAGAATGGATCATACGAATGGATTAGAATGGATCGTACGAATGAATTAGAATGGATCATACAAATGAATTAGAAAGGTTACATTCGTGAGAATGAATTAGAATAGATCGTACGAATGAATTAGAATGGATCATGCGAATGAATTTGAATGGATCGTACGAATGAATTAGAATGGATCGAACGAATGAATTAGAATGGATACATTCGAGCGAATGAAATAGAATAGATCATAGGAATGAATTAGAATGGATCATACGAATGAATTAGAATGGATCGTGTGAATGAATTAGAATGGATACATTCATGCGAATGAATTAGAATGGATCGGACGAATGAATTAGAATGGATCGTACGAATGAATTAGAATGAATCGTATGAATGAAGTAGAATGGATCCACTGAATGAGTTAGAATGGATCATACGAATGAATTGGAATGGATCGTACGAACGAATTAGAATGGATCGTATGAATGAATTAGAATGGATCGTACGAATGGATTAGAATAGATCGTACGAATGGATCATGCGAATGAATTAGAATGGATCGTACGAATGAATTAGAATTGATACATTCATGCGAATGAATTAGAATGGATTGTGCAAATGAATTAGAACGGATTGTGCGAATGAATTAGAATGGATGCTGCGAATGAATTAGAATGGATCGTATGAATGTATAAGAATGGATCGTACGAATGAATTAGAATGGATACATTCGAGCGAATGAATTAGAATGGATCGTACGAATGAATTAGAATGGATCGTACGAATGCATTAGAATGGATACATTCGTGCGAATGAATTAGAATGGATCGTACGAATGAATTAGAATGGATCGTACGAATGAATTAGATGAATCGTACTAATTCATTAGAATGGATCGTACGAATGAATTAGAATAGCTCATACGAATGAATTAGAATGAATCATACGAATGAATTAGAATGCATTGTACGAATCCATTCTAATCCATTCGTACGATCCATTCAAATTCATTCGTATGATCCATTCTAATTCATTCGTACAATCCATTAAAATTAATTCGTACGATGCAATCTAATTCATTCGCACAAATGTTTCTATTCTAATTCATTCGTACAATGCGTTCTAATCCATTCGTATGATCCATTCTAATCCATTCGTACGATCCATTCTAATTCATTCGCACGATCCATTCTTATTCATTCGCACGAATGTAACCATTCTAATTCATTCATATGATCCATTCTAATTCATTCGTACGATCCATTCTAATTCATTCGTATGATCCATTCTAATTCATTCGTACGATCCATTCTAATTCATTTGCATGAATGTATCCATTCTAATTTATTCGTACGATCCAGTCTAATTCATTCGTACGATCCATTCTAATTCATTCGTACGAATATATCCATTCTAATTCATTTGTACGATCCTTTCTAATTCATTTGCACGATCCATTCTAATTCTTTCATATGATCCATTCTAATTCATTCGCACGAATGTATCCATTCTAGTTCATTCGTACGCTCCATTCTAATTCATTCGTACGCTCCATTCTTATTCATCGCACAAATGTATCCATTCTAATTTATTCGTACGATCCATTCAAATTCAATCGTATGATCCATTCTAATTCATTCGCACAAATGTATCCATTTTAATTCATTAGAATGGATCGTACGTTTGAATTAGATTGGATTGTGCAAATGAATTAGAATGGATCGTACGAATGAATTAGAATGGATCGTGCGAATGAATTAGAATGGATCGTATGAATGAATTAGAATGGATATATTTGTGCGAATGAATTAGAATGGATACATTCATACGACTGAATTAGAATGGATTGTGCGAATTAATTAGAATGGATCGTACGAATGAATTTGAATGGATACATTTGTGCGAATGAATCTGAATGCATTGTATGAATGAATTACAATGGATCGTACGAATGGATTAGAATGGATCGTACGAATGAATTAGAATGGATCGTACAAATGAATTAGAAAGGTTACATTTGTGAGAATGAATTAGAATGGATCGTACGAATGAATTAGAATGGATCGTACGAATGAATTAGAATGGATCGTGCGAATGAATTACAATGGATACATTCGTACAAATGAATTAGAATGGATCGTGCGAATGAATTAGAATGGATCGTACGAATGAATTAGGATGGATACATTTGTGCGAATGAATTAGAATGGATCGTACGAATGAATTAGAATGAATCATACGATTGAATTAGAATGGATCGTGCGAATGAATTAGAATGGATCGTGCGAATGAATTAGAATGGATACATTCGTACAAATGAATTAGAATGGATCGTGCGAATGAATTAGAATGGATCGTACGAATGAATTAGAATGGATCCATTCGTACGATCCATTCTAATTCATTCATACGATCTATTCTAATTCATTCGCATGAATTTATCCATTCTAATTCATTCGCACAATCCAATCTAATTCAAACATACAATCCTTTCTAATTCATTCACATGATGTATTCTAATTCATTCGTATGATCCATTCTAATTCATTCATATGATTCATTCTAATTCATTCGTACGATCCATTCTAATTCATTCGCACAAATGTATCCATTCTAATTCATTCGTACGATCCATTCTAATTCATTCGCACGATCCATTCTAATTTATTTGTACGAATGTATCCATTCTAATTCATTCGCACGATCCATTCTAATTCATTCGCACGATCCATTCTAATTCAATCGTATGATTCAATCTAATTCATTCGTACGATCCTTTCTAATTCATTCGCACAAATGTATCCATCCTAATTCATTCGTACGATCCATTCTAATTCATTCGCACGATCCATTCTAATTCATTTGTACGAATGTATCCATTGTAATTCATTCGCACGATCCATTCTAATTCATTCGTATGATCCATTCTAATTCATTCGTACGATCCATTCTAATTCATTTGCATGAATGTATCCATTCTAATTCATTCGTACGATCCATTCAAATTCATTCGTATGATCCATTCTAATTCATTCAAGCAATCCATTCTAATTCATTCATACGATCCATTCTAACTCATTCATATGATCCATTCTAATTCATTCATACGATCCATTCTAACTCATTCATACGATCCATTCTAATTCATTCGCATTAATGTATGTATCCATTCTAGTTCATTCGCACGATCCATTCTAATTCATATGTACAATCCATTCTAATTCATTCGCACGATCCATTCTAATTCATTTGTACGATCCATTCTAATTCATTCGCACGATCCATTCTAATTCATTTGTACAATCCATTCTAATTCATTCATACGATCCATTCTAATTCATTCGTACGATCCATTCTAATTCATTTGCATGAATGTAACCATTCTAATTCATTCGTACGATCCATTCTAGTTCGTTTGCACGATCTATTCTAATTCATTCACACAATCCATTCTAATTCATTCGCACGATCCATTCTAATTTATTCGAACGGTCCATTCTAATGCATTCGCAAGAATGTATCCATTCTAATTCATTCGCACGATCCATTCTAATTCATTCGTACGATCCATTCTAATTCATTCATATGATCTATTCTAATTCATTCGTACGATTCATACAATTCATTCGTACGATTCATTCTAATTCATTCGTATGAGCTATTCTAATTCATTCGTACGATCCATTCTAATACATTCGTACGATCCATTGTAATTCATTCATACAAACCATTCAGATTCATTCGCACAAATGTATCCATTAAAATTCATTCGTACGATCCATTCTAATTAATTCGCACGATCCATTCTAATTCAGTCGTATGAATGTATCCATTTTAATTCATTCGTACTTTCCATTCTAATTCATTACGATCCACTCTAATTCATTCGTACGATCCATTCTAGTTCATTCACACGAATGTAACCATTCTAATTCATTCATACGATCCATTCTAATTCATTCGCACAATCCATTCTAATTCATTCGTACGATCCATTCTAATTCATTCTCACAAATGTAACCTTTCTAATTCATTTGTACGATCCATTCTAATTCATTCGCACGATCCATTCTAATTCATTTGTACGAATGTATCCATTCTAGTTCATTCGTACGCTCCATTCTAATTCATTCGCACGATCCATTCTAATTCATTCGTATAACCCATTCTAATTCATTCGTACGAATGTATCCATTCTAGTTCATTCGTACGCTCCATTCTAATTCATTCGTATAATCCATTCTAATTCATTCGTATGATCCATTCAAATTTATTCGTCCAATCCATTCTAATTCATTCGTATGATCCATTCTAACTCATTCGGTGGATCCATTCTAATTCATTCGTACGATCCATTCTAATTCATTCGCACGATCCTTTCTAATTCATTCGCACGAATGTATCCATTCTAATTCATTCGTACGATCCATTCTAATTCATTTATATGATCCATTCTTATTCATTCCTACGATCTATTCTAATTCATTCGCTCGAATGTATCCATTCTAATTCATTCGTACGATCCATTCTTATTCATTCGTACGATCCATTCAAATTCATTCGCATGATCCATTCTAATTCATTCGTACGATCCATTCTAATTCATTCTCACGAATGTAACCTTTCTAATTCATTCGCATGATCCATTCTAATTCATTCGTACGATCCATTCTAATTCATTCGCACTATCCTACGATCCATTCTAATTCATTGCACGAATGTATCCATTCTAATTCATTCGTACAATCCATTCTAATTCATTTGCACGATCCATTCTAATTCATTCGTATGATCCATTCTAATTCATTCGTACAATCCATTCTAATTCATTCTCACGAATGTAACCTTTCTAATTCATTTGTATGTATCCATTCTAATTCATTCGTACGATCCATTCTAATTCATTCTCACGAATGTAACCTTTCTAATTCATTTGTATGTATCCAATCTAATTCATTCGTACAATCCATTCTAATTCATTCGCACGATCCATTCTAATTCTTTCGTACGATCCATTCTAATTCATTCGCACGAATGTATCCATTCTAATGCATTCTTACGATTCATTCTAATTCATTCGCACGATCCATTCTAATTCATTCGTACGATCCATTTTAATTCATTCGTCCGATCCATTCTAATTCATTCGCAAGAATGTATCCACTCTAATTCATTCGTACAATCCATTCTAATTTATTCGTACGATCCATTCTAATTCATTCGCTCGAATGTATCCATTCTAATTCATTCGTTCGATCCATTCTAATTCATTCGTACGATCCATTCAAATTCATTCGCATGATCCATTCTAATTCATTCGTACGATCCATTCTAATTCATTCTCATGAATGTAACCTTTCTAATTCATTTGTACGATCCATTCTAATTTATTCGTACGATCCATTCTAATCCATTCGTACGATCCATTCTAATTCATTCTCACAAATGTAACCTTTCTAATTCATTTGTACGATCCATTCTAATTCATTCGTACGATCCATTCTAATCTATTCGTACGATCCATTCTAATCCATTCGTACAATCCATTCTAATTTATTCGCACGAATGTAACCATTCTAATTCATTCGTATGATCCATTCGAATTCATTCCTACGATCCATTCTAATTCATTCGCACGAATGTATCCATTCTAATTCATTTGCATGAACCATTCTAATTCATTCCTATGATCCATTCTAATTCTTTCATACGATCCATTCTAATTCATTCTCACGAATGTAACCATTCTAATCCATTCGTACGATCCATTCTAATCCATTCATACGATCCATTCTAATCCATTCATACGATCTATTCTAATCCATTCGTATGATCCATTCTAATTCATTCTCACAAACGTAACCTTTCTAATTCATTTGTATGATCCATTCTAATTTATTCGTACGATCCATTCTAATCCATTCGTACGATCCATCGTAATTCATTCATACAATCCATTCAGATTCATTCGCACAAATGTATCCATTCAAATTCATTTGTACGATCCATTCTAATTAATTCGCACGATCCATTCTAATTCAGTCATATGAATGTTTCCATTCTAATTCATTCGCACAAATATATCCATTCTAATTCATTCGTACGATCCATTCAAATTCATTCACACGATCCATTCTAATTCATTCGTACGATCCATTCTAATTCATTCGCACAATCCATTCTAATTCATTCGCACGATCCATTCTAATTCATTGGCACGATCCATTCTAATTCATTCGTATGATCCATTCTAATTCATTCCTACGATCTATTCTAATTCATTCGCTCGAATGTATCCATTCTAATTCATTCGTTCGATCCATTCTAATTCATTCGTACAATCCATTCAAATTCATTCGCATGATCCATTCTAATTCATTCGTACGATCCATTCTAATTTATTCTCATGAATGTAACCTTTCTAATTCATTTGTATGATCCATTCTAATTCATTCGTACGATCCATTCTAATTCATTCGCACGAATATATCCATTCTAATGCATTCGTACGATTCATTCTAATTCTTTCGCACGATCCATTCTAATTCATTCGAACGATCCATTCTAATTCCTTTGCACGATTTATTCTAGTTCATTCGTACGATCCATTCTAATTCATTCTCACGATCCATTCTAATTCATTCGTACGATCCATTCTAATTCATTCGCACGAATGTATCCATTCTAATGCATTCGTACGATCCATTCTAATTCATTCGTACGATCCATTCTAATCCATTCGTACGATCCATTCTAATCCATTCGTACGATCCATTCTAATTCATTCTCACAAATGTAACCTTTCTAATTCATTTGTATGATCCATTCTAATTCATTCGTACGATCCATTCTAATCCATTCGTACGATCCATTTTAATTCATTCGCACGAATGTAACCATTCTAATTCATTTGTACGATCCATTCTAATTCATTCCTACGATCCATTCAAATTCATTCGCACGAATGTATCCATTCTAATTCATTTGCACGATCCATTCTAATTCATTCCTATGATCCATTCTAATTCATTCGTACAATCCATTCTAATTCATTCACTCGAATGTATCCGTTCTAATTCATTCGTACAATCCATTCTAATTCATTCGTTCGATCCATTCTAATCCATTCATTCGCTCGAATGTATCCATTCTAATTCATTCGTATGATCCATTCTAATTCTTTCATATGATCCCTTCTAATTCATTCGTACGAATGTATCCATTCTAGTTCATTCGTACGCTCCATTCTATTTCATTCGTACGCTCCATTCTTATTCATCGCACAAACGTATCCATTCTAATTTATTCGTACGATCCAATCAAATTCAATCGTATGATCCATTCTTATTCATTCGCACAAATGTATCCATTTTAATTCATTCGTACAATCCATTCTAATTTATTTATACGATCCATTCTAATTCATTCGCACGATCCATTCTAATTTATTCGTACGATCCATTCTAATTCATTCGCATGAATATATCTATTCTAATTCATTCGTATGATCCTTTCTAATTTATTCGCACGATCTATTCTAATTCTTTCGTACGATCCATTCTAATTCATTCGTACGATCCATTCTAATTCATTCGCACGAATATATCATACGAATGAATTAGAATGGATCATGCGAATGAATTAAAATGGATCGTACGAATGAATTAGAATGGATCGTACAAATGAATTAGAAAGGTTACATTTGTGAGAATGAATTAGAATGGATCATACGAATGAATTAGAATGGATCGTACGAATGGATTAGAATGGATCGTACGAATGAATTAGAATGGATACATTCGAGCGAATGAATTAGAATGGATCGTAGGAATGAATTAGAATGGATCGTACGAATGAATTAGAATGGATACATTCGTGCGAATGAATTAGAATGGTACGATCCATTCTAATTCGTTCGTATGATCCATTCTAATTCGTTCGTCCGATTCATTCTAATTCATTCGTACGATCCATTCTAATGCATTCGTACGATTCATTCTAATTCATTCGCACGATCCATTCTAATTCATTCGTATGATCCATTCTAATTCATTCCTATGATCTATTCTAATTCATTCGCTCGAATGTAACCTTTCTAATTAGAATGGATCATACAAATGAATTAGAAAGGTTACATTCGTGAGAATAAATTAGAATGGATCGTACGAATGAATTAGAATGGATCGTACAAATGAATTAGAATGGATACATTCGAGCGAATGAATTAGAATGGATTGTACGAACGAATTAGAATGGATCATAGGAATGAATTAGAATGGATCGTGAAAATGAATTAGAATGGATCGTGCGAATAAATTAGAATGGATCGTACGAATGAATTAGAACGGATTCGTGCGAATGAATTAGAATGGATCATACGAATGAATTAGAATGGATCATACAAATGAATTAGAAAGGTTACATTCGTGAGAATGAATTAGAATGGATCGTACAAATGAAATAGAATGGATCATGCGAATGAATTTGAATGGATCGTACGAATGAATTAGAATGGATCGAACGAATGAATTAGAATGGATACATTCGAGCGAATGAATTAGAATAGATCGTAGGAATGAATTAGAATGGATCGCGCAAATGAATTAGAATGAATCGTACGAATGAATTAGAATGGATACATTCGTGTGAATGGATTAGAATGGATCGTACGAATGAATTAGAATGGATCCACCGAAAGAGTTAGAATGGATCATACGAATGAAATAGAATGGATCGTACGAATGAATTCGAATGGATTGTGCGAATGAATTAGAATGGATCATATGAATGAATAAGAATGGATCGTACGAATGAATTAGAATGGATCGTGCGAATGAATTAGAATGAATCGTACGAATGCATTAGAATGGATCGTGCGAATGAATTAGAATGGATCGTACGATGCAATCTAATTCATTCGTACGATCCATTCTAATTCATTCGTATGATCAATTCTAACTCATTCGCACGATCCATTCTAATTTATTCTCACGAATGTAACCTTTCTAATTCATTTGTATGATCCATTCTAATTCATTCGTACGATCCATTCTAATCCATTCGTACGATCCATTCTAATCCATTCGTACGATCCATTCTAATCCATTCGCACGATCCATTTTAATTCATTCGTACGATCCATTCTTATTCATTCATACGATCCATTCTAATTCATTCGCACAATCCATTCTAATTCATTCGTACGATCCATTCTAATTCATTCGTATGATCCATTCTAACTCATTCGGTGGATCCATTCTAATTCATTCGTACGATCCATTCTAATTCATTCGTACGAATGTATCCATTCAAATCCATTCGTACGATCCATTCTAATTCATTCGCACGAATGTAACCGTTCTAATTCATTCGTACGATCCATTCTAATTCATTCCTACGATCCATTCTAATTCATTCGCACGAATGTATCCATTCTAATTCATTTGCACGATCCATTCTAGTTCATTCCTATGATCCATTCTAATTCATTCGTACGATCCATTCTAATTCATTCGCTCGAATGTATCCATTCTAATTCATTCGTACGATCCATTCTAATTCAATCGTACGATCCTTTCTAATTCATTCGCACGAATGTATCCATTCTAATTCATTTGCACGATCCATTCTAATTCATTCCTATGATCCATTCTAATTCATTCGTACGATCCATTCTAATTCATTCGCTCGAATGTATCCATTCTAATTCATTCGTACGATCCATTCTAATTTGTTCAAACGATCCATTCTAATTCGTTCGTACGATCCATTCTAATTCATCCGTACGATCCATTCTAATCCATTCGTACGATCCATTCTAATTCATTCGTACAAATGAATTAGAATGGATCGTATGAATGAATAAGAATGGATCGTAAGAATTAATTAGAATGGATCGTGCGAATGAATTAGAATAAATCGTATGAATGAATTAGAATGGATACATTCGAGCGAATGAATTAGAATGGATCGTACGAATGAATTAGAATGCATCATAGGAATGAATTAGAATGGATCGTGCAAATGAATTAGAATGGATACATTCGTGCTAATGAATTAGAATGGATCATAGGAATGAATTAGAATGGATCGTACGAATGAATTAGAATGGTTACATTCGTGCGAATGAATTAGAATGGATCGTACGAATGAATTAGAATGGATCGTACGAATGGATTAGAATGGATCGTACGAATGAATTAGAATTGATCATACGAATGAGTTAGAATGGATCGTACGAATGAATTAGAATGGATTGTACGAATGAATTAGAATGGATCATACGAATGAATTAGAATGGATCGTGTGAATGAATTAGAATTGATCATACGAATGCGTACGAATGAATTAGAATGGATCGTACAAATAAATTAGAAAGGTTACATTTGTGAGTATGAATTAGAATGGATCGTACGAATGAATTAGAATGGATCATACGAATGGATTAGAATGGATCGTATGAATGGATTAGAATGGATCGTACGAATGAATTAGAATGGATCATATAAATGAATTAGAAAGGTTACATTCGTGAGAATGAATTAGAATGGATCGTACGAATGAATTAGAATAGATCATGCGAATGAATTTGAATAGATCGTACGAATGAATTAGAATGGATCGAACAAATAAATTAGAATGGATACATTCGAGCGAATGAATTAGAATAGATCATAGGAATGAATTAGATTGGATCATACGAATGAATTAGAATGGATCGTGCGAATGAATTAGAATGGATTGTACGAATGAATTATAATAGATACATTCGTGCGAATGAATTAGAATGGATCGGACGAATGAATTAGAATGGATCGTACGATCCATTCTAATTCGTTTGTATGATCCATTCTAATGCATTCGTATGATTCATTCTAATTCATTCGCACGATATATTGTAATTCATTCGTACGATCCATTCTAATCCATTCGTACGATCCATTCTAATTCATTCGTACGATCCATTCTAATTCATTCTCACAAATGTAACCTTTCTAATTCATTTGTACGGTCCATTCTAATTCATTTGTACGATCCATTCTAATCCATTCGTACGATCCATTCTAATCCATTCGTACGATCCATTCTAATTCATTTGCACGAATGTAACCATTCTAATTCATTCGTACGATCCATTCTAATTCATTCCTACGATCCATTCTAATTCATTCGCACGAATGTATCCATTCTAATTCATTTGCACGATCCATTCTAATTCATTCCTATGATCTATTCTAATTCATTCGCACGAATGTAACCATTCTAATTCATTCATACGATCCATTCTAATTCATTCCTACGATCCATTCTAGTTCATTCGCATGAATGTATCCATTCTAATTCATTTGCACGATCCATTCTAATTCATTCCTATGATCCATTCTAATTCATTCGTACGATCCATTCTAATTCATTCGCTCGAATGTATCCATTATAATTCATTCGTACGATCCATTATAATTCATTCGTACGATCCATTCTAATTCATTCTCACGAATGTATCCATTCTAATTCATTCGTACAATCCATTCTAATTTCTTCATACGATCCATTCTAATTCATTCGCACGATCCATTCTAATTCATTCGTACGATCCATTCTAATTCATTCGCATGAATATATCTATTCTAATTCATTCGTATGATCCATTATAATTTATTCGCACGATCAATTCTTATTCATTCGCTCGAATGTATCCATTTTAATTCATTCATACAATCTATTCTAATTCGTTCATACGATCCATTCTAATTCGTTCATACGATCCATTCTAATTCATTCGCACGATCCATTCTAATTCATTCGCACGAATGTATCCATTCTAATTCATTTGCACGATCCATTCTAATTCATTCCTATGATCCATTCTAATTCATTCGTACGATCCATTCTAATTCATTCGTCCGATCCATTCAAATTCATTCGTATGATGCAATCAAATTCATTCGCACAAATGTATCTATTCTAATTCATTTGTATAATGCGTTCTAATTCATTCGTACGATCCATTCTAATCCATTCGTACGATCCATTCTAATTCATTCTCACAAATGTAACCTTTCTAATTCAATCGTATTATCCATTCTAATTTATTCGCACAATCTATTCTAATTCATTCGTACGATCCATTCTAATTCATTCGTACGATCCATTCTAATTCATTCTCACGAATGTAACCTTTCTAATTCATTTGTATGATCCATTCTAATTCATTCGTACGATCCATTCTAATCCATTCGTACGATCCATTCTAATTCATTCGGACGATCCATTCTAATTCATTCTCACAAATGTAACCTTTCTAATTCATTTGTACGATCCATTCTAATTCATTCGTACGATCCATTTTAATTCATTCGCGTGCGAATGAATTAGAATGGATCATAGGAATGAATTAGAATGGATCGTACGAATGAATTAGAATGGTTACATTCGTGCGAATGAATTCGAATGGATCGTATGAACGAATTAGAATGGATCGTAAGAATTAGAATGGATATATTTGTGCGAATGAATTAGAATGGATCGTATGAATGAATTAGAATGGATCGTATGAATGGATTAGAATGGATCGTACAAATGGATTAGAATGGATCGTGCAAATGAATTAGAATGGATTGCACGAATGTATCCATTCTAATCCAGTCGTACGAATGGATTAGAATGGATCGTACGAATGAATTAGAATGGATCGTGCGAATGAATTAGAATGGATCGTATGAATAAATTAGAATGGATCGTACGAATGAATTAAAATGGATACATTTGTGCGAATGAATTAGAATGGATCATACGATTGAATTAGAATGAATCGTACGAATGAATTAGAATGGATCATGCGAATGAATTTGAATGGATCGTACGAATGAATTAGAATGGATCGAACGAAAGAATTAGAATGGATACATTCGAGCGAATGAATTAGAATAGATCATAGGAATGAATTAGAATGGATCATACGAATGAATTAGAATGGATCGTGCGAATGAATTAGAATGGATTGTACGAATGAATTAGAATGGATACATTCGTGCGAATGAATTAGAATGGATCGGACGAATGAATTAGAATGGATCGTATGATTGCATTAGAATGGATCATACGAATGAATTAGAATGGATACATTCGAGCGAATGAATTAGAATGGATTGTGCGATGAATTAGAATGGATCATACAAATGAATTAGAATGGACTCTAATCCTTTCGTACGATCCATTCTAATCTATTCTAATTCATTCGCACAAATGTATCCATTCTAATTCATTCTCACGAATGTAACCTTTCTAATTCATTTGTATGATCCATTCAAATTCATTCGTACGAATGAATAGAATGGATCGTACGAATGAATCGTACGAATGAATTAGAATGGATCATGCGAATGAATTAGAATGGATCATGCGAATGAATTAGAATAGATCGTATGAATGAATTAGAATAGATCGTACGAATAAATTAGAATGGATCGTGCGAATGAATTAGAATGGATCGTACGAATGAATTAGAATGGATCCATAGAATGAGTTAGAATGGATCATACGAATGAATAAGAATGGATCGTACGAATGAATTAGAATGGATACATTCGAACGAATGAATTAGAATAGATCGTAGGAATGAATTAGAATGGATCATACAAATGAATTAGAATGGATCGTGCGAATGAATTAGAATGGATTGTATGAATGAATTAGAATGGATAGTGTGAATGAATTAGAATGGATCGTACGAATGAATTACAATGGATTGTGCGAATGAATTAGAATGGATCGTACGAATGAATTAGAATGGATATATTTGAACGAATAAATTAGAATGGATCATACGAATGAATTAGAATGGATCGTACGAATGAATTAGAATGGATCGTGCGAATGAATTAGAATCGATCGTACGAATGAATTAGTATGGATCGTACGAATGAATTAGATCATACGAATGAATTAGAAAGTATCATATGAATGAATTAAAATGGATACATTCATACGACTGAATTAGAATGAATCGTGCGAATTAATTAGAATGGATAATGCGAATGAATTAGAATGGATCGTACGAACGAATTAGAATGGATCGTACGAACGAATTAGAATGGATCGTATGAATGAATTAGAATGGATCGTACGAATGGATTAGAATGGATCGTACGAATGGATCATGCGAATGAATTAGAATGGATCATACGAATTAATTAGAATGGATACATTAGAGCGAACGAATTAGAACGCATTGTACGAATGAATTAGAATGGATCGTACGAATGCATTAGAATGGATACATTCGAGCGAATGAATTAGAACGCATTGTACGAATGAATTAGAATGGATCGTACGAATGAATTAAAATGGATCGTACGAATGAATTAGAGTGGATCATACGAATAAATTAGAATGGATCCACCGAATGAGTTAGAATGGATCATACGAATGAATTAGACTGGATCGTACGAATGAATTAGAATGGATTGTGCGAATGAATTAGAATGGATCGTATGAATGAATAAGAATGGATCGTACGAATGAATTAGAATGGATCGTGCGAATGAATTAGAATGAATTGTACGAATGTATTAGAATGGATCGTACGAATGAAATAGAATGAATCGTACGATCCATTCTAATTCATTCGTCCGATCCATTATAATTCATTCGCACGAATGTATCCATTTTAATTCATTCGTACAATCCATTCTAATTCATTCGCACGATGCATTCTAATTCATTCGTATGATCCATTCTAATTCATTCCTACGATCTATTCTTATTCATTCGCTCGAATGTATCCATTCTAATTCATTCGTTCGATCCATTCTAATTCATTCAAACGATCCATTCAAATTCATTCGTACGATCCATTCTAATCCATTCGTACGATCCATTCTAATCCATTCGTACGATCCATTCTAATTCATTCATAAGATCCATTCTAATTCATTCTCACAAATGTAACCTTTCTAATTTATTTGTACGATCCATTCTAATTCATTCGTACGATCCATTCTAATTCATTCGTACGATCCATTCTAATTCATTCGTATGATCCATTCGAATTCATTCGCACAAATGTATCCATTCTAATTCATTCGTACGATCCATTCTAATTCATTCGCACGATCCATTCTAATTTATTCGTACGATCCATTCTAATTCATTCCCATGAATGTATCCATTCTAATGCATTCGTACGATCCATTCTAATCCATTCGTACGATCCATTCTAATTCATTCTCATAAATGTAACCTTTCGAATTCATTTGTACGATCCATTCTAATTCATTCGCACGATCCATTCTAATCTATTCGAATGAATTAGAATGGATTGTAGGAATGAATTAGAATGGATCGTATGAATGAATAAGAATGGTTACATTCGTGCGAATGAATTAGAATGGATCGTACGAATGGATTAGAATAGATCGTACGAATGGATTAGAATGGATCGTACGAATGAATTAGAATGGATCGTACAAATGAATTAGAAAGGTTATATTTGTGAGAATGAATTAGAATGGATCGTACGAATGAATTAGAATGGATCGTACGAATGGATTAGAATGGATCGTACGAATGCATTAGAATGGGTCGTACGAATGAATTAGAATGGATCGTACAAATGAATTAGAAAGGTTACATTCGTGAGAATGAATTAGAATGGATCGTACGAATGAATTAGAATGGATCATGCGAATGAATTTTAATCGTACGAATGAATAAGAATGGATCATACGAATGAATTAGAATGGATCGTACGAATGTATCCATTCTAATTCATTCCTACGATCTATTCTAATTCGCTCATATAATCCATTCTAATTCGTTCGTACGATCCATTCTAATTCGTTCGTATGATCCATTCTAATTCATTCGCACGATCCATTCTAATTCATTCCTATGATCCATTCTAATTCATTCGTACGATCCATTCTAATTCATTCGCTCGAATGTATCCATTCTAATTCATTCGTACGATCCATTCTAATTCGTTCATACGATTCATTCTAATTCGTTCGTACGATCCATTCTAATTCATTCGCACGAATGTATCCATTCTAATTCATTCACACAATCCATTCTAATCCATTCGTACGATCCATTCTAATCCATTCGTACGATCCATTCTAATTCATTCGTACGATCCATTCTAATTCATTTGCATGAATGTATCCATTCTAATTTATTTGCACGATCCATTCTAATTCATTCGCACGATACATTCTAATTCATTCGTATGATCCATTCTAATTCATCGCACAAATGTATCCAATCTAATTCATTCGTACGATAAATTCAAATTCATTCGCACGATCGATTCTAATTCATTCGTATGATCCATTCTAATTCATTCGTACGATCCATTCTAACTCATTCGGTAGATCCATTCTAATTCATTCGTACGATCCATTCTAATTCATTTGCACGATCCATTCTAATTCATTCCTATGATCCATTCAAATTCATCGCACAAATGTATCCATTCTAATTTATTCGTACGATCCATTCTAATTCATTCGTATGATCCATTCTAATTCATTCGTACGATCCATTCTAATTCATTCCTACGATCCATTCTAATTCATTCGAACGATCCATTCTAATTCATTCGTACGATCCATTCTAATTCATTCGCACGAATGTATCCATTCTAATGTATTCGTACGATCCATTCCAATTCATTCGTACGATCCATTCTAATCCATTCGTACGATCGATTCTAATTCATTCGTACAATCCATTCTAATTCATTCGTACGATCCATTCTAATTCATTCGCATGAATATATCTATTCTAATTCATTCATACGATCCATTCTAATTCATTCGCACGATCCATTCTAATCCATTCGTACGATCCATTCTAATCCATTCGTACGATCCATTCTAATCCATTCGTACGATCCATTCTAATTCATTCGTACGATCCATTCTAATTCATTTGCATGAATGTATCCATTCTAATTTATTTGCACGATCCATTCTAATTCATTCGCACGATACATTCTAATTCATTCGTATGATCCATTCTAATTCATCGCACAAATGTATCCAATCTAATTCATTCGTACGATAAATTCAAATTCATTCGCACGATCGATTCTAATTCATTCGTATGATCCATTCTAATTCATTCGTACGATCCATTCTAACTCATTCGGTAGATCCATTCTAATCCATTCGTACGATCCATTCTAATTCATTTGCACGATCCATTCTAATTCATTCGTACGCTCCATTCTTATTCATCGCACAAATGTATCCATTCTAATTTATTCGTACGATCCATTCTAATTCATTCGTATGATCCATTCTAATTCATTCGTACGATCCATTCTAATTCATTCCTACGATCCATTCTAATTCATTCGAACGATCCATTCTAATTCATTCGTATGATCCATTCTAATTCATTCGCACGAATGTATCCATTCTAATGTATTCGTACGATCCATTCCAATTCATTCGTACGATCCATTCTAATCCATTCGTACGATCGATTCTAATTCATTCGTACAATCCATTCTAATTCATTCGTACGATCCATTCTAATTCATTCGCATGAATGTATCTATTCTAATTCATTCGTACGATCCATTCTAATTCATTCGCACGATCCATTCTAATTCATTCGCACGAATGTATTCATTCTAATTCATTTGCACGATCCATTCTAATTCATTCCTATGATCCATTCTAATTCATTCGTACGATCCATTCTAATTCATTCGCTCGAATGTATCCATTCTAATTCATTCGTACGATCCATTCTAATTCGTTCGTACGATCCATTCTAATTCGTTCGTACGATCTATTCTAATTCGTTCGTACGATCCATTCTAATTCGTTCGTACGATCCATTCTAATTCATTCGTACGATCCATTCTAATTCATTCGCACGAATGTATCCATTCTAATTCATTCGCACAAATGTATCCATTCTAATTCATTCGTACGATCCATTCTTATTCATTCATACGATCCATTCTAATTCATTTGCAAGATCCATTCTAATTCATTCGTACGATCCATTCTAATTCATTCGTACGGTCCATTCTAATCCATTCGTACGATCCATTCTAATTCAATCGTACAATGCGTTCTAATCCATTCGTACGATCCATTCTAATTCATTCGTACGATCCATTCTAATTCATTCGTTCGATCCATTCTAATTCATTCGTACGATCCATTCAAATTCATTCGCAAGGTCCATTCTAATTCATTCGTACGATCCATTCTAATTCATTCTCATGAATGTAACCTTTCTAATTCATTTGTATGATCCATTCTAATGCATTCGTACGATCCATTCTAATCCATTCGTACGATCCATTCTAATCCATTCGTACGATCCATTCTAATCGATTCGTACGATCCATTTTAATTCATTCTCACAAATGTAACCTTTCTAATTCATTTGTACGATCTATTCTAATTCATTCGTACGATCCATTCTAATCCATTCGTACGATCCATTCTAATCAATTCGTACGATCCATTCTAATTCATTCGCACGAATGTAACCATTCTAATTCATTCGTACGATCCATTCTAATTCATTCTTACGATCCATTCTAATTCATTTGCATGATCCATTCTAATTCATTCGCACAAATGTATCCATTCTAATTCATTCGCTCGAATGTATCTATTTTAATTCATTCGTACGATCCATTCTAATTCATTCGTACGATCTAATTCATTCGTACGATCCATTCTAATCCATTCGTACGATCCATTCTAATCCATTCGTACGATCCATTCTAATGCATTCGTACGATCCATTCTAATTCATTCTCACAAATGTAACCTTTCTAATTCATTTGTACGATCCATTCTAATTCATTCGTACGATCCATTCTAATCCATTCGTACGATCCATTCTAATTCATTCATACGATCCATTCTAATTCGTTCGTACGATCCATTCTAATTCATTCGTACTATCTATTCTAATTCATTCGCACGAATGTAACCACTCTAATTCATTCGTACGATTCATTCTAATTCATTCGTACGATCCATTCAAATTCATTCGCATGATCCATTCTAATTCATTCGTACAATCCATTCTAATTCATTCTCACGAATATATCTTTTCTAATTCATTTGTATTATCCATTCTAATTCATTCATACGATCCATTCTAATCCATTCGTACGATCCATTCTAATCCATTCGTGTGATCCATTCTGATCCATTCGTACGATCCATTCTAATTCATTCGTACGATCCATTCTAATTCATTCTCACAAATGTAACCTTTCTAATGCATTTGTACGATCCATTCTAATTCATTCGTACGATCCATTCTAATCCATTCGTACGTTCCATTCTAATCCATTCGTATGATCCATTCTAATCCATTCGTACGATCCATTCTAATTCATTCGCACGAATGAAACCATTCTAATTCATTCGTACGATCCATTCTAATTCATTCCTACGATCCATTCTAATTCATTCGCACGAATGTATCCATTCTAATTCATTTGCACGATCCATTCTAATTCATTCCTATGATCCATTCTAATTCATTCGTACGATCCATTCTAATTCATTCGCTCGAATGTATCCATTCTAATTCATTCTTATGATCCATTCTAATTCATTCATACGATCCATTCTAATCCATTCTAATTCATTCGTACGATCCATTCTTATTCATTCGTATGATCCATTCTTATACATTCGCACGATCCAGTCTAATTGATTCGCACGATCCATTCTAATTCATTCGCACGAATGTATCCATTCTAATTCATTCGTACGATCCATTCTAATTCATTAATATGATCCATTCTAATTCATTCGTACGATCCATTCTAATTCATATGCACAAAGGTATCCATTCTAATTCATTCGTACGATCCATTCTAATTCATTCATACGATCCATTCTAATTCATTCGCACGATCCGTTCTAATTCATTCGTACGATCCATTCAAATTCATTCGCACGAATGTAACCATTCTAATTTATTCGTACGATCCATTCTAATTCATTCCTATGATCCATTCTAATTTATTCGCACGAATGTATCCATTCTAATTCATTCCTATGATCCATTCTAATTCATTCATATGATCCATTCTAATTCATTCGTACGATCCATTCTAATTCATTCGCACGATCCATTCTAATTTATTCGTACGATCCATTCTAATTCATTCGTACGATCTATTCTAATTCATTCGTATCATCCATTCTAATTCATTCGTACGATCCATTCAAATTCATTTGTACGATCCATTCTAATTCATTCGTTCGATCCATTCTAATTCATTTGTACGATCCATTTTAATTCATTCGTACGATCTATTCTAATTCATTCGATACATTCGTGCGAATGAATTAGAATGGATCGTAGAAATGAATTAGAATGGATCGTACGAATGGATAAAAATGGGTACATTCATACGATCCATTCTAATTCATTCGTACGATCCATTCTAATTCATTCGCACGATCCATTCTAATTTATTCGTACGATCCATTCTAATCTATTTATACGATCCATTCTAATCCATTCGTACGATCCATTCTAATTCATTCGCATGATCCATTCTAATTCATTCGTATGATCCATTCTAATTCATTCGCACGATCCATTCAAATTCATTCGCACGATCCATTCTAATTCATTCTACGATCCATTCAAATTCATTTGTACGATCCATTCTAATTCATTCGCACGAATGTATCCATTCTAATTCATTCCTATGATCTATTCTAATTCATTCGTACGATCCATTCTAATTCATTCATACGATCCATTCTTATTCATTCATACGATCCATTCTAATTCATTCGCATGATCCATTCTAATTCATTCATACGATCCATTCTAATTCATTCGCACGAATGGATCGTATGATCCATTCTAATGCATTCGTACGATCCATTCTAATTCATTCGCACGATCCATTCTAATTCATTCGTACGATTCATTCTAATTCATTCGCATGAATGTAACCTTTCTAATTCATTTGTATGTATCCATTCTAATTCATTAGCACGATCCATTCTAATTCATTTGTACGATCTATTTTAATTCATTCGTACGATCCATTCTAATTCATTCGATACATTCGTGCGAATGAATTAGAATGGATCGTAGGAATGAATTAGAATGGATCGTACGAATGGATTAAAATGGATACATTCATACGATCCATTCTAATTTATTCGCACGATCTATTCTAATTCATTCGTACGATCCATTCTAATTCATTCATACGATCCATTCTAATTCATTCGCACGAATGTATGATACGAATGAATTAGAATGGATCATGCGAATGAATTAAAATGGATCGTACGAATGAATTAGAATGGATCGTACCAATGAATTAAAAAGGTTATATTTGTGAGAATGAATTAGAATGGATCGTACGAATGAATTAGAATGGATCGTACGAATGGATTAGAATGGATCGTACGAATGAATTAGAATGGATCATACAAATGAATTAGAAAGGATACATTCGTGAGAATGAATTAGAATGGTTCGTACGAATGAATTAGAATGGATCATGCGAATGAATTTGAATGGATCGTACGAATGAATTAGAATGGATCGAACGAATGAATTAGAATGGATACATTCGAGCGAATGAATTAGAATAGATCGTAGGAATGAATTAGAATGGATCATACGAATGAATTAGAATGGATCGTACGAACGAATTAGAATGGATCGTACGAACGAATTAGAATGGATCGTATGAACGAATTAGAATGGATCGTACGAATGAATTAGAATGGATACATTCGAGCGAATGAATTAGAATGGATCGTACGAATGAATTAGAATGGATCATAGGAATGAATTAGAATGGATCGTGCAAATGAATTAGAATGGATACATTCGTGCGAATGAATTAGAATGGATCGTGCGAATGAATTAGAATGGATCGTACGAATGAATTAGAATAGATACATTCAAGCGAATGAATTAGAATAGATTGTAGGAATGAATTAGAATGGATCATACGAATGAATTAGAATGGATCGTGCGAATGAATTAGAATGGATTGTACGAATGAATTAGAATGGATACATTCGTGCGAATGAATTAGAATGGATCGGACGAATGAATTAGAATGGATCGTACGAATGGATTAGAACGCATTGTACGAATGAATTAGAATAGATACATTTGTGCGAATGAATTAGATTGTATCGTACGAATGAATTTGAATGGATTGTACGAACGAATTAGAATGGATCGTACTTATGAATTAGAATGGATCTTGCGATTGAATTAGAATAGATCATACGAATGAATTAAAATGGATACATTCGTGCGAATGAACTAGAATGGATACATACATTCATGCGAATGAATTAGAATGAATCGTATGAATAAGTTAGAATGGATCGTATGAATGAATTAGAATGGATTGCATGAATGAATTAGAATGGATCATACGAATGAATTAGAATGGATCATACGAATGAATTAGAATGGATACATTCATGCAAATGAATTAGAATGGATCGTACGAATGAATTAAAATGGATCTTGTGATTGAATTAGAATAGATCATACGAATGAATTAAAATGGATACATTCGTGCGAATGAACTAGAATGGATACATACATTCATGCGAATGAATTAGAATGAATCATATGAATGAGTTAGAATGGATCGTATGAATGAATTAGAATGGATTGCATGAATGAATTAGAATGGATCATACGAATGAATTAGAATGGATCGTACGAATGAATTAGAATGGATACATTCTTGCAAATAAATTAGAATGGATCGTACAAATAAATTAGAATGGATCATACGAATGAATTAGAATGGATCATGCGAATGAATTAGAATGGATACATTCATACAAATGAATTAGAATGGATCGTGTGAATGAATTAGAATGGATCGTACGAATGAATTAGAATGGATACATTTGTGTGAATGAATTAGAATGGATCGTACGAATGAATTGGAATGAATCATACGAATGAATTAGAATGGATCATACGAATGAATTAGAATACATCATATGAATGAATTAGAATGGATCGTACGTTTGAATTAGATTGGATTGTGCAAATGAATTAGAATGGATACATTCGTGCGAATGAATTAGAATAGATCGTATGAATGAATTAGAATGGATCGTACGAATGAATTAGAATGGATCGTGCAAATGAATTTGAATGGATCGTGCGAATGAATTAGAATGGATCATACGAATGAATTAGAATACATCATGTGAATGAATTAGAATGGATCATACGTTTGAATTAGATTGGATTATGCGAATGAATTAGAATGGATACATTCGTGCGAATGAATTAGAATAGATCGTATGAATGAATTAGAATGGATCGTACGAATGAATTAGAATGGACCGTGCGAATGAATTTGAATGGATCGTGCGAATGAATTAGAATGAATCATACGAATGAATTAGAATGGATCGTACGAATGAATTAGAATGGATACATTCGTGCGAATGAATTAGAATGGATCTTACGAATAAATTAGACTGGATCGTACGAATAATTTAGAATGGATACATTCATACGAATGAATTAGAATGGATCGTACGAATGGATTAGAATGGATCGTACGAATGAATTAGAATGCATACATTTGTGCGAATGAATTAGAATGGATCGGACGAATGAATTAGAATAAATCGTACGAATGAATTAGAATGGATCGTACAAATGAATTAGAATGGATACATTTGTGCGATGAATAAGAATGGAGCGTACGAATGAATTAGAATGGAGCGTACGAATGAACTAGAATGGATACATTCGTGCGAATGAATTAGAATGGATTGCACGAATGAATTAGAATGGATACATTCGTGCGAATGAATTAGAATAGATCGTACGAATAAATTAGAATGGATCGTGCGAATGAATTAGAATGAATCGTACTAATGAATTAGAATAGATCGTGCGAATGAATTAGAATGGATACGTTTGTGCGAATGAATTAGAATGGATCATATATTCGTGCAAATAAATTAGAATAGATCGTACGAATGAATTAGAATGGATCCACCGAATGAGTTAGAATGGATCATACGAATGAATTAGAATAGATCGTACAAATGAATTAGAATGGATTGTACGAATGAATTAGAATGGATCGTATGAATGGATTAGAACGCATTGTACGAATGAATTAGAATAGATACATTTGTGCGAATGAATTAGATTGCATTGTACGAATAAATTTGAATGGATTGTATGAATGAATTAGAATGGATCGCACGAATGAATTAGAATGGATCGTGCAAATGAATTAGAATGGATACATTTGTGCGAATGAATTAGAATAGATCGTGCGAATGAATTAGAATGGATCGTGCGAATGAATTAGAATGGATCGTGCGAATGAATTTGAATGGATCCACCGAATGAGTTAGAATGGATCATACGAATGAATTAGAATGGATCGTACGAAAGAATTTGAATGGATCGTTCGAATGAATTAGAATGGATCGTACGAATGAATTCGTATGATTCATTCTAATTCATTCGTACGATCCATTCTAATTCATTCGCACGAATGTAACAATTCTAATTCATTCGTACGATCCATTCTAATTCATTCCTACGATCCATTCTAATTTATTCGCACGAATGTAACCATTCTAATTCATTCGTACGATCCATTCTAATTCATTCCTACGATCCATTCTAATTCATTCGCACGAATATATCCATTCTAATTCATTTGCACAATCCATTCTAATTCATTCCTATGATCCATTCTAATTCATTCGAACGATCCATTCTAATTCATTCACACGAATGTATCCATTCTAATTCATTCGCACAAATGTATCCATTCTAATTCATTCGTACGATCCATTCTTATTCATTGATACGATCCATTCTAATTCATTTGCACGATCCATTCTAATTCATTCGTACGATCCATTCTAATTCAGTCGTATGATCCATTCTAATCCATTCGTACGATCCATTCTAATTCATTCGTACAATGCGTTCTAATCCATTCGTATGATCCATTCTAATTCATTCGTACGATCCATTCTAAT
Source organism: Chamaelirium japonicum (assembly GCA_947650365.1). Classification (NCBI taxonomy): domain Eukaryota; kingdom Viridiplantae; phylum Streptophyta; class Magnoliopsida; order Liliales; family Melanthiaceae; genus Chamaelirium; species Chamaelirium japonicum. The sequence continues at coordinate 77,242,003 of OX393552.1, read as the reverse complement.
TCATTCGTTCGATCCATTCTAATTCAATCGTACGATCCATTCAAATTCATTCGTATGATCCATTCTAATTCATTCGTACGATCCATTCTAATTCATTCTCATGAATGTAACCTTTCTAATTCATTTGTATGATCCATTCTAATTCATTTGTACGATCCATTCTAATCCATTCGTACGATCCATTCTAATCCATTCGTACGATCCATTCTAATACATTCGTACGATCCATTCTAATTCATTCTCACAAATGTAACCTTTCGAATTCATTTGTACGATCCATTCTAATTCATTCGTACGATCCATTCTAATCCACTCGTACGATCCATTCTAATCCAGTCGTACGATCCATTCTAATTAATTCGCACGAATGTAACCATTCTAATTCATTCGTACGATCCATTCTAATTCATTCGTACGATCCATTCTAATTCATTCCTACGATCTATTCTAATTCATTCGCTCGAATGTATCCATTCTAATTCATTCGTTCGATCCATTCTAATTCATTCGTACGATCCATTCAAATTCATTCGCATGATCCATTCTAATTCATTCGTACGATCCATTCTAGTTCATTCTCACGAATGTAACCTTTCTAATTCATTTGTATGATCCATTCCAATTCATTCGTATGATACATTTGTGCGAATGAATTAGAATGGATCGTAGGAATGAATTAGAATGGATCATGCGAATGAATTAGAATGGATTGTACGAATGAATTAGAATGGATCGTATGAATGAATAAGAATGGATCGTACGAATGAATTAGAATGGATCATACGTATGAATTAGAATGGATCGTGCGAATGAATTAGAATGGATCGTACGAATGAATTAGAATGGATCCACCGAATGAGTTAGAATGGATCATACGAATGAATTAGAATGGATCGTACGAATAAATTAGAATGGATTGTGCGAATGAATTAGAATGGATCGTATGAATGAATAAGAATGGATCGTACGAATGAATTAGAATGCATCGTGCGAATGAATTAGAATGAATCGTACGAATGCATTAGAATGGATCGTACGAATGAATTAGAATGAATCGTATGAACGAAATAGAATGGATCGTACGAACGAATTAGAATGGATCGTATGAACGAATTAGAATGGATCGTACGAATGAATTAGAATGGATACATTCGAGCGAATGAATTAGAATGGATCATACGAATGAATTAGAATGGATCATAGGAATGAATTAGAATGGATCGTGCAAATGAATTAGAATGGATACATTCGTGCGAATGAATTAGAATGGATCATACGAATGAATTAGAATAGATCGTAGGAATGAATTAGAATGGATCACACGAATGAATTAGAATGGATCGTGCGAATGAATTAGAATGGATTGTACGAATGAATTAAAATGGATACATTCGTGCGAATGAATTAGAATGGATCGGATGAATGAATTAGAATGGATCGTACGATTCATTCTAATTCATTCGTACGATCCATTCTAATGCATTGGTACAATTCATTCTAATTCATTCGCACGGTCCATTCTAATTCATTCGTATGATCCATTCTTATTCATTCATACGATCCATTCTAATTCATTCGTACGATCCATTCTAATTCATTCGTACGATCCATTCTAATTCATTCATATGATCCATTCTAACTCATTCGGTGGATCCATTCTAATTCATTCGTACGATCCATTCTAATTCATTCGCACGATCCATTCTAATTTATTCGTATGATCCATTCTAATTCATTCCTATGATCCATTCTAATTCATTCGCACGAATGTATCCATTCTAATTCATTTGCACAATCCATTCTAATTCATTCCTATGATCCATTCTAATTCTTTCGTACGATCCATTCTAATTCATTCGCTCGAATGTATCCATTCTAATTCATTCGTACGATCCATTCTAATTCGTTCATACGATCCATTCTAATTCGTTCGTACGATCCATTCTAATTCGTTCGTACGATTCATTCTAATTCATTCGTATGATCCATTCTAATGCATTCGTACGATTCATTCTAATTCATTCGCACGATCCATTCTAATTCATTCGTACGATCCATTCTTATTCATTCATACGATCCATTCTAATTCATTCACACAATCCATTCTAATTCATTTGTACGATCCATTCTAATTCATTCGTATGATCCATTCTAACTCATTCGGTGGATCCATTCTAATTCATTCGTACGGTCCATTCTAATTCAATCGCACGATCCATTCTAATTCAGTCGTACGATCCATTCTAATTCATTCGTACGATCCATTCTTATTCATTCATACGATCCATTCTAATTCATTCGTACGATCCATTATAATTCATTCGCACGATCCATTCTAATTCATTCGCACGATCCATTCTAATTCATTCCTACGATCCATTCTAATTCATTCGCACAAATGTATCGTACGAATGAATTAGAATGGATCATACAAATGAATTAGAAAGGTTACATTCGTGAGAATGAATTAGAATGGATCGTACGAATGAATTAGAATGGATCATGTGAATGAATTTGAATGGATCGTACGAATGAATTAGAATGGATCGAACGAATGAATTAGAATGGATACATTCGAGCGAATGAATTAGAATAGATCGTAGGAATGAATAAGAATGGATCATACGAATGAATTAGAATGGATTGTACGAATGAATTAGAATAGATCGTACGAATGAATTAGAATGGATCGTGTGAATGAATTAGAATGGATACATTCGAGCGAATGAATTAGAATAGATCGTAGGAATGAATTAGAATGGATCATACGAATGAATTAGAATGGATCGTGCGAATGAATTAGAATGGATTGTACGAATGAATTAGAATGGATACATTCATACGACTGAATTAGAATGGATGGTACGAATGAATTAGAATGGTTACATTCGTGCAAATGAATTAGAATGGATCGGACGAATGAATTAGAATGGATCGTACGAATGAATTAGATTGGATCGTGCGAATAAATTAGAATGAATCGTACGAATGAATTAGAATGGATCATACAAATGAATTAGAAAGGTTACATTCGTGAGAATGAATTAGAACGGATCGTGCGAATGAATTAGAATTGATCATACGAATGGATTAGAATGGATCGTACGAATGAATTAGAATAGATCGTACGAACAAATTAGAATGATCGTACGAACGAATTAGAATGGATCGTATGAACGAAATAGAATGGATCGTACGAATGAATTAGAATGGATACATTCGAGCGAATGAATTAGAATGGATCGTACGAATGAATTAGAATGGATCATAGGAATGAATTAGAATGGATCGTGCAAATGAATTAGAATGGAAACATTCATGCGAATGAATTAGAATGGATCGTAGGAATGAATTAGAATGGATCGTACGAATGAATTAGAATGGTTACATTCGTGCGAATGAATAAGAATGGATCGTACGAATGAATTAGAATGGATCGTGCGAATGAATTAGAATGGATCGTACGAATGAATAAGAATGGATCGTACGAATGAATTAGAATCGATCGTACGAATCAATTAGAATGGATCGTGCGAATGAATTAGAATGGATCGTACGACTTAATTAGAATGGATACATTTGTGCAAATGAGTTAGAATGGATCATACGAATGAGTTAGAATGGATCATACGAATGAATTAGAATGGATCATACGAATGAATTAGAATGGATCGTGCGAATGAATTAGATTGGACTGTACGAATGAATTAGAATGGATACATTCGAGCGAATGAATTAGAATAGATCATAGGAATGAATTAGAATGGATCATACAAATGAATTAGAATGGATCGTGTGAATGAATTAGAATGGATTGTACGAATGAATTAGAATGGATACATTCGTGCGAATGAATTAGAATGGATCGGACGAATGAATCGTACGATCCATTCTAATTCATTCGTCCGATCCATTCTAATTCATTCGCACGAATGTATCCATTCTAATTCATTCGTATATTCTAATTCATTCGTACGATCCATTCTAATTCATTCGCATGAATATATCTATTCTAATTCATTCGTATGATCCATTCTAATTTATTCTTACGATCTATTCTAATTCATTCGTACTATCCATTCTAATTCATTCGCACGAATGTATCATACGTATGAATTAGAATGGATCATGCGAATGAATTAAAATGGATCGTACGAATGAATTAGAATGGATCGTACAAATGAATTAGAAATGTTACATTTGTGAGAATGAATTAGAATGGATCGTACGAATGAATTAGAATGGATCGTACGAATGGATTAGAATGGATCGTACGAATGAATTAGAATGGATCATACAAATGAATTAGAAAGGTTACATTCGTGAGAATGAATTAGAATGGATCGTACAAATGAATTAGAATGGATCGTACGAATGAATTAGAATAGATCATGCGAATAAATTAGAATGGATCATACGAATGAATTAGAAAGGTTACATTTGTGAGAATGAATTAGAATGGATCGTACAAATGAATTAGAATGGATTGTACAAATGGATTAGAATGGATCGTACGAATGGATTAGAACGCATTGTACGAATGAATTAGAATAGATGCATTTGTGCGAATGAATTAGATTGCATCGTACGAATGAATTTGAATGGATCGAACGAATGAATTAGAATGGATCATACGAATAAACTAGAATGGATCGTGCAAATGAATTAGAATGGATACATTCGTGCGAATAAATTAGAATAGATCGTGCGAATGAATTAGAATGGATCGTACGAACGAATTAGAATGGATCGTATGAACGAATTAGAATGGATCGTACGAATGAATTAGAATGGATACATTCGAGCGAATAAATTAGAATAGATCGTGCGAATAAATTAGAATGGATCATACGAATGAATTAGAATAGATATATTCATGCGAATGAATTAGAATGGATCGTACGAATGAATTAAAATAGATCGTGTGAATGAATTAGAATGGATCGTATGAATAAATTAGAATGGATCGTACGAATGAATTAAAATGGATACATTTGTGCGAATGAATTAGAATGGATCATACGATTGAATTTGAAAGGATCGTACGAATAAATTAGAATGGATACATTTGTGCGATGAATAAGAATGGAGCGTACGAATGAATTAGAATAGTGCATACGAATGAACTAGAATGAATGGATCATACGAATGAATTAGACTGGATCGTGCGAATGAATTGGAATGGATAGTACGAATGAATTAGACTGGATCATACGAATAAATTGGAATGGATACATTCGTGCAAATGAATTAGAATTGATCGTACGAATGAATTAGAATGGATCATACGAATGAATTAGAATGGATCGTACGAATGAATAAGAATGGATCATATGAATGAATTAGAATGGTTACAATCGTGCGAATGAATTAGAATGGATCGCACGAATGGATTACAATGGATCGTACGAATGGATTAGAACACATTGTACGAATGAATTAGAATAGATACATTTGTGCGAATGATTTAGATTGCATCATACGAATGAATTTGAATGGATTGTACGAATGAATTAGAATGGATCGTACGAATGAATTTGAATGGATCAAACGAATGAATTAGAATAGATATATTCATGCGAATGAATTAGAATGGATCGTACGAATGAATTAGAATGGATCGTGTGAATGAATTAGAATGGATCGTATGAATGAATTAGAAAGGTTACATTCGTGAGAATGAATTAGAATGGATCGTGTGAATGAATTAGAATTGATCATACGAATGGATTAGAATGGATCGTACGAATGAATTAGAATGGATCGTACAAATGAATTAGAATGGATACATTCGAGCGAATGAATTAGAATGGATCGTACGAATGAATTAGAATGGATCATAGGAATGAATTAGAATGGATCGTGCAAATGAATTAGAATGGATACATTCGTGCGAATGAATTAGAATGGATCGTAGGAATGAATTAGAATGGATCGTACGAATGAATTAGAATTGTTACATTCGTGTGAATAAATTAGAATGGATCGTACGAATGGATTAGAATGGATCGTACGAATGGATTAGAATGGATCGTACGAATGAATTAGAATGGATCGTACAAATGAATTAGAATGGATCGTACGAATGAATTAGAATGGATTGTGAGAATGAATTAGAATGGATCGTACGAATGAATTAGAATGGATCGTACGAATGAATTAGAATGGATCATACAAATGAATTAGAAAGGTTACATTCGTGAGAATGAATTAGAATGGATCGTACGAATGAATTAGAATGGATCATGCGAATGAATTTGAATGGATTGTACGAATGAATTAGAATGGATCGAACGAATGAATTAGAATGGATAAATTCGAGCGAATGAATAGAATAGAGCGTAGGAATGAATTAGAATGGATCATACGAATGAATTAGAATGGATCATGCGAATCATTTAGAATGGATTGTACGAATGAATTAGAATGGATACATTCGTGCGAATGAATTAGAATGGATCGGACGAATGAATTAGAATGGATCGTACGAATGAATTAGAATGGATCATGCGAATGAATTAGAATGAATCGTACGAATGCATTAGAATGGATCATACAAATGAATTAAAATGGACCGTACAAATGAATTGGAATGGATCGTACGAATGAATTAAAATACATCATGTGAATGAATTAGAATGGATCGTACGTTTGAATTAGATTGGATTGTGCGAATGAATTAGAATGGATACATTCGTGCGAATGAATTAGAATAGATCGTATGAATGAATTAGAATGGATCGTACGAATGAATTAGAATGGATACATTTGTACGAATGAATTAGAATGGATCGTACGAATGAATTAGAATGGATCGTACAAATGAATTAGAATAGATAGTGCGAATGAATTAGAATGGATCGTACGAATGAATTAGAATTGATTGTACGAATGAATTAGAATAGATCGTGCGAATGAATTAGAATGGATCATACGAAAGAATTTGAACGGATCGTTCGAATGAATTAGAATGGATCGTAAGAATGGATTAGAATGGATCGTACGAATGAATTAGAATGGATCATACAAATGAATTAGAAAGGTTACATTTATGAGAATGAATTAGAATGGATCGTACGAATGAATTAGAATGGATCATGCGAATGAATTTGAATGGATCGTACGAATGAATTAGAATGGATCGTACGATCCATTCTAATTCATTCGCACGATCTATTCTAATTCATTTGTACGATTCATTCTAATTCATTCGTATGAGTTATTCTAATTCATTCGTACGATCCATTCTAATTCATTCGTACTATCCATTCTAATTCATTTGTACGATCCATTCTAATTCATTCACATGATCCATTCTAATTCATTTGTACGATCAATTCTAATTCGTTCGTACGATCCATTCTAATTCATTCGTATGATCCATTCTAACTCATTCGGTGGATCCATTCTAATTCATTCGTACGATTCATTCTAAATCATTCGCACGATCCATTCTAATTTATTCGTACGATCCATTCTAATTCATTCGTACGATCCATTCTAATTCATTCGTATGATCCATTCTAATCCATTTGTACAATCCATTCTAATTCATTCGTACAATCCATTCTAATTCATTCGCTCAAATGTATCCATTCTAATTCATTCGTACAATCCATTCTAATTCAGTCGTACGATCCATTCTAATCCATTCGTACGATCCATTCTAATTCATTCGTACAATGCGTTCTAATTCATTCGTATGATCCATTCTAATCCATTCGTACAATCTATTCTAATCCATTCGTACGATCCATTCTAATCCATTCGTACGATCCATTCTAATCCATTCATACGATCCATTCTAATTCATTCTCACAAATGTAACCTTTCTAATTCATTTGTACGATCCATTCTAATTCATTCGTACGATCCATCCTTATCCATTCGTACGATCCATTCTAATCCATTCGTACGATCCATTCAAATTCATTCGCACGAATGTAACCATTCTAATTAATTCGTACGATCCTTTCTAATTCATTCCTACGATCCATTCCTATTCATTCGCACGAATGTATCCATTCTAATTCATTTGCACGATCCATTCTAATTCATTCGTACGATCCATTCTAATTCATTCGCTCGAATGTATCCATTCTAATTCATTCGTACTATCTATTCTAATTCGTTCATACGATCCATTCTAATTCTTTCGTACGATCCATTCTAATCTATTCGTACGATCCATTCTAATTCATTTGTACAAATGAATTAGAATGGATCGTATGAATGAATAAGAATGGATCGTACGAATGAATTAGAATGGATCGTGCGAATGAATTAGAATGAATCGTACGAATGAATTAGAATGGATACATTCGAGCGAATGAATAAGAATGGATCGTACGAATAAATTAGAATAGATCATAGGAATGAATTAGAATGGATCGTGCAAATGAATTAGAATGGATACATTAGTGCGAATGAATTAGAATGGATCGTAGGAATGAATTAGAATGGATCGTACGAATGAATTAGAATGGTTACATTCGTGCGAATGAATTAGAATGGATCGTACGAATGAATTAGAATGGATCGTGCGAATGAATTAGAATTGATCATATGAATGAATTAGAATGGAACGTACGAATGAATTAGAATGGATCGTGCGAATGAATTAGAATGAATCGTACGAATGAATTAGAATGGATCGTACGAACGAATTAGAATGGATCGTATGAACGAATTAGAATGGATCGTACGAATGAATTAGAATGGATACATTCGAGCGAATCAATTAGAATGGATCATAAGAATGAATTAGAATGGATCATCGGAATGAAATAGAATGGATCGTGAAAATGAATTAGAATGGATACCTTTGTGCATATGAATTAGAATGGATCGTACGAATGAATTAGAATGGATCATATTAATTAATTAGAATGGATCGTATGAATGAATTAGAATGGATACATTTATGCGAATGAATTACAATGGATCGTGCGAATCAATTAGACTGGATCGTGCGAATGAATAAGAATGGTTCATACGAATGAATTAGAATGGATCGTACAAATTAATTAGAATGGATACATTCGTGCGAATGAATTAGAATGGATTGTATGAATGAATTAGAATGGATCGTACGAATGAATTAGAATGGTTACATTCGTGCGAATGAATTAGAATGGATCGTACGAATGGATTAGAATGGATCGTACGAATGGGTTAGAATGGATCGTACGAATAAATTAGAATGGATCGTACAAATGAATTAGAAAGGTTACATTTGTGAGAATGAATTAGAATGGATCGTACGAATGGATTAGAATGGATCGTACGAATGGATTAGAATGGATCGTACGAATGGATTAGAATGGATCGTACGAATGAATTAGAATGGATCATAGGAATGAATTAGAATGGATCGTGCAAATGAATTAGAATGGATACATTCGTGCGAATGAATTAGAATGAATCATAGGAATGAATTAGAATGGATCATACGAATGAATTAGAATGGTTACATTCGTGCGAATGAATTAGAATGGATCGTACGAATGGATTTGAATGGATCGTACGAATGGATTAGAATGGATCGTACGAATGGATTAGAATGGATCGTACAAATGAATTAGAAAGGTTACATTTATGAGAATGAATTAGAACGGATCGTACGAATGAATTAGAATGGATCGTACGAATGGATTAGAATGGATCGTACGAATGGATTAGAATGGATCGTACGAATGAATTAGAATGGATTATACAAATGAATTAGAAACGTTACATTAGTGAGAATGAATTAGAATGGATCGTGCGAATTAATTAGAATGGATCGTACGAATGAATTTGAATGGATACATTTGTGCGAATGAATCTGAATGGATTGTATGAATGAATTACAATGGATCGTACGAATAAATTAGAATGGATCGTACGAATGAATTAGAATAGCTCATACGAATGAATTACAATGAATCATACGAATAAATTAGAATAGATCGTACGAATGAATTAGAATGGATCGTACGAATGAATTAGAATGGATCGTGCGAATGAATTAGAATGGATACATTCGACGATCCATTCTAATTCATTCGCTCGAATGTATCCATTCTAATTCATTCGTACGATCCATTCTAATTCATTCTCACGAATGTAACCTTTCTAATTCATTTGTATGTATCCATTCTAATTCATTCGTGCGAATGAATCCATTCTAATTCATTTGTCCGATCCATTCTAATCCATTCGTACGATCCATTCTAATTCATTCGCACGAATGTAACCATTCTAATTCATTCGTACGATCCATTCTAATTTATTCCTACGATCCATTCTAATTCATTCGCACGAATGTATCCATTCTAATTCATTTGCACGATCCATTCTAATTCATTCATATGATCCATTCTAATTCATTCGCACAATCCATTCTAATTCATTCGCTCGATCCATTCTAATTCATCGCACGAATGTATCCATTCTAATTCATTCGTACGATCTATTCTAATTCATTTGTACGATCCATTCTAATTCATTCGCATGATCCATTCGTACGATCCATTCTAATCCATTCGTACGATCCATTCAAATTCATTCATACGATCCATTCTAATTCGTTCGTACGATCCATTCTAATTTGTTCGTACGATCCATTCTAATTCATTCGCACGATCCATTCTAATCCATTCGTACGATCCATTCTAATTCATTCGTACAAATGAATTAGAATGGATCGTACGAATGAATTAGAATAGATCGTACGAATGAATTAGAATGGTTCGTGCGAATGAATTAGAATGAATTAGAATGGATTGTGCGAACGAATTAGAATGGATCGTACGAATGAATTAGAATGGATCGTATGAATAAATTAGAATGGATCGTACGAGCGAATAAATTAGATTGGATTGTGCGAATGAATTAGAATGGATCGTACGAATGAATTAGAATGGATCGTATGAATGAATTAGAATGGATCCACCGAATGAATTAGAATGGATCGTACGAATGAATTAGAATGGATCGTACGAATGAATTAGAATGGTTACATTGTTGCGAATGAATTAGAATGGACCGTACGAATGGATTAGAATGGATGGTACGAATGGAATAGAATGGATCGTACGAATGAATTAGAATGGATCGTACAAATGAATTAGAAAAGTTACATTTGTAAGAATGAATTAGAATGGATCGTACGAATGAAATAGAATGGATCGTACGAATGGATTAGAATGGATCGTACGAATGGATTAGAATGGATCGTACGAATGAATTAGAATGGTTACATTCGTGCGAATGAATTAGAAGGGATCGTACGAATGAGTTAGAATGGATCGTACGAATGAATTAGAATGGATCGTGCAAATGAATTAGAAAGGTTACATTCGTGCGAATGAATTAGAATGGATCGTACAAATGGATTAGAATGGATCGTTCGAATGGATTAGAATGGATCGTACGAAGGATTAGAATGGATCGTATGAATGAATTTGAATGGATTGTACGAATGAATTAGAATGGATCATGCGAATGAATTAGAATAAATGGTGCGAATGAATTAGAATGGATCGTGCGAACGAATTAGAATGGATCGTACGAATGGATTAGAACGCATTGTACGAATGAATTAGACATTCCTACAATCCATTCTAATTCATTTGCACAATCCATTCTAATTCATTCGTATGATCCATTCTAATTCATTCGTAGGATCCATTCTAATTCATTCGTATGATCCATTCTAACTCATTCCCACAAATGTATCCATTCTAATTCATTTGCACGATCCATTCTAAGTCATTCGTACGATCCATTCTAATTCATTTGATGGATCCATTCTAATTCATTCGTACGATCCATTCTAATTCATTCGCACTATCCATTCTAATTCATTTGCACGATCCATTCTAATTCATTCGCACGATCCATTCTAATTCATTCGCTCGAATGTAGCCATTCTAATTCATTCGTACGATCCATTCTAATTCATTCGTACGATCCATTCTAATTCCTTCGTACAATCCATTCTAATTCATTCGTACGATCCATTCTAATTCATTCGCACTATCCGTTCTAATTCATTCGTACGATCCATTCTAATACATTCGAGCGAATGAATTAGAATGGATCGTACGAATAAATTAGAATGGATCATAGGAATGAATTAGAATGGATCGTACGAATGGATTAGAACACATTGTACGAATGAATTAGAATGGATCGTACAAATGAATTAGAATGGATACATTCATGCGAATGAATTAGAATGGATCGTACGAATGAATTAGAATGGATCATGCGAATGAATTAGAATGGATAGTGCGAATGAATTAGAATGGATCATATGAATGAATTAGAATGGATCCACCAAATGAATTAGAATGGATCGTAGGAATGAATTAGAATGGATCATACGAATGAATTAGAATGGATCGTATGAACGAAATAGAATGGATCGTACAAATGAAATAGAATAGTACGATCTAATTCATTCGTACGATCGATTCTAATTCATTCGCATGAATTGTATCAGTTCTAATTTATTCATACGAATGAATTAGAATGGATCGTACGAACGAATTAGAATTAGAATGGTTACATTCGTGCGAATGAATTAGAATGGATCATACAAATGAATTAGAATGGATCGTACGAATGGATTAGAACGCATTGTACGAATGAATTAGAATAGATACACTTGTGCGAATGAATTAGATTGCATCGTACGAATGAATTTGAATGGATTGTACGAATGAATTAGAATGGATCGTACGAATGAATTAGAATGGATCATGCGAATGAATTAGAATAGATTGTACGAATGAATTAGAATGGATCATACGAATAAATTACAATGGATCGTGCGAATAAATTAGATTGGATCGTACGAATGAATTAGAATGGATCCACCGAATGAGTTAGAATGGATCTTACGAATGAATTAGAATGGATCATACAAATGAATTAGAATGGATTGTGCGAATGAATTAGAATGGATCGAAGGAATGAATTAGAATGGATAGTGCGAATGAATTAGAATGGATCATACGAATGAATTAGAATAGATATATTCATGCGAATAAACTAGAATTGATCGTACGAATGAATTAGAATGGATAGTGCGAATGAATTAGAATGGATCGTATGAATAAATTATAATGGATCGTACGAATGAATTAAAATGGATACATTTGTGCGAATGAATTAGAATGGATCGTGCGAATGAATTAGAATGGATCGTACGAATGAATTAGAATAGATCGTGCGAATGAATTAGAATGGATCGTACGAAAGAATTAGAATGGATCGTACGAATGAATTAGAATGGATCGTACGAATGAATTAGAATGGATACATTCGAGCGAATGATAGTACGAATGAATTAGAATAAATCGTACGAATGGATCATGCGAATGAATTAGAATGAATCGTACGAATGAATTAGAATGGATCGTACGTAGGAATGAATTAGAATGGCTTGTGCGAATGAATTAGAATGGATCGTACGAATGAATTAGAATGGATCGTACGAATGAATTAGAATGAATTGTGCGAATGAATTAGAATGGATCGTACGAATGAATTAGAATGGATCATACAAATGAATTAGAATAGATATATTCATGCGAATGAATTAGAATGGATCGTACGAATGAATTATAATGGATCGTACGAATGGATTAGAATGGATCGTACGAATGAATTAGAATGGATCGTACAAATGAATTAGAAAGGTTATATTTGTGAGAATGAATTAGAATGGATACATTTGTGCGAATGAATTAGAATGGATCGTATATTCGTGCAAATAAATTAGAATGGATCGTGCGAATGAATTAGAATGGATCGTACGAACGAATTAGAATGGATCGTATGAACGAATTAGAATGGATCGTACGAATGAATTAGAATGGATACATTCGAGCGAATGAATTAGAATGGATCGTACGAATGAATTAGAATGGATCGTACGAATGGATTAGAAAGGATCGTATGAATGGATTAGAATGGATTGTGTGAATGGATTAGAATGGATCGTACGAATGAATTAAAATGGATCGTACAAATGAATTAGAAAGGTTACATTCGTGAGAATGAATTAGAATGGAGCGTACGAATGAATTAGAATGGATCGTAAGAATGAATTAGAATGGATACATTCGAGCGAATGAATTAGAATGGATCGTACGAATGAATTAGAATGGATCATAGGAATGAATTAGAATGGATCGTGCAAATGAATTAGAATGGATCGTATGAATGAATAAGAATGGATCGTACGAATGAATTAGAATGGATACATTTGTGCGAATGAATTAGAATGGATCGTGCGAATGAATTAGAATGGATCGTACGAATGAATTAGAATGGATATATTTATGCGAATGAATTAGAATGAATCGTACTAATTCATTAGAATGGATCGTACGAATGAATTAGAATAGCTCATACGAATGAATTAGAATGAATCGTACGAATGAATTAGAATGCATTGTACGAATCCATTCTAATTCATTCGTATGATCCATTCAAATTCATTCGTACGATCCATTCTAATTCATTCGTACAATCCATTCAAATTCATTCGTACGATGCAATCTAATTCATTCGCACAAATGTATCTATTCTAATTCATTCGTACAATGCGTTCTAATCCATTCGTACGATCCATTCTAATCCATTCGTATGATCCATTCTAATTCATTCGCACGAATATAACCATTTAAATTCATTCATATGATCCATTCAAATTCATTCGTACGATCCATTCTAATTCATTCGTATGATCCATTTTAATTCATTCGTACGATCCATTCTAATTCATTTCCATGAATGTATCCATTCTAATTTATTCGTACGATCCAGTCTAATTCATTCATACTATCCATTCTAATTCATTCGCACGAATCTATCCATTCTAATTCATTCGCACAATCCATTCTAATTCATTCGCACTATCCATTCTAATTCTTTCATACGACTGAATTAGAATGGATCGTGCGAATGAATTAGAATGGATTGTACGAATGAATTAGAATGGATACATTCGTGCGAATGAATTAGAATGGATCGGACGAATGAATTAGAATGGATACATTCGTGCGAATGAATTAGAATGGATCGGACGAATGAATTAGAATGGATCATACGATTCATTCTAATTCATTCGTACGATCCATTCTAATGCATTCGTACGATTCATTCTAATTCATTCGCATGATCCTTTCTAATTCATTCGTACGATCCATTCTTATTCATTCATAAGATCCATTCTAATTCATTCGTACAATCCATTCTAATTTATTCGTATGATCCATTCTAATTCATTCGCACTATCCATTCTAATTCATTCGTACGATCCATTCAAATTCATTCGTATGATCTATTCTAATTCATTCGCACGAATGTATCTATTCTAATTCATTTGCACGATCCATTTTAATTCATTCCTATGATCCATTCAAATTCATTCATACGATCCATTCTAATTCATTCGTTCGATCCATTCTAATTCATTCGCACGAATGTATCCACTCTAATTCATTCGCACGATCCATTCTAATTCATTCATACAATCCATTCTAATTCATTCGCACGAATGTATCCATTCTAATTAATTCGTATGATCTATTCTAATTCATTCGTATAATCCATTCTTATTCATTCGCACGATCCAGTCTAATTGATTCGCATGATCCATTCTAATTCATTCGCACGAATGTATCCATTCTAATTCATTTGTACGATCCATTCTAATTCATTAATATGATCCATTCTAATTCATTCGTACGATCCATTCTAATTCATATACACAAAGGTATCCATTTTAATTCATTCGTACGATCCATTCTAATTCATTCGTACGATCCATTCTAATTCATTCATACGATCCATTCTAATTCATTCGCACGATCCGTTCAAATTCATTCTTATGATCCATTCTAATTCATTCGCACGAATGTAACCATTCTAATTCATTCGTACGATCCATTCTAATTCATTCCTACGATCCATTCTAATTCATTTGCACGAATGTATCCATTCTAATTCATTTGCACGATCCATTCTAATTCATTCCTATGATCCTTCTAATTCATTTGTACGATCCATTCTAATTCATTCGCTCGAATGTATCCATTCTAATTCATTCGTACGATCCATTCTAATTCATTCGTACGATCCATTCTAATTCATTCGCACGAATGTAACCTTTCTAATTCTACGAATGAATAAGATTGCATCGTACGAATGAATTTGAATAGATTGTATGAATGAATTAGAATGGATCGTATGAATGAATTAGAATGGATCATGCGAATGAATTAGAATAGATCGTACGAATGAATTAGAGTGGATCGTACGAATAAATTAGAATGGATAATGCGAATAAATTAGAATGGATCATATGAATGAATTAGAATGGATCGTGCGAATGAATTAAAATGGATCGTACAAATGAATTAGAATGGATCGTACGAATGAATTAGAATGGATCATACGAACGAATTAGAATGGATCGTACGAACGAATTAGAATGGATCATATGAATGAATTAGAATGGATCGTACGAATGGATTAGAATGGATCGTACGAATGGATCATGCGAATGAATTAGAATGGATCGTACGAATGAATTAAAATGGATCGTACGAATGAATTAGAATGGATACATTCGTGCGAATGAATTAGAATGGATTGTGCGAATGAATTAGAACGGATTGTGCGAATGAATTAGAATGGATCGTGCGAATGAATTAGAATGGTTCATATGAATGAATTAGAATGGATCGTACGAATGAATTAGACTGGATCGTATGAATGAATTAAAATGGATACATTCATACGACTGAATTAGAATAGATCGTGCGAATTAATTAGAATGGATCGTACGAATGAATTTGAATGGATACATTTATGCGAATGAATCTGAATGGATTGTATGAATGAATTACAATGGATCGTACGAATGGATTAGAATGGATCGTACGAATGAATTAGAATGTATCGTACAAATGAATTAGAAAGGTTACATTTGTGAGAATGAATTAGAATGGATCGTACGAATGGATTTGAATGGATCGTACGAATGGATTAGAATGGATCGTACGAATGGATTAGAATGGATCGTACGAATGGATTAGAATGGATCATGCGAATGAATTTGAATGGATCATACGAATGAACTAGAATGGATCGAACGAATGAATTAGAATGGATACATTCGAGCGAATGAATTAGAATAGATCGTAGGAATGAATTAGAATGGATCATACGAATGAATTAGAATGGATCGTGCGAATGAATTAGAATGGATTGTACGAATGAATTAGAATGGATACATTCGTGCGAATGAATTAGAATGGATCGTACGAATGAATTTGAATGGATCGTACGAATGAATTAGAATGGATCGAACGAATGAATTAGAATGGATACATTTGTGCAAATGAATTAGAATGGATCGTGCGAATGAGTTAGAATGGATCGTACGAATGGATTAGAATGAATCGTACGAATGAATTTGAATGGATCGTGCAAATGAATTAGAATGGATTGTACGAATGAATTAGAAAGGATCGTACGAATGAATTAGTTTGTATCGTACGAATGAATTAGAAAGGTTACATTCGTGAGAATGAATTATAATGGATCGTACGAATGAATTAGAATGGATCGTGCAAATGAATTAGAATGGATACATTCGTGCGAATGAATTAGAATGGATAGTAGGAATGAATTAGAATGGATACATTTATTCTAATTCATTCGCTCGAATGTATCCATTCTAATTCATTCGTTCGATCCATTCTAATTCATTCGTACGATCCATTCAAATTCATTCACATGATCCATTCTAATTCATTCGTATGATCCATTCTAATTCATTCTCACGAATGTAACCTTTCTAATTCATTTGTACGATCCATTCTAATTCATTTGTATGATCCTTTCTAATCCATTCGTACGATCCATTCTAATCCATTCGTACGATCCATTCTAATCCATTCGTACGATCCATTCTAATGCATTCGTACGATTCATTCTAATTCATTCGTACGATCCATTCTAATTCATTCGTACGATCCATTCTAATTCATTCGTATGATCCATTCTAATCTATTCGTTCAATCCATTCTAATCCATTCGTACGATCCATTCTAATTCATTCGCACGAATGTAACCATTCTAATTCATTCGTACAATCCATTCTAATTCATTCCTACGATCCATTCTAATTCATTCGCAAATTTGAATGGATCGTACGAATGAATTAGAATGGATCGTACGAATGAATTAGAATGGATACCTTTGTGCATATGAATTAGAATGGATTAGAATGGATCGTACGAATAAATTCTAATTCCATTCTAATTCATTCGTACGATCCATTCTAATTCATTCGTACAATCCATTCATATTCATTCGTACGATCCATTCTAATTCATTCGTACGATCCATTCTAATTCATTCCTTTGATCCATTCTAAGTCATTCGCACAAATGTAACCATTCTAATTCATTCGTACGATCCATTCTAATTCATTCCTACGATCCATTCTAATTCATTCGCACGAATGTATCCATTCTAATTCATTCGTATGATCCATTCTAATTCATTCGTACGATCCATTCTAATTCATTCGTACGATCCATTCTAATTCATTCGCACGATCCGTTCTAATTCATTCCTATGATCCATTCTAATTCATTCGCACGAATGTAACCATTTTAATTCTTTCGTAAGATCCATTCTAATTCATTCCTACGATCCATTCTAATTCATTCGCACGAATGTATCCATTCTAATTCATTTGCACGATCCATTCTAATTCATTCCTATGATCCATTCTAATTCATTCGTACGATCCATTCTAATTCATTCGCTCGAATGTATCCATTCTAATTCATTCGTACGATCCATTCTAATTCATTCGTACGATCCATTCTAATTTATTCTCACGAATGTAACCTTTCTAATTGATTTGTATGATCCATTCTAATTCATTCGTACGATCCATTCTAATCCATTCGTACGATCCATTCGAATGGATCATACGAATGCATTAGAATGGATCGTACAAATGAATTAGAAAGGTTACATTTGTGAGAATGAATTAGAATGGATCGTACAAATGAATTAGAATGGATCGTACAAATGAATTAGAATGGATCGTACGAATGAATTAGAATGGATACATTCATGCGAATGAATTAGAATGGATCGTACGAATGAATTAAAATGGATCGTGCGAATGGATTAGAATGGATCGTACGAATGAATTAGAATAGATCGTGCGATCTATTCTAATTCATTCCTATGAATGTATCCATTCTAATTCATTCGTTCGATCCATTCTAATTCATTCGTACGATCCATTCTAATTAATTCGCACGATCCATTCTAATTCAGTCGTATGAATGTATCCATTTTAATTCATTCGTACGATCCATTCTAATTCATTCGCTCGAATGTATCCATTCTAATTTATTCGTACGATCCATTCTTATTCATTCGTACGATCGATTCTAATTCATTCACATGATCCATTCTAATTCATTCGTACGATCCATTCTAATTCATTCGTACAATCCATTCAAATTCATTCGTACGATGCAATCTAATTCATTCGCACGTACGAATGAATTAGAATGGATCGTACGAATGAATTAGAATGGATCGTACGAATGGATTAGAATGGTTCGTACAAATGAATTAGAATGGATCGTACGAATGAATTAGAATAGCTCATACGAATGAATTAGAATGAATCGTACGAATGAATTAGAAATGTTACATTTGTGCGAATGAATTAGAATAGATCGTACGAATGAATTAGATAGGATCATAAGAATGAATTAGAATGGATCGTGCAAATGAATTAGAACGGATCGTACGAATGAATTAGAATACATCATGTGAATGAATTAGAATGGATCGTACGAATGAATTAGAATGGATCATACAAATGAATTAGAAAGGTTATATTCGTGAGAATGAATTAGAATGGATCGTACGAATGAATTAGAATGGATCATGCGAATGAATTTGAATGGATTGTACGAATGAATTAGAATGGATCGAACGAAAGAATTAGAATGGATCATACGAATGAATTAGAAAAGATCGTAGGAATGAATTAGAATGGATCATACGAATGAATTAGAATGGATCGTGCGAATGAATTAGAATAGATTGTATGAATAAATTAGAATGGATACATTCGTGCGAATGAATTAGAATGGATCGGACGAATGAATTAGAATAGATTGTGCGAATGAATTAGAATGGATCGTACGAATGAATTAGAATGGATCGTATGAATGAATAAGAATGGATCGTACGAATGAATTAGAATGGATCGTGCGAATGAATTAGAATGAATCGTACGAATGCATTAGAATGGATCGTACGAATGAATTAGAATGAATCGTACGATCCATTCTAATTTATTCCTATGATCCATTCTAATTCATTCGTACGATCCATTCAAATTAATTTGCTCGAATGTATCCATTCTAATTCATTCGTGCGATCTATTCTAATTCATTCGTACGATCTATTCTAATTCATTTGCTCGAATGTATCCATTCTAATTCATTCGTTCGATCCATTCTAATTCATTCGTACGATCCGTTCAAATTCATTCGCATGATCCATTCTAATTCATTCGTACGATCCATTCTAATTCATTCGTATGATCCATTCTAATGCATTTGTACAATCCATTCCAATCCATTCGTACGATCCATTCTAATTCAATCGTACGATCTATTCTAATTCATTCGTACGATCCATTCTAATTCATTCGTCCGATCCATTCAAATTCATTCGTACGATGCAATCTAATTCATTCGCACAAATGTATCTATTCTAATTCATTCGTACAATGCGTTCTAATCCATTCGTACAATCCATTCTAATCCATTCGTACGATCCATTCTAATCCATTCGTACGATCCATTCTAATTCATTCGTAAGATCCATTCTAATTCATTCTCACTAATGTAACCTTTCTAATTCATTTGTACGATCCATTCTAATTTATTCATACGATCCATTCTAATCCATTCCTACGATCTATTCTAATTCATTCGTACGATCCATTCTAATTCATTCGCACGATCCAATCTAATTCATTCGCACGATCCATTCTAATTCATTTGCTCGAATGTATCCATTCTAATTCATTCGTATGATCCATTCTAATCCATTCGTACGATCCATTCTAATTCATTCGCACGAATGTAACCATTCTAATTCATTCGTACGATTCATTCTAATTCTGTCGTACGATCCATTCTAATTCATTCGCACGAATGTATCCATTCTAATTTATTCGTACGATCCATTCTAATTCATTCCGATGATCCATTCTAATTCATTCGCACGAATGTATCCATTCTAATTCATTTGCACGATCCATTCTAATTCATTCGTACGATCCATTCTAATTCATTTGTACAATCCATTCTAATTCATTCTAATTTATTCGTACGATCCATTCTAATTCATTCTCACGAATGTATCATGCGAATGAATTAGAATGGATCGCATGAATGAGTTAGAATGGATCGTATGAATGAATTAGAATGAATTGCATGAATGAATTAGAATGGATCATACGAATGAATTAGAATTGATCATACGAATGAATTAGAATGGATCGTACGAATGAATTAGAATGGATCGTGCGAATGAATTAGAATGGATTGTACGAATGAATTAGAATGGATACATTCGTGCGAATGAATTAGAATGGATCATACGAATGAATTAGAATGGATCGTACGAATGAATTAGAATGGATAGTGCGAATGAATTAGAATGGATCGTACGAATGATTTAGAACGGATCATGCGAATGAATTTGAATGAATCGTACAAATGAATTAGAATGGATCGTACGAATGGATCGTGCAAATGAATTAGAATGGATCGTATGAATAAATTAGAATGGATCGTACATTCGCTCGAATGTATCCATTCTAATTCATTCGGACAATTCAATCTAATTCAAACGTATGATCCATTCTAATTCATTCACATGATATATTCTAATTCATTCGTATGATCCATTCTAATTCATTCGCACAATCCATTCAAATTCATTCGTACGATCCATTCTAATTCATTCATACGATCAATTCTAATTCAATCATACAATCCATTCTAATTCAGTCGTATGGATGTATCATACGAATGAATTAGTATGGATCATAGGAATGAATTAGAATGGATCGTGCAAATGAATTAGAATGGATACATTCGTGCGAATGAATTAGAATGGATCATAGGAATGAATTAGAATGGATACATTTATTCACAAGAATGTATCCATTCTAATTCCTTCGTACAATCCATTCTAATTTATTCGTACAAATGTATCCATTCTAATTCATTCGTACGATCCATTCTAATTCATTCATACGATTCATTCTAATTCATTCGCACGATCCATTCTAATTCATTCGTATGATCCATTCTAATTCATTTGCACGAATGTATCCATTCTAATTCATTCGTACAATCCATTCTAATTCATTCGCACGATCCATTCTAATTCATTCGTTTGATCCATTCTAATTCATTCCTACGATCTATTCTAATTCATTTGCTCGAATGTATCCATTCTAATTCATTCGTTCGATCCATTCTAATTCATTCGTACGATCCATTCAAATTCATTCGCATGATCCATTCTAATTCATTCGTACGATCCATTCTAATTCATTCTCACGAATGTAACCTTTCTAATTCATTTGTATGATCCATTCTAATTCATTCATACGATCCATTCTAATCCATTCGTACGATCCATTCTAATCCATTCGTATGATCTATTCTAATGCATTCGTATGATTCATTCTAATTCATTAGTACGATCCATTCTAATTCATTCGTACGATCTAATTCTAATCCATTCGTACGATCCATTCTAATTCGCACAAATGTATCCATTTTAATTCATTCGTACGATCCATTCTAAATTATTCATACGATCCATTCTAATTCATTCGCACGATCCATTCTAATTCATTCGTACGATCTATTCTAATTCATTTGCATGAATATATCTATTCTAATTCATTCGTATGATCCATTCTAATTTATTCGCACGATCTATTCTAATTCATTCGTACGATTCATTCTAATTCATTCGCACGATCCATTCTAATTCATTCGTACGATCCATTCTAATTCATTCGCACGAATGTATCCATTCTAATTCATTTGTGCAATCCATTCTAATTCATTCGCACGAATGTATCCATTCTAGTTCATTCGTATGCTCCATTCAAATTCATTCGTACGCTCCATTCTTATTCATCGCACAAATGTATCCATTCTAATTCATTTGTACGATCCATTCTAATTCATTCGTACGATCCATTCTAATTCATTCGTACGATCCATTCTAATTCATTCGCACGATCCATTCTAATTCATTCGCACGAATGTATCCATTCTAATACATTCTAATTCATCGCACGAATCCGTTCTAATTCATTCGTACGAATGTATCCATTCTAATTCATTCGTGCGAATGAATTAGAACGGATTCGTGCGATGAATTAGAATGGATCGTACGAATGAATTATAATGGATCGTACGAATAAATTAGAATGGATCGTACGAATGAATTAGAATGGATCGTACAAATGAATTAGAAAGGTTACATTTGTGAGAATGAATTAGAATGGATCGTACGAATGAATTAGAATGGATCATATGAATGGATTAGAATGGATCGTACGAATGGATTAGAATGGATCGTACGAATGGATTAGAATGGATCGTACGAATGAATTAGAATAGATCATACAAATGAATTAGAAAGGTTACATTCGTGAGGATGAATTAGAATGGATCGTACGAATGAATTAGAATGGATCATGCGAATGAATTTGAATGGATCGTACGAATGAATAAAAATGGATCGTACGAATGAATTAGAATGGATCGTACGAATGTATCCATTCTAATTCATTCGTACGATCCATTCTAATTCGTTCATATGATCCATTCTAATTCGTTCGTACGATCCATTCTAATTCGTTCGTACGATCCATTCTAATTCATTCGCACGATCCATTCTAATTCATTCGCACGATCCATTCTAATTATTTCATATGATCCATTCTAATTCATTCGCACGAATGTATCCATTCTAGTTCATTTGTACGCTCCATTCTAATTCATTCGTACGCTCCATTCTTATTCATTCAGTGTATCCATTCTAATTCATTTGCACGATCCATTCTAATTCATTCGTACGATCCATTCTAATTCATTCGTACGATCCATTCTAATTCATTCGTATGATCCATTCTAACTCATTCGGCTCCATTCGTACGATCCATTCTAATCCATTCGTACGATCCATTCTAATTCATTCGTACGATCCATTTGTAACCATTCTAATTTATTTGTACGATCCATTCTAATTCATTTGTACGATCCATTCTAATTCATTTGTACGATCCATTCTAATTCATTCGCACGAATGTAATCATTCTAATTCATTCGTACGATCCATTCTAATTCATTCATACAATCCATTCTAATTCATTCGCACGAATGTATCCATCCTAATTAATTCGTACGATCCATTCTAATTCATTCGTATGATCCATTATTATTCATTCGCACGATCCAGTCTAATTGATTCGCACGATCCATTCTAGTTCATTCGCATGAATGTATCTATTATAATTCATTCGTACGAATGTATCTATTCTAATTCATTCGTACGATCCATTCTAATTCATTAATCGGATCCATTCTATTTCATTCGTACGATCCATTCTAATTCATATGCACAAAGGTAACCTTTCTAATTCATTTGTACGATCCATTCTAATTCACAAATGTAACCTTTCTAATTCATTTGTACGATCCATTCTAATTCATTCGTACGATCCATTCTAATCCATTCGTACGATCCACACTAATCCATTCGTACGATCCATTCTATTCATTCGCACGAATGTAACCATTCTAATTCATTCGTACGATCCATTCTAATTCATTCATACAATCCATTCTAATTCATTCGCACGAATGTATCTATTCTAATTAATTCGTACGATCCATTCTAATTCGTTCGTATGATCCATTCTTATTCATTCGCACGATCCAGTCTAATTGATTCGCAAGATCCATTCTAATTCATTCGCACGAATGTATCCATTCTAATTCATTCGTACGATCCATTCTAATTCATTAATATAATCCATTCTAATTCATTCGTACGATCCATTCTAATTCATATGCACAAAGGTATCCATTCTAATTCATTCGTATGATCTATTCTAATTCATTCGTACGATCCATTCTAATTCATTCGTACGATCCATTCTAATTCATTCGCACGATCCGTTCTAATTCATTCCTATGATCCATTCTAATTCATTCGCACGAATGTAACCATTCTAATTCATTCGTACGATCCATTTTAATTCATTCATACGAATGAATTAGAATGGATACATTCTTTTTTTTTTTCTTTTTTTCTTTTTTTCTTTTTTTTTTTTTTTTTTTTTTTTTTTTTGACATCGGCGGGTGTCCCGAAACCTTTCGGGCAATGGCCCACTTCAGGCTCGGACTAATCCCTCCGGGAGTGAAGCCCGACCCACTCGGCAATTCCCACTTCACTCCTGGGTAAATCGAGGGGAGGAAGAGTTGAACCCACAACCTCATCACCAAAGCATCAGTTGCTTTGCCAACTCTCCAATCCCCTGGTGGGTTAGAATGGATACATTCGAGCGAATGAATTAGAATGGATACATTCATAAGAATGAATTAGAATGGATCGAGCGAATGAATTAGAATGGATCGTACGAATGAATTAGAATGGATCATGCGAATGAATTTGAATGGATTGTATGAATGAATTAGAATGGATCGAACGAATGAATTAGAATGGATCATACGAATGAATTAGAATAGATCGTAGGAATGAATTAGAATGGATCATACGAAAGAATTAGAATGGATCGTGCGAATGAATTAGAATGGATCGTACGAATGAATTAGAATGGATCGTACGAACGAATTAGAATGGATCGTACGAACGAATTAGAATGGATCGTTCTAATTCATTCGCATGATCCATTCTAATTCATTCGTACGATCCATTCTAGTTCATTTGTATGATCCATTCTAATTCATTCGCACGAATGTATCCATTCTAATTTGTTCGTACGATCCATTCTAATTCATTTGCACGAATGTAACCATTCTAATTCATTTGTATGATCCATTCGTACGATCCATTCAAATTCATTCACAAGAATGTATCCATTCTAATTCATTCGCATGATCAATTCTAATTCATTCGTACGATCCGTTCTAATTTATTCATACAATCCATTCTAATTCATTCGTACAATCCATTCTAATTTATTCGTAGAAATATATCCATTCTAATTCATTCGTACGATCCATTCGTGCAAATAAATTAGAATGGATCATACGAATGAATTAGAATTGATTGTGCGAATAAATTAGAATGAATCGTACGAATGCATTAGAATGGATCGTACGAATGAATTAGAATGAATCGTACGATCCATTCTAATTCATTCGTCCGATCCATTCTAATTCATTCGCACGAATGTATCCATTCTAATTCATTCGTACAATCCATTCTAATTCATTCGCACGATCCATTCTAATTCATTCGTATGATCCATTCTAATTCATTCCTACGATCTATTCTAATTCATTCGCTCGAATGTATCCATTCTAATTCATTCGTTTGATCCATTCTAATTCATTCGTACGATCCATTCAAATTCATTCGCATGATCCATTCTAATTCATTCGTACGATCCATTCTAATTCATTCTCACGAATGTAACCTTTCTAATTCATTTGTATGATCCATTCTAATTCATTCGTACGATCCATTCTAATCCATTCGTATGATCCATTCTAATCCATTCGTACGATCCATTCTAATTCATTCGTACGATTCATTCTAATTCATTCTCACAAATGTAACCATTCTAATTCATTCGTACGATCCATTCTAATGCATTCGTACGATTCATTATAATTCATTCGCACGATCCATTCTAATTCATTTGTTCGATCCATTCTTATTCATTCATACGATCCATTCTAATTCATTCGCACAATCCATTCTAATTCATTCGTACGATCCATTATAATTCATTCGTATGATCCCTTCTAACTCATTCGGTGGATCCATTCTAATTCATTCGTACGATCCATTCTAATTCATTCGTATGATCCATTGTAATTCATTCATACGAATGAATTAGAATGGATCATGCGAATGAATTAGAATGTATACATTCGTGAGAATGAATTAGAATGGATCGTACGAATGAATTAGAATGGATCATGCGAATGAATTTGAATGGATCGTACGAATGAATTAGAATGGATCGAACGAATGAATTAGAATAGATACATTCGAGCGAATGAATTAGAATAGATCGTAGGAATGAATTAGAATGGATCATACGAATGAATTAGAATGGATCGTGCGAATGAATTAGAATGGATTGTACGAATGAATTAGAATGGATACATTCGTGCGAATGAATTAGAATGGATCGGACGAATGAATTAGAATGGATCATATGAATGAATTAGAATGGATCGTGCGAATGAATTAGAATGAATCGTACGAATGCATTAGAATGGATACATTCGTGCGAATGAATTAGAATGGATCGTACGAATGAATTAGAATGGATCGTGCGAATGAATTAGAATGGATCGTACGAATGAATTAGAATGGATACATTCATGCGAATGAATTAGAAGGGATCGTGCGAATGAATAAGAATGGATCTTACGAACGAATTAGAATGAATCGTATGAACGAATTAGAATGGATAGTACGAATGAATTAGAATGGATACATTCGAGCGAATAAATTAGAATAGATCGTGCGAATAAATTAGAATGGATCAAACGAATGAATTAGAATAGATATATTCATGCGAATGAATTAGAATGGATCGTACGAATGAATTAGAATGGAACGAGCGAATGAATTAGAATGGATCGCATGAATAAATTAGAATGGATCGTACGAGTGAATTAAAATGGATACATTTGTGCGAATGAATTAGAATGGATCATACGATTAAATTTGAATAGATCGTACGAATAAATTAGAATGGATCGTAAGAATGAATTACAATGGGTACATTCGAGCGAATGAATTAGAATGGATCGTACGAATGAATTAGAATGGATCATAGGAATGAATTAGAATGGATCGTGCAAATGAATTAGAATGGTTACATTCGTGCGAATGAATTAGAATGGATCGTAGGAATGAATTAGAATGGATCGTGGGAATGAATTAGAATGGTTACATTCGTGCGAATGAATTAGAATGGATCGTACGAATGGATTAGAATGGATCGTACGAATGGATTAGAATGGATCGTACAAATGAATTAGAAAGGTTAAATTTGTGAGAATGAATTAGAATGGATCGTACGAATGAATTAGAATGGATCGTACGAATGGATTAGAGTGGATCGTACGAATGAATTAGAATGGAATTAGAATGGATCGTAGGAATGAAATAGAATGGATCGTACGAATGAATTAGAATGGATCGTACGAATGCATTAGAATGGATCGTACGAATGAATTAGAATGGACACATTCGAGCGAAAGAATTAGAATGGATCGTGCGATGAATTAGAATGGATCATACAAATGAATTAGAATAGATTCTAATCCATTCGTACGATCCATTCTAATCTATTCTAATTCATTTGCACAAATGTATCCATTCTAATTCATTCTCACAAATGTAACCTTTCTAATTCATTTGTACGATCCATTCTAATTCATTCGTACGATCCATTCTAATCCATTCGTACGATCCATTCTAATCCATTCGTACGATTCATTCTAATTCATTCTCACAAATGTAACCTTTCTAATTCATTTGTACGATCCATTCTAATTCATTCGTACGATCCATTCTAATCCATTCGTACGATCCATTCTAATCCATTCGTACGATTCATTCTAATTCATTCGCACAAATGTAACCATTCTAATTCATTCGTACGATCTATTCTAATTCATTCCTACGATCCATTCTAATTCATTCGCACGAATGTATCCATACTAATTCATTTGCACTATCCATTCTAATTCATTCGTACGATCCATTCTAATTCATTCACTCGAATGTATCCATTCTAATTCATTCTTATGATCCATTCTAATTCATTCGTACGATCCATTCTAATTCATTCTCACGAATGTAACCTTTCTAATTCATTTGTATGATCCATTCTAATTCATTTGTACGATCCATTCTAATCCATTCATACGATCCATTCTAATCCATTCGTATGATCCATTATAATCCATTCGTACGATCCATTCTAATTCATTCGCATGAATTAGAATGGATCATACGAATGAATTAGAATGGATCGTACGAATGAATTAGAATGGATCGTGCGAATGAATTAGAATGGATCGTATAAATGAATTAGAATGGATACATATGTGCGAATGAGTTAGAATGGATCATACGAATGAATTAGAATGGATCGTACGAATGAATTAGAATGGATCATACGAATGAATTAGAATGGATCGTGCGAATGAATTAGAATGGATTGTACGAATGAATTAGAATAGATACATTCGAACGAATGAATTATAATAGATCGTAGGAATGAATTAGAATGGATCATACGAATGAATTAGAATGGATCGTGCGAATGAATTAGAATGGATTGTACGAATGAATTAGAATGGATACATTCGAGCGAATGAATTAGAATGGATCGGACGAATGAATTAGAATGGATCGTACGATTCATTCTAATTCATTCGTACGATCTATTCTAATGCATTCGTACGATTCATTCTAATTCATTCGCAGGATCCATTCTAATTCATTTGTACGATCCATTCTTATTCATTCGTACGATCCATTCTAATTCATTCGTACGATCCATTCTAATTCATTCGTATGATCCATTCTAACTCATTCGGTGGATCCATTCTAATTCATTTGTACAATCCATTCTAATTCATTCGCACGCTCCATTCTAATTTATTCGTACGATCCATTCTAACTCATTCCTATGATCCATTCTAATTCATTCGCACGAATGTATCCATTCTAATTCATTTGCACGATCCATTCTAATTCATTCCTATGGTCCATTCTAATTCATTCGTACGATCCATTCTAATTCATTCGCTCGAATGTGTCCATTCTAATTCATTCGCACGATCCATTCTAATTCATTCGTACGATCCATTCTAATTCATTCGTATGATCCATTCTAATTTATTCGTTCAAATATATCCATTCCAATTCATTCGTACGATCCATTCTAATTCATTCGCACGATCCATTCTAATTCATTCGTACGATCCATTCTAATTCATTCGTATGATCAATTCTAATTCATTCGTATAATCCATTCTAATTCAGTCGTATGAATGTATCATACGAATGAATTAGAATGGATCATAGGAATAAACTTGAATGGATCGTGCAAATGAATTAGAATGGATACATTCGTGCGACATTCTAATTCATTCGTACGATTTATTCTAATTCATTCGCACGAATGTAACCATTCTAATTCATTCGTACGATTCATTCTAATTCATTTGTATGAGCTATTCTAATTCATTCGTATGATCCATTCTAATTCATTCGTATGATCCATTGTAATTCATTCATACAATCCATTCAGATTCATTCGCACAAATGTATCCATTCAAATTCATTCGTACGATCCATTCTAATTAATTCGCACGATCCATTCTAATTCAGTCGTATGAATGTATCCATTTTAATTCATTCGTACGATCCATTCTAATTCATTCGTACGATCTAATTCATTCGTACGATCCATTCTAATTCATTCGTACGATCGATTCTAATTCATTGACACAATCCATTCTAATTCATTCGTACGATCCATTCTAATTCATTCGTATGATCCATTCTAATTTATTCGTTCAAATATATCCATTCTAATTCATTCGTACGATCCATTCTAATTCATTCGCACGACCCATTCTAACTCATTCGTGCGAATCTATCCATTCTAATTTATTTGCACGATCCATTCTAATTCATTCCTATGATCCATTCTAATTCATTCGTAGGATCCATTCTAATTCATTTGCTCGAATGTATCCATTCTAATTCATTCGTACGATCCATTCTAATTCATTCGTACGATCCAGTCTAATTCATTCTCACGAATGTAACCTTTCTAATTCATTTGTATGTATCCATTCTAATTCGTTCATACGATCCATTCTAGATTTATTCGAAAGAATGTATCCATTGTAATTCATTCGTATAATCCATTCTAATTTATTCGTACAAATGTATCCATTCTAATTCATTCGTACGATCCATTCTAATTCATTCGTACGATCCATTCTTATTCATTCGTACGATCCATTCTAATTCATTCGTATGATCCATTCTAATTCATTCCTATGATCTATTCTAATTCATTCGTGCGATCCATTCA
This sequence comes from Chamaelirium japonicum, assembly GCA_947650365.1. Taxonomy (NCBI): domain Eukaryota; kingdom Viridiplantae; phylum Streptophyta; class Magnoliopsida; order Liliales; family Melanthiaceae; genus Chamaelirium; species Chamaelirium japonicum. The sequence continues at coordinate 77,210,517 of OX393552.1, read as the reverse complement.
AATTCATTCGCATGATCAATTCTAATTCATTCGTACGATACATTCTAATTCATTCTCACGAATGTAACCTTTCTAATTCATTTGTATGATCCATTCTAATCCATTCGTACGATCCATTCTAATCCATTCGTACGATCCATTCTAATCCATTCGTACGATCTGTTGGGGGTAGACAGAAACCACATATCTTGAGTAGCATTGCAAACGCATCTGAGATAAGAGTTCTCGAGGGAGCCCGTCCAAAAAGCTCGCCCTCCCAGCCCATCAGGAGCCCGCCCCCCCCACAGGGAGCTGGATGGACACCTTGTATCTGAGTGCAGCTCGCCTCTCCCAACCCCTCAGGAGCTCGCCCCACAGGGAGCTGGATGGACACCTTGTATCTGAGTGCAGCTCGCCTCTCCCAACCCCTCAGGAGCTCGCCCCACAGGGAGCTGGATGGACACCTTGTATCTGAGTGCAGCTCGCAGGAATTCGCTCCCCCGTGCTCACCAAATCACCTTGACAGGGAGCGAGATCCACATTAGGCTGAAAGGGCCCAGGCCAAGAGCACTCTTAAGAGCTCGCCTGAGCTCGATGGAGCTCGCCTGAGATCGCCCAGAAGCTCGCTCAGGAGCTCGCCTGAGCTCGACGGAGCTCGCCCGAGATCGCCCAGAAGCTCGCTCAGGAGCTCGCCCCGTAGCTCGCCAAGCTCACCCAGGAGCTCGCCTAAGCTCGCTCAGGAGCTCGCCCCGGAGTTCGCCAAGCCCGTGCGAGAACTCGCTGGCAGTGATAGCGGGAGTTAGACCGTCATGCATAACGAAGACACCGGCATCGCGAACGCCCCTAGCTCGTGCAGGAGCTCGCCCCTAGCTCGCTCAGGAGCTCGCCCAAGCTCGCCAGAATTCCCCAGTTTATCGAGGAGGTTGCTCCCGCGAGGTCCGACTCTTGATGGATGTGGAAGAGAAGGCGGAGCAATGGAGGGCGAGCTCACCTTAGCTCCCCGTCGGAGGTCGCCCATAATGTATGAGGAGATGCCAGGTGGCAAAACCCCACGGAAGCTACGTGGACAAACGTGGTCCACGGAAGCTCGCTCGAATCAGTTCGAGACCTCCCAGACTTGAACATTCCAGAATGGCCACCTGGCCACGACAAGAAAGATTCCCTCCCCCACTCAAACCGCCTGGCAGGCCTGACGACAGAATGTCAGGGCGCGAGTACCAAGGACTGTCAGACCCACGCGAGCCAGAACGTGGGGGGTCTAGAAGGCGCCGGAAGAATCTCCACGTGTCGGGCCACGGTAGGCCGCCGATTGCTATAAATGCTCACCCCCAGGCTCCATAGTACAGGTTCGAAATCCCTTTTCCTTCCTCTTTGGTCCATTACAGCTCGCCGTTGTGCCACTGTGACTGACTTGAGCATCGGAGGGTCTGCGCTCCGGAGGGAGCCAGCCGTTCTCACGTTCTCTTTTCTTTGTCTTGCAGGCAGCCCGCACGGACCAGCGAAAAATCCCCCGAACATTTGGCGCCGTCTGTGGGATCTTCGACTGGTTCCTGCGAGAACGCCCACGACCGCGCGGTTGAGCGCAGTTCGCTCTCGTAACCTCAAGGATGGCTCCGGCGACAAGGGGACGCAGGCGACCGAGGACTCGTGCCAGATCTGCGCGCAGCGAGCCTCCGGTCGAGACCCCTCAGCCCCAGGTCCCGCTCAGCGACCAACTCTTGTTGGAGATGTTGGCCACCCAGCGGGCGATGATGGAGGAGCTGACACGATTGCGTCAGGCTCCGGCGGCCAGCCGACGATCTGGGCCGGCGAAGACGGTGTCTCCGGTGCGACCACCGGCGTCAACATCGCGACCGCCCACGGTCGCTCCGGTGCGGCAGGTTTCCCAACCGGAACCCCCAGTCGGGAGAGCGGCTGTACGCGGGGTGCCGGAAACCCCGCTCACAAGGTTGCAGAAGCTAGTCACCCAGCGATCTAGCAACCAGGCGACCTCGCGCGCGACCATTCCCTGCCGCCGTAGCCGGAGCGCCGATTCTGAGGGGTCGGAGGCAAGATCTCTAGAGCGGGATCGCGACCCACGCCATCGGCGACGAGGGAAAGAGCCCGCGGTGGAAATATCTTCAGGAGCTCGAGAGGCAACGGCCTCCCACAGACCAACTGACGCGCCGAAGGAATCCGTTGGTGGACAGCAAGGAGCCCGCCGAGCGGTTGCCCCCGAGGGTCGCCGCGGGGTGGGGCCGACCTCGCCACAAGGGAGCGTACGAGACCGCCTAGGACCTGCGCAGCCGCCTCTGGGAGTTCTCCCCGGGCGCTGGCGGCGACCTAGTGCGCCAGTAGATTTACTTGAAGACCTTGCCGCCCACGGAGGTAGCTCGCCTTTCACCAGCGAGGTCCACCAAGGGGGATTTCCGCACCACTGGACCCCCCCGAAGTTTGTATTGTTCGACGGGTCGCAGGATCCCGTTGACCATCTCTTGGCTTACAGAAAGCTTCTGTTTTTCCGGGACCAAGACCACGTCTTGTGCCGAGCATTCCCGAGCAGTTTGACCGGCTCGGCATTGAACTGGTTCCACAAGTTGCCGCCCGGCACGATCCCCGACTTTCCAACTCTCTCTAGGCTATTCCTGGAGCAGTATCGCTGCAATAGGCAGCCCCCGAAGAGAATCGAGTCTCTGTTTACTTTAACCATGGGAGCTCGCGAGACGCTCCGGTGCTTCGCAACGCGATTCCGGAGCGCCTACCTCGCTCTGGAAGACGCGGCGGGCCAAGATCGTACCGTGGTGAGCGCTTTCAGAAGCGCCCTCCCCGAGGGTTGCAAGCTTCATGACGCTCTAGTGATCAAGGACCCTCGCACGATGGTCGAACTATTTGCCCTGGTCCAGCAACACATCAAGCTCGAAGACGCTGTGCTAGACCGAAAGGGAAAGGCAGTCGAGCAGCGACCTCCTCCGGCCCCGCGACCGCTCGTCGTCAAGGCCGTGGAGAGAAGGGAGGTGCCCCTGGCGGTGGCTTTGCCTGGACCGCCCGCTGTTCCTGCTGAACAGCCCGCTGAAGCCCCCACGGCTGTCGCTGGAAGGCCGGCGAACTGGCGCCTGCCTCCAGGACCCGGGGAGCGGGATTTCACCGTGCTGACCCACTCGCCAGGACAAATCTTCCATCAGATTCGGAATGAACCTTTCTTCCAGTACCCGCCACCCCTACAGGTCGGAGAGCCTGGCTCTACCGACAACTCGCGGCGGTGCGCCTTTCATCGAAGCCCTGGGCATCACACTAACAGATGCCGGGCTCTCAAGAACCACCTCGAGGACTTGGTCACCCAGGGCCATCTGAATCAGTTTATTTCGCCTCCAAGGAGGTTCGAGGTAGTACCGACACGGGCCCCTCGGGAGGGAGATCGCCCGGGGCCCGCTGAGCCCGCCCTGCCTCCGCCTCCCGCGGAAGGACCGGCGATCTGCCATACCATTAGCGGGCGGCTGTGCGGCCCGAGATCCAGTAATGAAGCCCGCCGACGAGTCAGGGAGATGGAGCGGGCACAAAAGGTATTTTCCGTCTCGCTAACTCCTACTTTACTTCAAGCACCAAGGGTGGAAGCCCGCGATTTTCTCTGGTTTTCGGAAGATGACATGACTGGGGTCGTTACGCCCCACAATGACCCCCTCGTCATACGCCTGATGATGGCTAACATCGAGGTGAGGCGAGCTCTGGTTGATCCGGGGAGCGCCGTGGACATCCTTTTTCTGTCGGCCTACCTGCGAATGGGGTTGAGACTCGCCGACCTGTCTCCCTCGACGAGCTCCCTCAGTGGGTTCACCGGAGAGGTCGCCAGAGTGGCAGGGGAGATAACCCTTACGGTGACCGCTGGCCCAGAGGCTCGCCAAGTCCGCTTCGCGGTAGTGGATGGAAGTTCCGCATTTAACGCCATCCTTGGGCGGCCTTGGCTAAGGCAAATGAATGCGGTAGCTTCACCCAACCATCAGGCCCTCAAATTCCCGATCGCGAGCGGGGTCGTAGTAATTCGGGGTGATCAGGTAGCCGCTACCCGATGCGAGCAGGATGTCCTTCACCTCAGGGACATGGAGGTCGCCGAGGCCAAGAGGCCCGCACCCTCCTAGCAATTACCGCCCGCTACGAGCGAGCTATTGGGGAGCCCGCTGGAGGCCTCCTCGCTTAAGTCCCCTACTCCACCCCCGGGTGGGAGCGGTGTGGACCTTAAGTTGGAGGAGGGAGGTCGCCCGACAACCCCCAAGAGAGGAAGTTTTCCAATTGCCGAACCACTTCAAGAGGTCGACATTGGCGGCAAGGAAGGGCCAGGAGTTGTTAGCCTCGGGACCTCGCTAGCCAAGGGCGAGGTCCTGGCCATAACCAACTTGCTCAGGGAATACCGTGACGTATTCGCCTGGAGCTTCGCGGACATGCCAGGGATTGACCCGGAGGTCGCCTGTCATCGTCTGCACACCATGAAGGAGTTCCCGCCGGTCAAGCAGAAAGCTCGGCACATACCTGCTGCAAAGTCCATTGCAGTGGCGGCAGAGATAGACAAGCTGGAGCGAGCCGGCTTCATCCGCGAGGCGCACTTCCCCGAGTGGATCTCCAATATCGTGGTGGTGCCAAAGAAGAGCGGAGCGGTCAGGGTGTGCATCGACTTCTCCGACCTCAACAAGGCATGCCCGAAGGATGGATTTCCTCTTCCGAGAATAGGCGCACTGGTCGACGCAGCTGTCGGGTTCCAGGCCCTGTCCTTCATGGATGGATATTCTGGGTATAACCAGATACCTCTCCACGCCGACGATCAGGAGAAGACCGCCTTCTACTCCGGAGCGGGCTACCAGAAGTTGTACTGCTATCGAGTGATGCCGTTCGGACTTAAGAACGCTGGAGCGACATACCAAAGGCTAGTCACTCAGATGTTCAAAGATCAGATCGGCAGAAACGTCGAAGTTTATGTAGACGACCTCCTGGTGAAGAGTCGGGAGAGGGAGGGGCATGTTGCCGATCTCCGCGAAACCTTCGAGGTACTGAGAAAGTACCAAATGAGGCTAAACCCGGCGAAGTGCGCATTCGGGGTGACGTCGGGGAAATTCCTCGGGTACCTGGTCACCCACAGGGGGATCGAGGCCGACCCTGGGCAGATCCGAGCACTTGTCGAGATGCCCGCGCCGAGGACCCGGCAGGAAGTCCAGAGGCTGAGCGGGCGAATCGCCGCGCTCAATCGGTTCATCTCCAAATCCTCAGACAACTGCCGACCTCTTTTCGAGCTGCTACGAAAAGGAGCAAGCATTTGTTGGGATGAGAAGTGTGAGCACGCCTTCCAAAAGATCAAGGACTACCTGGCGAGCCCACCGATCTTAGCGGCACCCAAAGAGGGCGCCGAACTCGGCGTGTACCTTGCGGTCACTGAGAATGCGGTGAGCGGGGTCCTGGTTGTGGAAGAAGCAAAGGTGGAGCGGCCTGTCTACTTTGTAAGCCACACGATGCTTCCCGCCGAGCTCCGGTATCGACCAATCGAGAAGGTCGCATTGGCCTTGGTCCTTACCGCGAGAAAGCTCCACCCCTACTTCTCGGCGCACCCTGTCAGGGTCATCACAGAGCACCCTCTAAAGAGCGCGCTCTCCAGGCCCTCGGTAGCCGGCAGGCTCTACCGTTGGTCCGCCGAGCTCGCCGCCTACGGCTTGGAGTATGTCCCTCGAGTTGCGGTCAAAGGACAGGCGCTCGCCGATTTCTTGGCGGACTTCCCCATAGAAGAACCGGTCCAGTACCGGGAGGATGAGCCAACTGAGGCACACCCTGGGAAGGCGAGGTTCTTAGACAATCAAGGCGAGCATCCTCCAACTAAGCGTTCAGAGGAGGCAGGCTGGGAATTATTCGTCGATGGATCCTCCAACGCTTTGGGGGCTGGGATCGGGGTCGCACTGATCGCCCAGTCGGTACTTCTGGAAAAGTCAGTCCGACTGGATTTCGCCGCTACCAACAATGAGGCGGAATATGAGGCGCTGCTGGCCGGCCTGGAGCTCGCCAAAGAGGTAGGCGCCGAACGCCTGAAGGTCTTTAGCGATTCCCAGCTAATTGTTTGCCAAGTCAATGGGGAGTACGCCTCTCGGGACGCACGAATGACGGGCTACGTGGATCTGGTGAAGCACAAGGCCGCGGAGTTCGAAAAGATTTCCTTCGAGCAAATTCCGCGAGCCGATAATAGGCGAGCTGATGCTTTGGCAAACGCCGCCTCTTTGCTGGGAACATCAGAGGCTCGCCAGATTCTCATCGAAGTCCAAAGTCAGTCTCGGCTCCAACTGATGGAGCCCGCTGTTAACCAAGTCTCCGCCAACGTACCACTCAGCGGGTGGACCGCCCCCATTTTTCGCTTTCTCCAGAAGGGCGAGCTACCAGAGGATAGAGAGGAAGCCCGGCGAGTGGAGAAATGCGCTGGGCGCTATCTCATTCGCTGGGATCGCCTTTTTCGAAGATCCTTTGGCGGGCCAAGTCTCCGTTGCGTCGAGAGCCCGGAAACCGAAGAAGTTCTAAAGTGCATTCACTCTGGCGAGCTGGGAAACCACGCTGGTGGGCGGTCTCTTGCTGCGAAAGTACGAAGGCAAGGATACTGGTGGCCCACTCTGGAGCAAGACGCTTTGAAGGTCGCCCAGAGGTGCATCCAGTGCCAGAAGCACGCCACCACGAACCATATGCCCGCAGAAGAACTGCATCCTCTGGCGAGCCCCTGGCCTTTCCAGCAATGGGGGTTGGACATTGTGGGACCTTTCCCTGTGTCAGCCCGGCAAAAGAAATTCATCCTAGTAGCTACGGACTACTTCACCAAATGGGTGGAAGCGGTCCCGCTAGCTAAGATAGGCGAGAAGCAAGTCAAGGACTTCCTTTGGAAGAATATCTTCTGCCGCTTTGGGCTGCCACGAGTGCTGATCACCGACAATGGTCGCCAGTTCGACAATCGCTTGATCAGAAGCTTTTGTGTTGAATATGGGGTCGACCTAAGGTTCTCATCCCCGAGGTACCCTCAAAGCAACGGGCAGGCCGAAGCGACGAATCGCGTGATCTTGGACAACCTCAAGAAGAGGCTGGAAGGGAAAAAAGGATTGTGGGAGCAGGAGCTCGATGGAGTCTTGTGGGCCTATCGCACTACTCCGCGTCGCTCAACTAACGAATCCCCTTTCAGTCTCACTTTTGGTTGCGAAGCCGTGCTACCCATAGAGGCCGAGCTGCCCACTGAAAGAAGGTTTGCGTCGGCGGAGGTCGACAACGACAAACTGCTAGTCGACTCCCTTGATCAACTTGAAGAAAGACGAGAGCGCGCCAATCTACACCTCACCGGATACCGACAAGAGATGAAGCGCGCCTATGATAAAAGAGTCCGCCATCGGGCATTCAAAGCCGGGGACATGGTGATGAGGAAGGTGTTCGCAAACACTCAAGAGCCTAATGCAGGAAAGCTCGCGGCGAACTGGGAAGGCCCTTACATAATACGCGAAGCGCGAGGCCAGGGGGCTTACCAGTTGATGACCGCTGAAGGCGACCTGTTAGAGCGGCCTTGGAATGCTTTACACCTTCGCAAGTTCTATGCCTAAGGAAATTTTTGTAAAATCTTCTTTTTGAAGAGGTTATGAATGAATGATGGGATTTTCCACAACGAACTCCACCCGGAAGCTCGCTGCACCAAGAGCTCGCTTGATCTACAAAGCAGTCTGCCGTGATGCGGACTTAAAGCAAGACCGGGATCCTCAGAGGCAGCCAGTGGGCGACCTTGAGCTTCCCGGGGTAGTCCGCCGTTATGCGGACTTAAAGCAAGACCGGGATCCTCAGAGGCAGCCAGTGGGCGACCTTGAGCTTCCCGGGGCAGTCCGCCGTTGTGCGGACTTAAAGCAAGACCGGGATCCTCAGAGGCAGCCAGTGGGCAACCTTGAGCTTCTCGGGGCAGTCCGCCGTTGTGCGGACTTAAAGCAAGACCGGGATCCTCAGAGGCAGCCAGTGGGCGACCTTGAGCTTCCCGGGGCAGTCCGCCGTTGTGCGGACTTAAAGCTAGACCGGGATCCTCAGAGGCAGCCAGTGGGCGACCTTGAGCTTCCCGGGGAAGTCCGCTGCCCAAGAGGACTCTAAGCCTAACTAGGATCCTTCGCGTTCACCTGCCATGAACGGAAGCATCCTGGCGTTGGCGTACCCCTCGAAGGGCGAGCCCGCCGAACAGGACCATCGAGAGAAATTAACCGGGCAGGGGGCAGCTAGCACTTATTAGTTTTCTTTTAAAATAAAATTGGTTTAAGTCTCTGAGTGTAGGGAAGTTTTTGAAGTCTTTTGGTTTGCTTAAACGTTTTCCGGGCTCAGAGACTGTCGAGTTTTTGCGAGCATGCCGAGTTTTTCGTATTGCATATGTTTTAAAAATAAAAAGATTGAATCGAATTAGCCGCCTCGCTCGGGGTATCACTCTCGAGGTCGCTGTGAACTCCTAGAGCGGACTCATGAGCAACGCAAAGAAAGATAAAAAGACACAAAGTCGAGCTTAAAAAGATGAAAATGTTATTGATAGACGAGAATTACAAAAACAGTTGCAAAGCTGCGAGCTCAAGGCTTGCTTGTCTCCGCCCCACTGTCGTCTCCTCGGCGCCGCTTCTTCGACCTTTCGGTCTTGTATTTCTCCACAGCGGCCAGGGCGCCTTTCTTGAGGAGATCGTCCAGTTGAGTTTGGAGGCGGTCTTGCTGAGCCCGAAGGCCGTTGGCGTGCGTCTCTTTCAAGGCAGCGATCTCCGTCTTCAGAGCAGCAACCTCGCCTTGAAGTTGAGCCGCCTCCCGCTGCGCGACCTCCCGGGCGGACACAGCTTCGTCTCGCTCCGCCTTGGCCTTGAAGAGGGCGGTAGCGGACAGGCCTTTGGCTACCTCGGCCATGGCGAGGCCTGACGCCAGGGTTTTGACCCTGCGGTGCAGTGCCTCTGACTCCGCCTTCAGCTCCTCGGAGCCCTTGGCTAGCTGGAGCTCGTGGATGTGCTCGTCCACCTTGCGTTCAGACCCCCGAAGGGAATCATCGAACAAAGCGGCCAGCGCCTTCCCGGCCCCAGCGACCTCCGCGGCCAGCGCCTGGCTCTGCTTCTCCGCCTGCATAAGAAAGGTAAAGAGGTTAGCAAGAATTGAGACTAAAATTTACCCAGACAGGTGCGGAGCGTACCTCGGCCAGGCGCTCGCTTATAGAAGCGAAAGGAGCTCGCGCGAAAACGTTGCGGCCCAGCAGCTGCCGCACGTAGTGGGGCGCCCTCCCTTCCTCCACAGAGGAACCCGCGCTGGGACCGCCGGGAGCTCCGGAAAGAGGGGGCACACCGGGAGGAGTGGGGGCTATCACCTCCCCCGGGCGAGCTCCGGCTCCTGGCGGGCTCGGAGGGTCCGCCGTGGCCCCCTTGGCCTCCGACTCCGAGCTGAAGGACTCGGAATCGGAGCCAATGTCTACGAAACTCGGGGACCTGTAGACCAGGTCCCCTAAGCCCTGTTGGGAGCCCGCTCCCTCCTGGCCCTCTGCAGGAGGCGAGGTCGGAGGGGCGGGGGCTGGAGCGGCCTCCGGTGTAAAGGCCGCGGGAAGAGGAGCCGACACCGGCAAGGAGGTCGCAGCGACGGCGTCTGACTCGCCCTGCTGGATCCCTGCCCCGTCGGCGGGAGATGGCGGCTCCTGCCCGCTTGACCCCGCCCCTGGTACGGGAGCTGATGGAGTCGCGGGCTTCTCCACTTGGGCGGAAGCAGAAGGCTCCGCCTGGGAAGGCTGAGGAGCGGGCTCTTCCTCCTCGGGGCCTGAGGCCTCTTCCGCGGAGTCCGTCCAGCTGGGCTCCGAGTCCAAGCCCGCCTCCTCCAGCGCTTTCTGCCGTTGCGCCGCCTGGACGTTAGAAGGCGCGGGCCCCGCACGCTTGGCCTTCTTCTTCCCGCGCGCCTCCATCTCCGGCGTCATCACTGCTACACGAAGCGGCACGGTCAGATCGCCCGGAAAGTAGCCCATTAAAATTTGAGCCATCCCGGATTCGACTTCCGCCATGGTTAGCGGGAGGTCAATGTTCGGGTCGTCGGGCTCGACCATTTGGATCTTTCGGCGGACTATGGGAGTTGGGGCAGTGGGCTGACCTGGGCCGGCGTCCGGGCGAGGAGGTGGCGGGGGAGCGGAGGCTTCACCCTGGCGGAGCATCTCTAGGGTGTCGGGGTCGTCGAAGCGGATGGGCGAGGCCCGCCTCCGTGCCACCTTCTTGCGGGGGTTGCCTCCGGAGCTCCCTGCCCCCTTGCTGGCCCCTTTAGAGGGAGGAGGGGCGTTCTGCATCGGCGGAATAGCGCCGACCTCCTCCTCTTTCTTCTTCCGGACCACTTTCTGCTTCAGCAGAATAGCGCCGGTCTTCCCGTCCTTCAGCTGGAAGGCGAAGTCGGGAGCGGTGATCTTCTCTGGAGTCCGCCCACCAAGGTAGTGGAGGATCGCCTCGTCCAGAGATCGCTCCCGGTCGGGAGCGATGCACTTCTTCTTCCCCGCCTTGTAGAGGGAGATCTCCTGGAAGACCGCCGTCGGGGGAACCCCGGGGTGAGCCGGGACTCCGCTGTGCCGCCCGCGCCAGTCGCCGACCGCCATGAAAGGATAGTCCTTCCAGTGGCGGTCCTTGCTCTCGATGGTGGAGAAGGGGAGCACCTCGCCAGGCCGCCCGGCGAGGTAGAAGTAGCCGCAGCCCGCGGTGCTGAAGACCGGTGAGGGCTTGAGGAGCCACTTTTTGAGCAAGTAGCTCAGTGGGATCCTAGCCTTCAGAGCGGTCTCCAGCTGGGACAGCCCGTAGAGTATCCCCCAGGAGTTTCCTGAGAGTTGGGCGGGGCAAAGCCCCGTCAACTCCAGGAGCTCCCCGGCGAGATGACTCAGGGGGAACCGCAGCCCGGACCACAGCAGCCCGACAGAAGCTACTGTACCCTGGGGCGGCCTCCCCGAGAGTGGCATCTCGGTGACGAGGATCTCCCGAGGGAGATCGATCGCCGCCCGGATACTGTCCCCGACAGGCACCCCGACGGGGTTTTGCAGCCAGACCACCGCCCTTTCGGTGGCGGGCTCAGCGGCCTGGGCGGCAGCAGCAGCGGCAGCAACAGCAGCAGCAACGTCAGCAGCGGAAGCCATAGGAGCAGAAGGGCTAAAGCGAGCTGAAAGCGCTAGAAGCAAAGGGAGAAGGGAGAGCTGTTTTCACGCAGCAGTAAAAATTGCCCCCCGTCCCCTATTTAAAGGCGAGCGAGAGACAGGTGAATCGATCCGCATTTAATGTCCAAGCGCGCTCGGCGAGGTGACGTGACGGCGATCAAAGCGACAGCTCGCTTCTCTCAAATCGTCGAGCGCCACGTGGACCACGCGTGGAAAAAGCTGCGCCGGCGCCAGCACTGTCCTTTATTGACAGAGAAAGGGACAAATGAGGAGGAGACACGCGTCTTGCGCCGATCGGGGTCTCATGATGAGATTCGCTGTATCAGCGTTGAGCCTCGCGCCGCAGTTAAAGTGAAGCGACCGTTGGAGATTCGGTGCGATACCCAAGTCACAAGATCGCCCGCGGCAGGCGCCCCAAGCTCGCCCGAAGCAGACCCTGACCGCGTGTGACAAGCTCGCACCGGAAGGAGATCGCTCGTGGCTGACGCTCGCGGCCCGTCCAGCGTTTGTGAAGTACTGGGAGTCAAAACTCTCGACGCAGATCGCTCGCGGCAGGTGCCCGCAGCTCGCCCGAGGCAGACCCTGGCCGCGTGTGACAAGCTCGCACCGGAAGGAGATCGCTCGTGGCTGACGCTCGTGGCCCGCCCGGCGTTTTTGAAAAGTACTGGGAGTCAAAACTCTCGACGCAGATCGCTCGCGGCAGGTGCCCGCAGCTCGCCCGAGGCAGACCCTGGCCGCGTGTGACAAGCTCGCACCGGAAGGAGATCGCTCGTGGCTGACGCTCGTGGCCCGCCCGGCGTTTTTGAAAAGTACTGAGAGTCAAAACTCTCGATGCAGACCGCTCGCGGCAGGTGCCCGCAGCTCGCCCGAGGCAGACCCTGGCCGCGTGTGACAAGCTCGCACCGGAAGGAGATCGCTCGTGGCTGACGCTCGTGGCCCGCCCGGCGTTTTTGAAAAGTACTGAGAGTCAAAACTCTCGATGCAGACCGCCCACGGCAGGCGCCCAAGCTTGCCCGAAGCTGACCCTGACCGCATGTGAGGAGCTCGCATCGCAGGAGATCGCTCATGGCTGATGCTCGTGGCCCGCCCAGCGTTTGTGAAATACTGGCAGTCAAAGTTCTCGGCGCAGGCCGCCATCGCTACTATCTCCGCCCCGCAAGAAAACGGTTACGGCAGACATTGATATCAGGCACATTGCCGGGGATAGGAGTTCACTAAGACTCCTGAGCAAGCGTCGAGTTTCCTCGATCACTCCCTCAGGAGGGGGTAATGTTGGGGGTAGACAGAAACCACATATCTTGAGTAGCATTGCAAACGCATCTGAGATAAGAGTTCTCGAGGGAGCCCGTCCAAAAAGCTCGCCCTCCCAGCCCATCAGGAGCCCGCCCCCCCCACAGGGAGCTGGATGGACACCTTGTATCTGAGTGCAGCTCGCCTCTCCCAACCCCTCAGGAGCTCGCCCCACAGGGAGCTGGATGGACACCTTGTATCTGAGTGCAGCTCGCCTCTCCCAACCCCTCAGGAGCTCGCCCCACAGGGAGCTGGATGGACACCTTGTATCTGAGTGCAGCTCGCAGGAGTTCGCTCCCCCGTGCTCACCAAATCACCTTGACAGGGAGCGAGATCCACATTAGGCTGAAAGGGCCCAGGCCAAGAGCACTCTTAAGAGCTCGCCTGAGCTCGATGGAGCTCGCCTGAGATCGCCCAGAAGCTCGCTCAGGAGCTCGCCTGAGCTCGACGGAGCTCGCCCGAGATCGCCCAGAAGCTCGCTCAGGAGCTCGCCCCGTAGCTCGCCAAGCTCACCCAGGAGCTCGCCTAAGCTCGCTCAGGAGCTCGCCCCGGAGTTCGCCAAGCCCGCGCGAGAACTCGCTGGCAGTGATAGCGGGAGTTAGACCGTCATGCATAACGAAGACACCGGCATCGCGAACGCCCCTAGCTCGCGCAGGAGCTCGCCCCTAGCTCGCTCAGGAGCTCGCCCAAGCTCGCCAGAATTCCCCAGTTTATCGAGGAGGTTGCTCCCGCGAGGTCCGACTCTTGATGGATGTGGAAGAGAAGGCGGAGCAATGGAGGGCGAGCTCACCTTAGCTCCCCGTCGGAGGTCGCCCACAATGTATGAGGAGATGCCAGGTGGCAAAACCCCACGGAAGCTACGTGGACAAACGTGGTCCACGGAAGCTCGCTCGAATCAGTTCGAGACCTCCCAGACTTGAACATTCCAGAATGGCCACCTGGCCACGACAAGAAAGATTCCCTCCCCCACTCAAACCGCCTGGCAGGCCTGACGACAGAATGTCAGGGCGCGAGTACCAAGGACTGTCAGACCCACGCGAGCCAGAATGTGGGGGGTCTAGAAGGCGCCGGAAGAATCTCCACGTGTCGGGCCACGGTAGGCCGCCGATTGCTATAAATGCTCACCCCCAGGCTCCATAGTACAGGTTCGAAATCCCTTTTCCTTCCTCTTTGGTCCATTACAGCTCGCCGTTGTGCCACTGTGACTGACTTGAGCGTCAGAGGGTCTGCGCTCCGGAGGGAGCCAGCCGTTCTCACGTTCTCTTTTCTTTGTCTTGCAGGCAGCCCGCACGGACCAGCGAAAAATCCCCCGAACACGATCCATTCTAATCCATTCGTACGATCCATTCTAATTCATTCTCACAAATGTAACATTTCTAATTCATTTGTACGATCCATTCTAATTCATTCGTACGATCCATTCAAATTTTTTCATATGATCCATTCTAACTCTTTCGTACGATCCATTCTAATTCATTCGCACGATCTATTCTAATTCATTCGTATGATCCATTCTAATTCGTTCGCTCGATCCATTCTAATTCATTTGTACGAATGTATCCATTCTAATTCATTCGCACGATCCATTCTCATTCATTCGCACGATCCATTCTAATTCATTCGTATGATCCATTCAAATTCATTCGTACGATCCATTCTAATTCATTTGCATGAATGTATCCATTCTAATTCATTCGTACGATCCATTCGTACGAACGAATTAGAAGGAATCGTACGAACGAATTAGAATGGATCGTATAAATGAATTAGAATGGATCGTACGAATGAATTAGAATGGATACATTCGAGCGAATGAATTAGAATGGATCATACGAATGAATTAGAATAGATCATAGGAATGAATTAGAAAGGATCGTGCGAATGAATTAGAATGGATCATATGAATGAATTAGAATGGTTACATTCGTGCGAATGAATTAGAATGGATCATACGAATGGATTAGAATGGATCGTACGAATGGATTAGAACGCATTGTACGAATGAATTAGAATAGATACATTTGTGCGAATGAATTAGATTGCATCATACGAATGAATTTGAATGGATTGTACGAATGAATTAGAATGGATCGTACGAATGGATTAGAATGGATCATGCGAATGAATTAGAATAAATCGTACGAATGAATTAGAATGGATCATGCGAACGAATTAGAATGGATCGTACGAACGAATTAGAATGGATCGTACGAACGAATTAGAATGGATCGTATGAATGAATTAGAATCGATACATTCGAGCGAATGAATTAGAACGGATCGTATGAATGAATTAGAATGGATCGTACGAATGAATTAGAATGGATACCTTTGTGCATATGAATTAGAATGGATCGTGCGAATGAATTAGAATGGATCGTAGGAATGCATTAGAATGGATCGTACGAATGAATTAGAATGGTTACATTCGTGCGAATGAATTAGAATGGATCATACGAATGGATTAGAATGGATCGTACGAATGGATTAGAATGGATCGTACGAATGAATTAGAATGGATCGTACAAATGAATTAGAAAGGTTACATTTGTGAGAATGAATTAGAACGGATCGTACGAATGAATTAGAATGGATCGTACGAATGGATTAGAATGGATCGTACGAATGGATTAGAATGGATCGTACGAATGGATGAGAATGGATCGTACGAATGAATTAGAATGGATCATAAAAATGAATTAGAAAGGTTACATTCGTGAGAATGAATTAGAATTGATCGTACGAATGAATTAGAATGGATCTTACGAATGAATTAGAATGGATCATGCGAATGAATCGTACTAATGAATTAGAATGGATTCATTCGTACAAATGAATTAGAATGGATCATATGAATGAATTAGAATTGATCGTACGAATGTAACCTTTCTAATTCATTTGTATGATCCATTCTAATTCATTCGTAAGATCAATTCTAATTGATTCCTACGTACGATCCATTCTAATCCATTCGTACGATCCATTCTAATCCATTCGTACGATCTATTCTAATTCATTCGTACGATCCATTCTAATTCATTCACTCGAATGTATCCATTCTAATTCATTCGTAAGATCCATTCTAATTCGTTCGCACGATCCATTCTAATTCATTCATATGATCTATTCTAATTCATTCTACGATCTATTCTAATTCATTTGCTCGAATGTATCCATTCTAATTCATTCGTACGATCCATTCTAATTCATTCGTACGATCCATTCAAATTCATTCGTGCGATCCATTCTATATCATTCGTACAATCCATTCAAATTCATTCGTACGATGCAATCTAATTCATTCGCACAAATGTATCTATTCTAATTCATTCGCACAATGCGTTCTAATCCATTCATACTATCCATTCTAATCTATTCGTACGATCCATTCTAATTCATTCGCACGTGTAACCATTCTAATTCATTCATATGATCCATTCTAATTCATTCGTACGATCAATTCTAATTCTTTCGTATGATCCATTCTAATTCATTCGTACGATCCATTCTAATTCATTTGCATGAATGTATCCATTCTAATTTATTCGTACGATCCAGTCTAATTCATTCGTACGATCCATTCTAATTCATTCGCACGAATGTATCCATTCTAATTCATTCGTACTATCCATTCTAATTCATTCGCACGATCCATTCTAATTCATTCGTACGATCCATTCTAATTCATTCGTACGATCCATTCTAATTCATTCATACGATCCATTCTGATTCATTCGCACAAATGTATCCATTCTATTTCATTCGTACGATCCATTCTAATTCATTTGCACGATCCATTCTAATTCATTCGTACAATCCATTCTAATTCATTCGCACGATCCATTCTTATTCATTCGTATGATCCATTCTAATTCATTCCTACGATCTATTCTAATTCATTCGCTCGAATGTATCCATTCTAATTCATTCGTACAATCCATTCTAATTCATTCGCACGATCCATTCTAATCCATTCGTATGATCCATTCTAATCCATTCGTACGATCCATTCTAATCCATTCGTACGATCCATTCTAATCCATTCGTACGATCCATTCTAACTCATTCTCACAAATGTATCCATTCTAATTCATTCATACGATCCATTCTAATTCATTCTCACGAATATAACCTTTCTAATTCATTTGTAGGATCCATTCTAATTCATTTGTACGATCCATTCTAATTCATTCGTACGATCCATTCTAATTCATTCTCACAAATGTAACCTTTCTAATTCATTTGTACGATCCATTCTAATCCATTCGTACGATCCATTCTAATCCATTCGTACGATCCATTCTAATCCATTCGCACGAATGTAACCATTCTAATTCATTCGTACAATCCATTCTAATTCATTCCTACGATCCATTCTAATTCATTCGCACGAATGTATCCATTCTAATTCATTTGCACGATCCATTCTAATTCATTCGTATGATCCATTCTAATCCATACTAATTCATTCGTACGATCCATTCTAATTTATTCGTACGATCCATTCTAATTCATTCGCAAATTAGAATGGATCGTACGAATGAATTAGAATGGATCGTGCGAATGACTAAGAATGGATCGTACGATCCATTCTAATTCATTCGTATGATCCATTCTAATTCATTCGTACGATCCATTCTAATTCATTCGCACGATCCATTCTAATTCATTCGCACGATCCATTCCAATTCATTCGTACGATCCATTCTAATTCATTCGTACGATCCATTCTAATTCATTTGTACGATCCATTCTAATTCATTCGCACGATCCATTCTAATTCATTCGCACGATCCATTCCAATTCATTCGTACGATCCATTATAATTCATTTGTACGATCCATTCTAATTCGTTCGCACAAATGTATCCATTCTAATTCATTCGTACGATCCATTCTAATTTATTCGCACGATCCATTCTAATTCATTCGCACGATCCCTTCTAATTCATTCGTACGATCCATTCTAATTCATTCGCACGATCCATTTTAATTCATTCGTACGAACCATTCTAATTCATTCGCACGAATATATACATTCTAATGCATTCGTACGATCCATTCTAATTCATTCCTATGATCCATTCTAATTCATTCGTACGATCCATTCTAATTCATTCGTCCGATCCATTCAAATTCATTCGTACGATGCAATCTAATTCATTCGCACAAATGGATCGTGCGAATGAATTATAATGGATCGTACGAATGAATTAGAATGGATCGTGCGAATGAATTAGAATGGATCGTACGAATGAATTAGAATGGATCATAGGAATGAATTAGAATGGATCGTACGAATGCATTAGAATGGATACATTCGTGCGAATGAATTAGAATGGATCCTACGAATGAATTAGAATGGATCGTGCGAATGAATTAGAATGGATCGTACGAATGAATTAGAATGGATCGTGCGAATGAATTAGAATGGATCGTACGAATGAATTAGAATGGATACATTTGTGCGAATGAATTAGAATGGATCATACGAATGAATTAGAATGGATCGTATAAATGAATAAGAATGGATCGTACGAATGAATTAGAATGGATCGTGCGAATGAATTAGAATGGATCGTACGAATGAATTAGAATGTATCATACGAATGAATTAGAATGGATCGTACGAATGAATTAGAATGGATAGTGCAAATGAGTTAGAATGGATCGTACGAATGAATTAGAATGGATCGTACGAATGAATTAGAATGGATCCTACGAATGGATTAGAATGGATCGTACGATACATTCTAATTCATTCGCACGATCCATTCTAATTCATTCGTACGATCCATTCTAATTTGCGAATGAATTAGAATGGATCGTAGGAATAAATTAGAATGGATCGTACGAATGAATTAGAATGGATTAGAATGGATCATACGAATGAATTAGAATGGATCGTGCAAATGAATTAGAATGGATACATTCATGCGAATGAATTAGAATGGATCGTAGGAATGAATTAGAATGGATCGTACGAATGAATTAGAATGGTTACATTCGTGCGAATGAATTAGAATGGATCGTACGAATAGATTAGAATGGATCGTACGATCCATTCTAATCCATTCGTACGATCCATTCTAATCCATTCGTACGATCCATTCTAATCCATTCGTACGATCCATTCTAATCCATTCGTACGATCCATTCTAATTCATTCGTACTATCCATTCTAATCCATTCGTACAAATTTATCCATTCTAATTCATTCGTACGATCCATTCTAATTCATTCGCATGATCCATTCTAATTCATTCGTACGATCCATTCTAATTCATTCGCATGATCCATTCTAATTATTTTGTACGATCCATTCTAATTCATTCACACGAATGTATCCATTCTAATGCATTCGTACGATCCATTCTAATTCATTCCTATGATCCATTCTAATTCATTTGTACGATCCATTCTAATTCATTCGCACGATCCATTCTAATTCATTCGTACGATCCATTATAACTCATTCGCACGATCCATTTGTGCGAATGAATTAGATTGCATCGTACGAATGAATTTGAATGGATTGGACGAATGAATTAGAATGGATCGTACGAATGAATTAGAATGGATCATAGGAATGAATTAGAATGGATCGTATGAATGCATTAGAATGGATACATTCGTGCGAATGAATTAGAATGGATCGTACGAATGAATTAGAATGGATCGTGATAATGAATTAGAATGGATCATACGAATGAATTAGAATGGATACATTTGTGCGAATGAATTAGAATGGATCATACGAATGAATTAGAATGGATCGTACAAATGAATTAGAATGGATCGTGCGAATGATCTAGAATGGATCGTGAAAATGAATTAGAATGGATCGTACGAATGAATTAGAATGGATCGTACGAATGAATTAGATTGGATAGTGCGAATGAATTAGAATGGATCGTACGAATGAATTAGAATGGATCGTACGAATGAATTAGAATGGATCGTATGAATGGATTAGAATGGATCGTATGAATGAATTAGAATGGATCGTACGATCCATTCTAATTCATTCGCACGATCCATTCTAATTCATTCGTACGAACCATTCTAATTTGCGAATGAATTAGAATGGATCATACGAATAAATTAGAATGGATCGTACGAATGAATTAGAATGGATTAGAATGGATCATACGAATGAATTAGAATGGATCGTGCAAATGAATTAGAATGGATACATTCGTGTGAATGAATTAGAATGGATCGTAGGAATGAATTAGAATGGATCGTACGAATGAATTAGAATGGTTACATTCGTGCGAATGAATTTGAATGGATCGTACGAATGGATTAGAATGGATCGTACGAATGGATTAGAATGGCTCGTACAAATGAATTAGAAAGATTACATTTGTGAGAATGAATTAGAATGGATCATAGGAATGAATTAGAATGAATTGTACGAATGCAATAGAATGGATACATTCGTGCGAATGAATTAGAATGTATCGTACAAATGAATTAGAATGGATCGTGCGAATGAATTAGAATGGATCGTACGAATGAATTAGAATGGATCGTGCGAATGAATTAGAATGGATCGTATGAATGAATTAGAATGGATACATTTGTGCGAATGAATTAGAATGGATCGTATGAATGAATTAGAATGGATCGTACGAATGAATTAGAATGGATCATGCGAATGAATTAGAATGGATCGTGCGAATGAATTAGAATGGATCGTGCAAATGAATTAGAATGGATCGTACGAATGAATTAGAATGTATCATAGGAATGAATTAGAATGGATCGTACGAATGAATTAGAATGGATCCTACGAATGAATTAGAATGAATCGTACGAATGAATTAGAATGGATCGTACGAATGAATTAGAATGGATCGTGCGAATGAATTAGAATGGATCATACGAATGAATTAGAATAGATCGTAGGAATGAATTAGAATGGATCATACGAATGAATTAGAATGGATCGTACGAATGAACTAGAATGAATCCTACGAATGAATTAGAATGTATCGTACGAATGAATTAGAATGGATCGTGCGAATAAATTAGAATGGATCGTACGAATGGATTAGAATGGATCGTACGAATGGATTAGAATAGATCGTACGAATGGATTAGAATGGATCGTACGAATGGATTAGAATGGATCGTATGAATGAATTAAAATGGATACATTCATACGACTGAATTAGAAATTTATTCGTACGATCCATTCAAATTCAATCGTATGATCCATTCTAAATCATTCACACGATCCATTCTAATTCATTCATACGATCCATTCTAATTCATTCGCACGATCTATTCTAATTCATTCGTATGATCCATTCTAATCCATTCGTATGATCAATTCTAATTCATTCGCACGATCCATTCTAATTCATTCTCACGAATGTAACCTTTTAAATTCATTCGTACAATCCATTCTAATTCATTCGCATGATCCATTCTAACTCATTCGTATGATCCATTCTAATTCATTCGTACGAATATAACCTTTCTAATACATTTGTATGATCCATTCGTATAATTCATTCTAATTCATTCGTACGATCCATTCTAATACATTCGTACGATTCATTCTAATTCATTCGCACGATCCATTCTAATTCATTCGTACGATCCATTCTAATTCATTCGTACGATCCAATCTAATTTATTTGCACGAATATACGATCCATTCTAATTTATTCGCAAGAATGTATCCATTCTAATTCATTCGTACAATCCATTCTAATTTATTCGTACAAATGTATCCATTCTAATTCATTCGTACGATCCATTCTAATTCATTCGTACGATCCATTCTAATTCATTCGCACGATCCATTCTAATTCATTCGTACGATCAATTCTTATTCATTCGTACGATCCATTCTAATTCATTCGTACGATCCATTCTAATTCATTCGTATGAATGTATCCATTCTAATTCATTTGCACGATCCATTCTAATTCATTCCTATGATCTATTCTAATTTATTCGTAGGATCCATTCTAATTCATTTGCTCGAATGTATCCATTCTAATTCATTCGTACGATCCATTCTAATTCATTCGTACGATCCAGTTTAATTCATTCTCGCGAATGTAACCTTTCTAATTCATTTGTATGTATCCATTCTAATTCGTTCATACGATCCATTCTAATTTATTCGAAAGAATGTATCCATTCTAATTCATTCGTACAATCCATTCTAATTTATTCGTACAAATGTATCCATTCTAATTCATTCGTACGATCCATTCTAATTCATTCGTATGATCCATTCTAATTCATTCGTACGATCCATTCTTATTCATTCGTACGATCCATTCTAATTCATTCGTATGATCCATTCTAATTCATTCCTACGATCTATTCTAATTCATTCGTACGATCCATTCAAATTCATTCGCATGATCAATTCTAATTCATTCGTACGATCCATTCTAATTCATTCTCACGAATGTAACCTTTCTAATTCATTTGTATGATCCATTCTAATCCATTCGTACGATCCATTCTAATCCATTCGTACGATCCATTCTAATCCATTAGTACGATCCATTCTAATCCATTCGTACGATCTATTCTAATCCATTCGTACGATCCATTCTAATTCATTCTCACAAATGTAACATTTCTAATTCATTTGTATGATCCATTCTAATTCATTCGTACGATCCATTCTAATTCATTCGTACGATCCATTCTAATTCGTTCATATGATCCATTCTAATTCTTTCGTACGATCCATTCTAATTCATTCGCATGATCCATTCTAATTCATTCGTACGATCCATTCTAATTCATTCGCACGATCCATTCTAATTATTTCGTACGATCCATTCTAATTCATTCGCACGAATGTATCCATTCTAATGCATTCGTACGATCCATTCTAATTCATTCCTATGATCCATTCTAATTCATTCGTACGATCCATTCTAATTCATTCGCACGATCCATTCTAATTCATTCGTACAATCCATTATAACTCATTCGCACGATCCATTTGTGCGAATGAATTAGATTGCATCGTACGAATGAATTTGAATGGATCGGACGAATGAATTAGAATGGATCGTACGAATGAATTAGAATGGATCATAGGAATGAATTAGAATGGATCGTACGAATTAATGCATTAGAATGGATACATTCGTGCGAATGAATTAGAATGGATCGTACGAATGAATTAGAATGGATCGTGCGAATGAATTAGAATGGATCATACGAATGAATTAGAATGGATACATTTGTGCGAATGAATTAGAATGGATCATACGAATGAATTAGAATGGATCGTACGAATGAATTAGAATGGATCGTGCGAATGAATTAGAATGGATCGTGCAAATGAATTAGAATGGATCGTACGAATGAATTAGAATGGATCGTACGAATGAATTAGAATGGATCATACGAATGAATTAGAATGGATAGTGCGAATGAATTAGAATGGATCGTACGAATGAATTAGAATGGATCGTACGAATGAATTAGAATGGATCGTATGAATGGATTAGAATGGATCATACGAATGAATTAGAATGGATCGTACGATCCATTCTAATTCATTCGCACGATCCATTCTAATTCATTCGTACGATCCATTCTAATTTGCGAATGAATTAGAATGGATCGTAGGAATAAATTAGAATGGATCGTACGAATGAATTAGAATGGATTAGAATGGATCATACGAATGAATTAGAATGGATCGTGCAAATGAATTAGAATGGATACATTCGTGCGAATGAATTAGAATGGATCGTAGGAATGAATTAGAATGGATCGTACGAATGAATTAGAATGGTTACATTCGTGCGAATGAATTTGAATGGATCGTACGAATGGATTAGAATGGATCGTACGAATGGATTAGAATGGATCGTACGAATGAATTAGAATGGATCATACAAATTTATTAGAAAGGTTACATTTGTGAGAATGAATTAGAATGGATTATAGGAATGAATTAGAATGAATCGTACGAATGCATTAGCATGGATACATTCGTGCGAATGAATTAGAATGGATCGTACGAATGAATTAGAATGGATCGTGCGAATGAATTAGAATGGATCGTACGAATGAATTAGAATGGATCGTGCGAATGAATTAGAATGGATCGTATGAATGAATTAGAATGGATACATTTGTGCGAATGAATTAGAATGGATCGTATGAATGAATTAGAATGGATCGTACGAATGAATTAGAATAGATCGTGCGAATGAATTAGAATGGATCGTGCGAATGAATTAGAATGGATCATGCGAATGAATTAGAATGGATCGTACGAATGAATTAGAATGTATCATAGGAATGAATTAGAATGGATCGTACGAATGAATTAGAATGGATCCTACGAATGAATTAGAATGAATCGTACGAATGATTTAGAATGGATCGTGCGAATGAATTAGAATGGATCGTACGAATGAATTAGAATAGATCGTAGGAATGAATTAGAATGGATCATACGAATGAATTAGGATGGATCGTATGAATGAACTAGAATGAATCGTACGAATGAATTAGAATGTATCGTACGAATGAATTAGAATGGATCGTGCGAATAAATTAGAATGGATCGTACGAATGAATTAGAATGGATCGTACGAATGGATTAGAATGGATCGTACGAATGGATTAGAATGGATCATACGAATGGATTAGAATGGATCGTATGAATGGATTAGAATGGATCTTACGAATGAATTAAAATGGATACATTCATACGACTGAATTAGAAATTTATTCGTACGATCCATTCAAATTCAATCGTATTATCCATTCTAATTCATTCATACGATCCATTCTAATTCATTCGCACGATCTATTCTAATTCATTCGTACAATCCATTCTAATTCATTCGTACGATCCATTCTAATCCATTTGTATGATCAATTCTAATTCATTCGCACGATCCATTCTAATTCATTCTCATGAATGTAACATTTCAAATTCATTCGTACAATCCATTCTAATTCATTCGCATGATCCATTCTAACTCATTCGTACGATCCATTCTAATTCATTCGTACGAATATAACCTTTCTAATTCATTTCTATGATCTATTCGTATAATTCATTCTAATTCATTCGTACGATCCATTCTAATACATTCGTACGATCCATTCTAATTCATTCGCACGATCCATTCTAATTCATTCGTACGATCCATTCTAATTTATTTGCACGAATATACGATCCATTCTAATTTATTCGCAAGAATGTATCCATTCTAATTCATTCGTACAATCCATTCTAATTTATTCGGACAAATGTATCCATTCTAATTCATTCGTACGATCCATTCTAATTCATTCGTACGATCCATTCTAATTCATTCGCACGATCCATTCTAATTCATTCGCACGATCCATTCTAATTCATTCGTACGATTCATTCTAATTCATTCATACGATCCATTCTAATTCATTTGTACGATCCATTCTAATTCATTCGTACGATCCATTCTAATTCATTCGTACGATCCATTCTAAATCATTCGTACGATCCATTCTAATTCATTCGCACGAATGTAACCATTCTAATTCATTCGTACGATTAATTCTAATTCATTCGTATGAGCTATTCTAATTCATTCGTACGATCCATTCTATTTCGTTCGTACGATCCATTCTAATTCGTTCGTACGATCCATTCTAATTCGTTCGTACGATCCATTCAAATTCATTCGTATGATCCATTCTAATTCATTCCTACGATCTATTCTAATTCATTCACTCAAATGTATCCTTTCTAATTCATTCGTTCGATCCATTCTAATTCATTCATACGATCCATTCAAATTCAATCGCATGATCCATTCTAATTCATTTGTACGATCCATTCTAATTCATTCATACGATCCATTCAAATTCAATCGCTTGATCCATTCTAATTCATTCGTACGATCCATTCTACTACATTCGTACGATTCGTTCTAATTCATTCGCACGATCCATTCTAATTCATTCGTACGATCCATTCTTATTCATTCATACGATCCATTCTATTTCATTCGCACAATCCATTCTAAATCATTCGTACGATCCATTCTAGTTCATTCGTATGATCCATTCTAACTCATTCGGTGGATCCATTCTAATTCATTCGTACGATCCATTCTAATTCATTCGCACGATCCAATCTAGAATAGATCTTGCGAATGAATTAGAATGGATCATACAAATTAATTAGAATGGATCATGCAAATGAATTAGAATGGATCGCACGAATGAAATAGAATGGATCGTGCGAATGAATTAGAATGGATCTTATGAATGAATTAGAATGGATACATTCATACGAATGAATTGGAATAGCACGTACGGATGAATTAGAATAGATCGTGTGAAGGAATTTGAATGGATCGTACGAATGAATTAGAATGGATTGTGCAAATTAATTAGAATGGATCGTACGAATGAATTAGAATGGATACATTCATACGAATGAATTAGAATAGCTCGTATGGACGAATTAGAATTGATCATGCGAATAAATTAGAATGGATCGTACGAATGAATTAGAATAGATACATTCATACGAATAAATTAGAATAGCTCGTACAAAGGAATTAGAATAGATCGTGCGAATGAATTAGAATGGATCATACGAATGAATTAGAATGGATTATGCGAATGAATTAGAATGGATCGTACGAATAAATTAGAATGGATCATGCGAATGAATAAGAACAGATCATCTGAATGAATTAGAATGGATCGTACGAATGAATTAGAATGGATCGTGCGAATGAATTAGAATGAATCGTATGAATGTATCCATTCCAATTCATTAGTTTGAATATATCCATTCTAATTCATTCGTACGATCCATTCCAATTCATTCGCAGGATCCATTCTAATTCATTCGTTTGATCCATTCAAATTCATTCGCACGATCCATTCTAATTCATTCATACGATCCATTCTAATTCATTCGCACGATCTATTCTAATTCATTCGTACGAGCAATTCTAATTCTTTCGGACGAATGTATCCATTCTAATTCAATCGTACGATCCATTCTATTTTATTTACATGATCCATTCGAATTCATTCGTACAATCCATTCTAATTCATTCCCACGATCTATTCTAATTCATTCGTACGAGCTATTCTAATTCATTCGTACTAATGTATTCATTCTAATTCATTCGTACGAACCATTCTAATTCATTCGTATGATCCATTCTAATTCATTCGCACGATCTATTCTAATTCATTCATACGAGCTATTCTACTTTATTCGTACGAATGTATCCATTCTAATTCATTCGCACGATCTATTCTAATTCATTCGCACGATCTATTCTAAATTATTCGTACAAATGTATCCATTCTAATTCATTTATTCGATCCATTCTAATTCATTTACACGATCCATTCTAATTCATTCGTACGATCTATTCTAATTCATTCGCACGATCGATTCTAATTCATTCGTACGAGCTATTCTAAGTCATTCGTATGAATGTATCCATTCTAATTCATTCATACGATCCATTCTAAATACGAATGAATTAGAATTAGAATGGATCGTACGAATGAATTAGAATGGATCGTGCGAATAAATTAGAATGGATCGTACAAATGAAATAGAATAGCTCATACGAATGAATAAGAATAGATCTTGCGAATGAATTAGAATGGATCGTACAAATGAATTAGAATGGATCGTGCGAATGAATTAGAATGTATCGTACGCATGAATTAGAATGGATACATTCGTACGAATGAATTATAATAGCTCATACAAATGATTTAGAATAGATCGTGCAAATGAATTAGAATGGATCGTACGAATGAATTAGAATAGATCGTGCGAATAAATTAGAATTGATCATATGAATGAATTAGAATAGATCATGCGAATGAATTAGAATGTATCGTATGAATGAATTATAATGGATCGTGCGAATGAATTAGAATGGATCATACGAATGAATTAGAATGGATACATTTGTACGAATGAATTAGAATAGCTCGTATGGATGTATTAGAATAGATCATGCAAATGAATTAGAATGCATCAAACAAATGAATTAGAATGGTTCGTGTGGGTGCAAATTTTGGCAAAAAGTCTGCAAACAGCGGGACCCACCGGCCCTGCCTGATGGGCCCCACGGAGACTACAGTGGGACCCACCGGCCCTGCCTGGTGAGCCCACGAAGACTAGCACGGGACCCACCGGCCCTGCCTGTCGAATCCCCCAGAAGATGGCAGCGGGACCCACCAGCCCTGCCTGGAGGATCCCCCGATACGGCAGCAGAAACCGTCATTTGCCCCGGAATTCCTCCCCGGGAAGTCTATAAATAGCAGAGCCTTCGAATGTAAAAGGATCAGATTTTCAAAACCTAAAACTCCAGAACTCAAACCAGAGCTCTGAAAACAGATCAGTATCATCATCTGATATCTGTCTCAGAAACCTCTATCTCCTCTTACCCTCTACCTCACCTTGATCTTCTTCTTGTCTTTGAACAAGTCAAAGAAACTTCTGTGACATTCGGCCTGTCGAGGTCACTTCGAAATAAGTGTTAGTGAATTCGGGTTGCTCCCTATAGTACGGAGACGTAGGCTTCGGCTGAACTCCGAAATCACATCTCTCGTGTCAACACTTTCTCTGATTGCATCTCTCTGTTTACATATCAAAAGTTGCAACTCCAATCGATAGATCGAACAACGATCTCTTCGACTTCTACTTCAATTGACTGGTGCTGCGAAGTCTTCGGGTCGGCACGAAGATTTTCCCCCACAGTTTGGCGCCGTCTGTGGGATCCGAACAAAAAGTCAAGCTCTCCACTACTACTAGATCAGTTGAACCTACAACTGATCTTCGATAGTCAAACTTCCTCGCCTCTTCGGTTAATCAGACAACTGATCGGACGTTGGCACTCTCGTTGCACCCTTCGCTCTCTGAAATGGCGAAAACTAAGCATCAGGGTCAACCAGAAGGAAGTAACACTCAACAACAAGCTCGTCCTGAGACTCGATCCATGAGTCAAAGGCTCAACTTCGGACAGCCCCTAGCTGTTCCTGAGATGGGGGTTCGTTCAGGGAGTGGGAGATCAGTCGATCGACCGATCGCTCACCCTGCTCGACAGTCAATTGGGCAAACAGCCCCCGCTCCTGCTGAAAATCCTCCATCGACCTATCAAATTTTGGCGGTCGATTTCCAACTCCTCCAATTGGCAAAGCAGAACGCCACCCTCACAGCCGAGAGGGATGCTCTTAAGAGGGCAGCTTCTGAGGCTGCGATCGCTCTTCCTATCCCCTCTACAAGTGAGAGGGTCGATCTTCCTCGATATTCAATTCACTCCGAGCAACGGAGGTCAATGGGCACTGCTGCCCTCGAGAGGATCCGACGCGACCCAACTCCCTCTGCTGCCCCCTGGAAGCAGAGTTTTTGGGATCGCCTCGAGGACGAGTCTTCCCAATCGTCTTCTGGCCAAAACTGCGACAAGAGGGCACCTTCAAAACTCAACATACCAAGGAAGCACCAAATGAAAGGCGCTCCTTCGAAGAGTAGAGTCTCCCCTTCCATTCCACTCCAACGTGGACTTGGATCGGACCTTCACCGTCGACTTTAACCTGCTGATATCCAGAGGCCTGAGCAAGACCTCTCGATTCTACCCCTCGATCTACATCTAGGTCGAGGACACGGTCGTAGAGATGGATATTCCTCCGCCGGACCTCTCCACCGAAGTCTCTTCGAGACAACATTTCCAAGGGGATGGAGAACTCCTATCCTCCCCAAATTCAACTGCATCAGAGGAGATCCAACTCTCCATATACTTGCCTTCAAGCAAGCTCTAACGCCACACGAAGAAGAAAACAACGTGCTCTGCCGCACCTTCGCAGGAAGTCTCGATGAGCCGTCACTTGACTGGTACCATAATCTCCGGGCTGGGTCCATCACCCAGTTCGGTGTTTTGGCAAACCTTTTCGTGCAGCATTATCAGCTCAATTTGAAGCCAGAGAAGAAGCTCGACTCTCTCTATCGGCTAAGGATGGGTGCCGACGAGACTCTCCGTAGCTTCACGAGGAGATTTCGCAACGAGCATGCTGCTCTCTCTGGGAGACATCTGGATGATGAAGCCATCATGCTGGCTTTCCAGAACGCCCTCCGCTTCGATCTACATATCTACAACGATTTCATTCGCAATCCCCCTCCTTCTTTGGGAGCTATGTTCGATCAAATCCAGAGAGAGATCGAGGTCAAAGATGACCAAGTCGGTCGGAAAGGGCGAGAAACAAAGCGAAGACCTGCGGAGAAAGAAGCTCCCAAGTATGCTGCCAAGGCTCATAACGCTGAGGCAGCAGCCCCTCCAGCCAACAAACGATCAAAGAATGATGGACGTCGATCTCCGACGAAGACCACTTTTACTAAGTGGAATTTACCAGTCGAGCAGATACTCGACCGTATTCAACACGAAGAATTCCTTCGAAGGCCCAACCCACTTCAGCCGAACACAAAGTTCACGGCTGACAAAACTGTTTATTGCGATTTCCATCGAAGCCATGGCCATTCCACCGATCGGTGCTATCGGCTAAAGTTTCATCTCAAAGACTTGCTGAGAGAAGGCCATCTCCATGAATTCACCAGAGAAGGACAAGATCAGCGTCGATCCTCTACAAAGGGGAAAGAGGCTTGCTGGATTCATCAGATCTCTTCCAACCCATCACCTCTCACCGTGAATGCCAATATCTTTGGCATTCATGGATCGCTGCACAATCAATCAGTGACCGGGAAGGAAGTCGATCGGCAGATTCGGCGCATCTTCCATGTTCGATCTACTGCAAATAAAGAAGATACCTGGATCGAGAAGCCCATCGAAGGTCTTGCTTGGCCGTCCATCGTCTTCAACGATACTGATCTTCAAGGAGTTCATACTCCCCATCGAGACCCCCTGGTCTTGAAACTCTTCATCGACGGAAGCACCGTCAACCGGATCCTCATCGACACCGGGAGCTTCATCGACATTATATTCTCAGACTGCTTCAAACGTCTGGGACATAAATATCAAAGCCTTGACATCGTTCCAACTGTGATCACTGGTTTCAACGGCGAGCAAAGCATCATGGTGGGTGAATCGAGATTCACCATCGACCTCAGTCAAGAGACTCGAGTCTCGGTGAGGTTTGCGATCGTCGAGGGAACGTCCAGCTACAACGCCATTCTCGGACGACCATTCCTCCACCAGATCAATGCCATCTCTTCTTTGTACCACCAACTACTCAAGTTTGCAACGGGAGAAGGCATTGTCTGCATTCGAGGTGATCAACAAGCTGGGAGATCTTGTGAAGCTGCTGCTGCAAAAACAGATCGCAAGATCAACATCGCTCCTCCAAAGCGGCCACGAGATGGAGCTGGTCCCTCTTCTAAATAGCAATCAAAGGAGATTCCACTGATCGAGCCCCCACCAATCGAATGGGAAGCTTCACCTTCAATTGAAGAAATCATCCCTATTAATATCGGCAGTGGAGATCTCCCTCGACAAACATTTATCGGTACCGGTCTTAGCGACGCAGAAGCGCAAGACATGGTATCCTTCTTACAGTCCAACATCGACGTCTTCGCTTGGTGTTTCGAAGACATGCCTGGGATCAATCCAGATGATGCTTGTCACCGACTTGCTATCAAAGAAGAAGTGAAGCCTGTCAAGCAGAAGCCACGCACCATCCGACCAGAGCTACAAATTGCTGTTCAAGAAGAGATCACCAAGCTGCTCGCAGCAGGCTTCATCCGTGAAGTAGAGTATCCTACCTGGATCTCTAACATAGTTGTTGTTCCAAAGAAGAACGGGAAGGTCAGAGTCTACATCGACTTTACCAATCTCAATAAGGCTTGCCCCAAAGATCCATTCCCCATGCCTAGGATTGATAGACTCGTTGATGCCACTGCTGGCCACGAGCTATTGTCTTTCATGGATGGGTACTCTGGATACAATCAAATTCCACTTCATCCAGACGATCAAGAGAAGACTTGCTTCGTGACTAGCCGAGGTCTCTACTGCTACAATGTAATGCTATTCGGCCTCAAAAATGTTGGATCCACCTATCAAAGGTTAGTCACAAAGATGTTCGAAGATCAGATCGGTCGCAACGTCGAAGTCTATGTCGATGATCTCCTTACCAAAAGCTCCACTCGAGGAAAACATCTATCCGATCTAGCAGAAACTTTTCAAGTCCTCCGAAAGTATCGCATGAAGCTCAATCCAGCCAAGTGCGCTTTTGGAGTTCAATCTAGCAAATTCCTGGGTCATCTTGTGACCAGGAGAGGTATTGAAGCCAATCCCGATCAAATCCGAGCTATCCTCGACATGCCATCGCCTACCAA
Organism: Chamaelirium japonicum; assembly: GCA_947650365.1. Classification (NCBI taxonomy): domain Eukaryota; kingdom Viridiplantae; phylum Streptophyta; class Magnoliopsida; order Liliales; family Melanthiaceae; genus Chamaelirium; species Chamaelirium japonicum. The sequence goes on along the minus strand of OX393552.1, from coordinate 77,178,783 downwards.
TCGGAAGGAAGTGCAACAACTCACTAGAAGACTTGCTACCCTCAATAGATTCATTTCAACGTCCTCAGACAAGTGCAAGCCTCTTTTTGACAAGCTGCGAAAGGCAGATACGTTGGGATGGAGTCCTGTTTGTGAAGAAGCTTTCCAAGGCATCAAGAAATATCTGGTGCAAGCTCCTATTTTGACTGCTCCACTTCCAAAAGAAGACTTGTTACTTTATCTCGCCGTGACCGATCAAGCAATCAGTGCAGTCCTAGTCAGTAGAAAAGATGGCATCGAACATCCAGTCTATTACATAAGCCATACTCTTCTTCCAGCTGAGACTCGCTATTCAAAAACTGAGAAGGTCATCCTGGCTTTACTCACTGCATCACGTCGCCTTCAACCTTACTTCGTCTCCCACCAGATCACTGTCATTTCAGAGCATCCACTCAAAGATATCATTGACAAAGCTGGATGAGCTGGTCGAATGACCAAGTGGGTGATCGAAATGAGTGCCTTGGGGATTCAGTTCGAATCTCGCACTTCCATCAAAGGTCAAGCTGTTGCTGATTTTCTAACTGATTTTCCAGTTGAAGACCCCATCACTTGGGAAGAAGATGTCGACATGCGCTTGGAAGATGAGGATAATCCTCCAATTAATCTTGCAACAAAACTTGATCCAAGTCTCGAGGCTATTGCTGTAACTCCTCCATGGAAGCTATACACTGATGGAGCTTCAAGTGCGATCGGTTCGGGAACTGGGATAGTCTTGGTATCCCCCGAACTTGATCATCTCCAGAAGGCCACTCTCCTCGGATTCACTGCCACCAACAACGAAGCCGAATACGAAGCACTCATTTCTGGACTCGAGATGGCGAAATCCCTGGGGGTGGATCGGATCATTGTCTATAGCGACTCCCAGTTGATCATCAGGCAAATCAATGGAGAGTATATAGCTCGAGAAGAAAGAATGCAACTCTATTTGGCCTTAGTACGATGTCTTCAACAGCGTTTTACTGATGCCGAATTCATTCAAATCCCAAGAGCAGAGAACCGAGAAGTAGATGCCTTAGCCAATGCTGCCTCAGTTCTTGGAGACTCACTCGGAGAAAGGCAAATACAGATCGATTATCAAGAAGTGCCCAAGACCATCCCCGATCAACAGATCCTTGCTACTACAAAGGGATCTGGGGATGGAGATCAACTCGCATTAAACCTCACTACTATAAGTGAGCCTGAAGACTGGAGACGATCAATCTTTGATTTCTTCAAGCATGGAAAAATGCCGGAAGATCCAAATCAAGCCCGAAGACTTCAAAGGAAGCTCCCCTGCTACACTATTCAAGGAGAAGATCTATATTTCAAATCTCATAACGGGATATTGCTCAAGTGCCTTGGCCCAGAGCAAGCAAAAGCAATCCTGATTGATATCCACTCTGGAGCTTGTGGAAATCATTCGGGAGGTAGATCTCTTGAAGCCAAGACAAAGCTACAAGGTTACTACTGGCCTATAATGGCAAAAGATGCTCGACAAGTTGTTCAAAGATGCGAGCCATGCCAACGACACGCTCGAGCTATCCATCTCCCTGCGGATGAACTTCACCAACTATCAAGTCCATGGCCTTTCCATCAGTGGGGGTTGGACTTCTTGGGTCCTTTCCCACCAACTCCAAGCAAGAAGAAGTATCTACTACTGGCCACTGATTATTTCACAAAATGGGTTGAAGCTGTGCCTCTCTTCCGAAAGACTGACGACGAAGTGATCAAATTCATTCGGCACAACATCTTCTCAAGATTTGGTACACCTCAAGTTCTTGTTGCTGACAATGGAGCTCAATTTGACTCCGATAAATTCCGAGAGTTCTGTCTGAACAACGGTATCAAGCTATTCTATTCAACTCCAAGATATCCTCAATGCAATGGTCAAGCCGAAGCCTCAAATAGAGCTATTCTTGGTATACTCAAGAAGAAACTCAACGACAAGAAAGGATTGTGGGAACAGGTCCTACCTGAAGTTCTTTGGGGGTATCGCACTACTCTGAGAAGATCAATAGGGTTTTCACCCTTTCGTCTAACATATGGATAGGAAGCAGTACTCCCAATAGAAAACATATCAAGTACTCTGAAGACCAGAGCAGTTGAAAGAGGAATCAACGAAGAGCTTCGAATCAATGATCTAGACTTCTCTGAAGAACTACGAGACCAAGCTTCCCTCCGTGTGGCCAAGTACCAACAAAAGATCAAACGAGCCTATGATGAGAAAGTTTACAAGAGACAGTTCCCAATGGGTAGTTTAGTTCTCAAAGCAGTCTTCTACAACACAAAGGAACATAGCAGTGGAAAACTAGCTCCCAACTGGGAAGGTCCTTACATTGTCGAATCAGTGAGAGGCAGAGGCTCTTATCGATTGATCTCGCCTAAAGGAGATAGACTACCACGAGCTTGGAATGCCAGACACCTCAAGTTGTTCTATCCATGATGTAAATACCATGATGAATAAAGTTCTCTTTCAAATGTTCAAATGTGCAAGTGTTCAGCTTTTCAATTCAAGTTCTGAAGCAGTTTCAAATTATCCATATTCAAGTTACCAGGTCTTTTAACAAGTTTGGGTGTTAGAGTTGCGACTCAGCCCCTTACTAGCAAATGTTAAACTGACCCTCAATTTCAATATTCAATTTCAATCAAATTCTATATCATCTAACAGGTTTGGGTGCTTGAGTTGCGACTCAACCCCTCACATACAAGTGTTAGATGAATTCAAATTCCAATTTCAAGTTACAACGAGTTTGGGTAATCGAGTTGCGACTCGACCCCTCACATTCAAAAGATTATATCTATTCTAATGCTATCCAGAACATGATATTCAAAGACATTCAACTCAAGGGACATTCAATTTTCAAATACCAAAAAGATATCTTCTATTATCAAAATTTTCCAAGTACAAATATTGAGCTGCTACATATCAAAAGTTTACAAGTGTAAACAACAAAGAAAAAGGTAGAAATACATCAGGGTTTGGCTACACTTGGAGCACGTGACTTCTCCCCTTCAGATCCGCCACGAGCCTTGCTCGCAGCCGAAGCCTTGGAAGATCGGACACTGCTGGCATGTGCCCTGAGTGCCTCTGCCGCTTTCTCGGCCGTTTCCTTATAACTCTTGCATTCAGACAGCACGTGCTCCAGTTCCTTCTTGGAAGTCTCCTCTCTGGCAATAAAGGCAGCATGCTGAGCAGCAAGTCGTTCTTTCAACTCTCTATTTTCGGCTGCGCGATCACAGGACACGTTCTCAACCTTGATGATCTGATTCTTCAAGGATTCAAGTTCGTGACTCTGCGCCTCGCAACGGTCCTGCAACTTCTTGCTCTCCTGCTTCTCCTTGCGAAGATCTTCGATCTTGGCCTTAAGAGAGAGCTTCTTCGAAGTTAGAAGTTCCCTCAGCTTGTCCCTCTCCTCGTGGGCAGCTTCCAGTTCAGCTTTCAAACGGGATACCTCAGATGCGGCCTCCCGTTCTCCTGCCTTCCTGGAGAGACTGCTTATGATTCTCAAAACTGTTGAGCTCTGCAGACGGATAAAGAGTTAGAATTATTCCGAAGATACAATTCGAATAGTGAATCAATCAGATACACGTACCACTATATCTAGCCGATCAAAGGCTTCTTCAAAACGAGCATCCGGAAGGTTGCAGAGCTTCCGGATCATGCTAGTAGGGTGGTTGATATCAACATCACCCAAGCTCCTTATCTTCGGAATCGAGCCAACAGGCGTACCTGCAATCAACACAAAAGTTCAAAGTGTTAGAATATTTTCAATCTTCAAATGCAAGGCAATCAAGGCAAGTTAGAACAGATGCCTGAAGCCTCGACCTGAGGAGCCTTTCCTTTCCCACGGTCGGAGCTCTTACCCTTGGGGGTCGACTTCTCCTTGATGGGGGTTGGCTCTGGCAGGAGTTGGGGAGCAGCATCACCCACCCGGCTTCCTCTCTCCAATTGAGCAGGAGAGGGAACATCTCGAGGAGGTGAGTCTCCCCCTTCATCCCCGTGCACACTCGAATTGTCGAGCCCTGCCACCATAGCAGCGACCTCCTCAGCTAGAGATCGTGAAGGGGGTGGGGGTTGTTCAACCTCCACACCCCCACTCGTAGTCGCCCTTTCGAGACGAGGAACCTTGGGAGGTATCTGATCGAGGGGAGTAGGGTTGCTTCCAACCCCACCACTCCCCGATATCTTGATCTTGAAGCGCAGTGGATTCTTCTGCAACTCCCCAAAGTGATAAGTGGGAATCACTTTAGGGCCATCGCATGTTGCATCCATAACCCCCTCCATCTTGCGAGCCTTATCCTCGTCTATGAGGATCGGCTGCGAGTCTTCAGCACCACCAGTGGAGGTGGGAGGAATTTCTTCCTCGCCACCCCCATGTCCTTGACCACCATCAGTGGGGGTGGGAGGAATTTCTTCCTCATCACCCCCATCTTCATCATCTTCATCATCATCATCCTCCTCGTCTCCATCTCCTCCCTGGTCATTGCCAGTGCTGTCATCATCATCGCCGCCCTCGTCTTCTTCGCCTCCACCTTCTCCCTCCCTCTCTTTTTCCTCCTCTTCATCTTCCTCTTTCTTTTTCTCCTCATCCTCCATCTGCTTGATGGGGATTTTTCTCTTCTTCTTCGCCGGACCCCTCTGTATCACCAATTTCTCCTCCGAGGGCAAGCTGCGCCTAACTCCATAAGCCTTCTTCTCAAATCAAAGTTTTCTGGTGATTTTGCCTGACTGAGGGTCCTCTTCATAGTCCGAGTAGATGACCTCGTTGTCTTCATAGCGGAGCTTCGATCGATGGAGAAGGTTGGCATTGCCATGTCGGACCGGGCAATTCGAAAATTGCTTCCAAGACCGCGTCCCGCATGTCAACTCCAAGAAGAGGTTGTCAAGTGCCCCTACACGCTCTGAAGGCCACGAGAGAGCTCCTCCTGCGCTGTACATGTCTATCTCTTTATGCACCTTGTACCGAGGAACCTCAGGAACGGACATGGGAGTCCAGGCACCAGACACCGATAACGGCCAGTCCGTGTAGAGTTTGTCGGAGCCGATGGTGTCGATGATTGGGCGCAGGGCAGAGACACCCGTCAGATTGTAGAATGGGCTGTCCTTCCTCCAGGCCCATCGGTAATGATAAAAGAAATATCCCAGCTCGATCCTGGCATCTTCGCCTTCAGGGAGGCTGGAATAGCATTCCCTGAGCTCCTTCTGGAAGTCGGACTCTACGCGGCAGAAGGCGTAGATGATCCTCCAGGCGTTCCCCGAAACCTGCCCGGGGCATAGACCGGAGGTGTTCAGCAACCTCGCGGCGAAGGGAGGCAATGGTAGGCGCAGTCCACAGTTGAGCTGGCCGATCGTGACGATGGTTCCCATCACTTGCTCCTTGCTCGCGTACGAGATGAAGATTGTTCGCCTGTCAACGCCAAAAGCAGATAGAACCCCCGGAAGCGCTGGGCGAGCCTTTCCCTCTGTGAAACTTGCCAGCAACTCCTGCAGCTTCTCCCTCTTCACATCTGTAAGTTTACTGCCAATGTTGTATCCAAACTCAGATTCCGCCTCCAGAGGCAGCTGCGGGCAGAGAACAAACTTTGCCTTGGGGATCTGCTCTGGCCTTGACGGTGCAGAAGCGAACCCCACGCCTTGGTGCCTCTTGCCCAGTTGGCCAAGCTCGATCAATTCAGCCTTTCCTTTGCCTCGGCCCTTCGGAGCAGAAGAGACTTCGACAATTTCCTTGCCCTTCCTCTTGGAAGGAACTGCACCCTTCTTCGAACTACCAGAAGAAGCCATTTGACTGATCAAAGAGGAAACGAAGAACGAGAGATTAGAAACAAGGGTCTGGACTTCGAAAATTTTGAAAGCGTGAGGCGAAAATGACAGCGAGAAAAACTTTTATACCCAGGGTGAACCGGCACGTAGATCGAAAAAGACACGTGTCTTCACCATATCAAATCGCGTGTTTTTGTAGGTACACGTGGCATCCATCCGTAGCAAGCGCAAAACCAGGCGAACAGTCACGACCAGACGAAATGTCAGACCACCAGTCCAGACAAGCCACCGGTCCAAGCAAACTACTAGTCCGAGTGAACCGGACCGCCGGTTCAGCAAAACTGTTCAAGACAGACCAAAGATCAAAAGAAGAACAAGCTATACCACTTCCTCAAAAAATTACAGGTTCGAAACTTAGGCTTGACCGACTGATTTTAGCCGATCGGTCAAAATTGACCGATCGGTCAAAATCAGTCGATCGGTCGAATTTCTACTAGATCTGGTAAAAACCTTGTGTTTTTCCCGATCACCCAAACCTTGACCGGCTGATTTTAGCCGATTGGTCAAACTTGATCGATCGGTCAAAATCAGCCGATCGGTCGAATTTCTACTAGATCTGGCAAAAACCTTGTGTTTTTGCCGATCACCCAAACCTTGACCGGCTGATTTTAGCCGATCGGTCAAACTTGACCGATCGGTCAAAATCAGCCGATCAGTCGAATTTCTACTGGATCTGGCAAAAACCTTGTGTTTTTGCCGATCACCCAAACCTTGACCGGCTGATTTTAGCTGATCGGTCAAACTTAACCGATCGGTCAAAATCAGCCGATCAGTCGAATTTCTACTGGATCTGGCAAAAACCTTGTATTTTTGCCGATCACCCAAACCTTGACCGGCTGATTTTAGCCGATCGGTCAAACTTAACCGATCGGTCAAAATCAGTCGATCAGTCAAATTTCTACTGGATCTGGTAAAAACCTTGTGTTTTTGCCGATCACCCAAACCTTGACCGGCTGATTTTAGCCGATCGGTCAAAATTGACCGATCGGTCAAAATCAGCCGATCAGTCGAATTTTTACTGGATCTGGCAAAAACCTTGTGTTTTTGCCGATCACCCAAACCTTGACCGGCTGATTTTAGTCGATCGATCAAACTTAACCGATCAATCAAAATCAGCCGATCAGTCGAATTTCTACTGGATCTAGCAAAAACCTTATGTTTTTGCCGATCACCCAAACCTTGACCGGCTGATTTTAGCCGATCGGTCAAAATTGACCGATCGGTCAAAATCAGCCGATCAGTCGAATTTCTACTGGATCTGGCAAAAACCTTGTGTTTTTGCCGATCACCCAAACCTTGACCAGCTGATTTTAGCCGATCGGTCAAACTTAACCGATCGGTCAAAATCAGCCGATCAATCGAATTTCTACTGGATCTGGCAAAAACCTTGTGTTTTTGCCGATCACCCAAACCTTGACCGGCTGATTTTAGCCGATCAGTCAAAATCAGCCGATCAGTCGAATTTCTACTGGATCTGGCAAAAACCTTGTGTTTTTGCCGATCACCCAAACCTTGACCGGCTGATTTTAGCCGATCGGTCAAAATTGACCGATCGGTCAAAATCAGCCGATCAGTCGATTTTCTACTGGATCTGGCAAAAACCTTGTGTTTTTGCCGATCACCCAAACCTTGACCGGCTGATTTTAGCCGATCGGTCAAAATTGACCGATCGGTCAAAATCAGCCGATCAGTCGATTTTCTACTGGATCTGGCAAAAACCTTGTGTTTTTGCCGATCACCTAAACCTTGACCGGCTAATTTTAACCGATCGGTCAAACTTGACCGATCGGTCAAAATCAACCGATCGGTCAATTTTCTACTGGATCGGCCAAAATACTCTGTTTTTGACCGATCACTCCAACCTTGACCGGTTGAATTCGATCGATCGGTCAAATTTGACCGATCGGTCAAAATCGACCGATCGGTCAAAATCGACCGATCGGTCATATTTGACCGATCAGTCAAAATTAACCGATCGGTCAATTTTGACCGATCAGTCAATTTTGACCGATCAGTCTATTTTTTCACTAACATTCGACAAGCTTCTTTGTGCCTATTGCGACAGGGGGTTGCTGTTTTTTGCACCAAATCCAAGACAGCCAGAACAAACTCTAGCTAACTTGGAGGGGGTAACTGTGGGTGCAAATTTTGGCAAAAAGTCTGTAAACAGCGGGACCCACCGGCCCTGCCTGATGGGCCCCACGGAGACTACAGCGGGACCCACCGGCCCTGCCTGGTGAGCCCACGAAGACTACCACGGGACCCACCGGCCCTGCCTGTCGAATCCCCCAGAAGATGGCAGCGGGACCCACCAGCCCTGCCTGGAGGATCCCCCGATACGGCAGCAGAAACCGCCATTTGCCCCGGAATTCCTTCCCGGGAAGTCTATAAATAGCAGAGCCTTCGAATGTAAAAGGATCGGATTTTCAAAACCTGAAACTCCAGAACTCAAACCAGAGCTCTGAAAACATATCAGTATCATCATCTGATATCTGTCTCAGAAACCTCTATCTCCTCTTACCCTCTACCTCACCTTGATCTTCTTCTTGTCTTTGAACAAGTCAAAGAAACTTCTGTGACACTCGGCCTGTCGAGGTCACATCGAAATAAGTGTTAGTGAATTCGGGTTGCTCCCTATAGCACGGAGACGTAGGCTTCGGCTGAACTCCGAAATCACATCTCTCGTGTCAACACTTTCTCTGATTGCATCTCTCTGTTTACATATCAAAAGCTGCAACTCCAATCGATAGATCGAACAACGATCTCTTCGACTTCTACTTCAATTGACTGGTGCTGCAAAGTCTTCGAGTCGGCACGAAGATTTTCCCCCACAGTTCGTGCGAATGAATTAGAATGGATTGTACGAATGAATTAGAATGAATACATTCGTACGAATGAATTAGAATAGCTCGTACGAATGAATTAGAATAGATCGTGCGAATGAATTAGAATGGATCGTACGAATGAATTAGAATGGATCGTGCGAATGAATTATAATGGATCATACGAATGAATTAGAATGAATACAGTCGTACGAATGAATTAGAATAGTTCGTACGGATGAAGTAGAATAGATCGGGCAAATGAATTAGAATGGATCGAACAAATGAATTAGAACGGATCATGTGAATGAATTAGAATGGATCGTACAAATTAATTAGAATGGATACATTCGTATGAATTATTTAGAATAGCTCGTACGAATAAATTAGAATAGATCGTGCGAATGAATTATAATGGATCGAACGAATGAATTAGAATGGATCATGCGTATACAAATGAATTAGAATGGATATATTCGTACGAATGAATTAAAATTGATCGTGCGAATTAATTAGAATGGATCATATGAATGAATTAGAATGTATACATTCATACGAATGAATTAGAATAGCTTAGACGAATGAATTAGAATAGATCGTGCGAATGAATTAGAATGGATCGTATGAATGAATTAGAATGGATCTTGCGAATGAATTAGAATGGATCGTACGAATGAATTAGAATGGATACATTCGTACGAATGAATTAGAATAGCTCGTACGAATGAATTAGAATGGATCGTGCGAATGAATTAGAAAGGATCATACGAATAAATTAGAATGGATACATTCGTACGAATGAATTTCAATTGCTCGTATGAATGAATTAGAATGGATCGTGCGAATGAATTAGAATGGATCATACGAATTAATTAGAATGGATACATTCGTACGAATAAATTAGTATAGATCATGCGAATAAATTAGAATGAATCATATGAATGAATTAGAATGGATCGTGCGAATAAATTAGATTGGATTGTACGAATGAATTAGAATAGCTCGTACAAATGAATTAGAATAGATCATGCGAATGAATTAGAATCGATCGTACGAATAACTTAGAATGGATCGTGTGAATGAACTAGAATGGATCATACGAATGAATTATAATGGATCGTGCGAATTAATTAGAATAGATCGTGCGAGTGAATAAGAATAGATCGTGCGAATGAATTAGAATGGATCCTACGAATGAATTAGAATGGATCGTGCGAATGAATTAGAATGGATCGTACGAATGAATTAGAATGGATATATTCGTACGAATGAATTAGAATAGCTCGTACAAATGAATTAGAATAGATCCTACGAATGAATTAGAATGGATCGTACGAATGAATTAGAATGGATCGTGCGAATGAATTAGAATGGATCGTACGAATGAATTACAATGAATACATTCATACGTCGTGTGAATGAATTAGAATGGATCGTACAAATGAATTAGAATGGATACATTCGTACAAATGAATTAGAATAGCTCATACGAATGAATTAAAATAGATCGTGCGAATGAATTTGAATGGATCGTACGAATGAATTAGAATGGATCGTGGCAATGAATTAGAATGGATCGTATGAATGAATTAGAATGGTTACATTCGTACGAATGAATTAGAATAGCTCGTACGAATGAATTAGAATAGATCATGCGAATGAATTAGAATGGATCGTACGAATGAATTAGAATAGATCGTGTGAATGAATTAGAATGGATCATATGAATGAATTAGAATAGCTCGTACGAATGAATAAGAATAGATCGTGCGAATGAATTAGAATGGATCGTACGATTGAATTAGAATGGATCGTGCGATTGACTTAGAATGAATTGTATGAATGTATCCATTCCATTTCATTCGTATGAATGTATCAATTCTAATTCATTTGTACGTACCATTCTAATTCATTTGCACGATCCATTCTAATTCATTCGTACGATCCATTTTAATTCATTCACACGATCTATTCTAATTCATTCGTACGAGCTATACTAATTCATTCGTATGAATGTATCTATTCTAATCAATTTGTTTGATCCATTCTAATTCATTCGCACGATCTCTTCTAATTCATTCATATGATCCATTCTAATTCATTTGCACGATATATTCTAATTCATTCATACGATCCATTCTAATTCATTCGCACTATCTATTGTAATTCATTCGTACGAGCTATTCTAATTCATTCGTACGAGATATTCTAATTTATTCGTACGACCTATTCTAATTCCTTCGTACAATCTTTTCTAATTCATTCGCACGATCAATTCTAATTCATTCGTATGATCCATTCTAATTCATTCGCACGATCTAATCTAATTCATTCGTATGAGATATTCTAATTCATTCGTACTAATGTATCCATTCTAATTCATTCGTATTAATGTATCCATTCTAATTCATTCGTACGATCCATTCTAATTCATCCGCACGATCTATTCTAATTCATTCGTACGAGCTATTCTAATTTATTCGTATGAATGTATCCATTCTAATTAATTCGTATGATCCATTCTAATTCATTCGCACGATCCATTCTAATTCATTCGCACGATCTATTCTAATTTATTCGTATGAATGTGTCCATTCCAATTCATTCGTACGATCCATTCTAATTCATTTGCACGATCCATTCTAATTCATTCGTACGATCCATTCTAATTCATTTGCACGATCTATTCTAATTCATTCGTACGAGCGATTCTAATTCATTCGTATGAATGTATCCATTCTAATTCATTCACATGATCTGTTGGGGGTAGTTAGAAACCACATATCTTGGATAGCATTGCAAACGCACCTGAGATATAGTTCGCGAGGGAGCCCGTCCAGGAGTTGGAACCCTCGGAAGCCGAGCGTGCCCCCTTTCCAACCCGCAAGAAGCTCGCCCCCACAGGGAGCTGGATGGACACCTTGTATCTGAGTGCAGCTCGCTCCCAGCCCGCAAGAAGCTCGCCCCCACAGGGAGCTGGATGGACACCTTGTATCTGAGTGCAGCTCGCCCCTCCTAGACCCCGCAAGAGTTCGCTCCCCCGTGCTCATCGAATCATCTTGACAGTGGAGCGAGATCCACATTGGGCTGAAGGGACCCAAGGCCAGGAGCTCGCTCAGGAGTTCGCCCATGCTCGCACAGGAGCTCGCCCAAGTTCGCTCAGGAGCTCGTCTAGCTCGCTCAGGAGCTCGCCCCTGTTTGCTCAGGAGCTCGCCTAACTCGCACAGGAGTTCGCCCCTGTTTGATCAGGAACTCGTCTGGCTCGCAGGAGCCCGCCCAAGCTCGCCTTGACCCCTGTTTATCGAAGAGGTTGCCCCCGCGAGGTCCGACTCTTGATAAATATGGGTGAAAGGACGGAGCAGTACCGGGCGAGCTGGCCTTTGCTTCTTCCTTGAGACCGCCCGGACTTGAACATTCTAGAATGGCCACCTGGCCACGACAAGAAAGATTCCCTCCCCCACTCAAACCGTCTGGCAGGCTTGACGACAGAATGTCAGGACGCGAGTACCAAGGACTGTCAGACCCACGCGAGCCAGAACGTGGGGGTCTAGAAAGCCCTGGAAGAATCTCCACGTGTCGAGGTACGGTAGGCCGCCGATTGCTATAAATGCTCACCCCCAGGCTCCATAGTACAGGTTGGAATTCCTTTTCCCTACCACTTTGGTATACCGCAGCTCGCCGTTGTGCCACCGTGACTGACTTGAACGTCGGAGGGTCTGCGCTCCTAAGGGAGCTAGCCGTTCTCACGTTCTCTTTTCTTTATCTTGCAGGCAGCCCGCACGGACCAGCGAAAAATCCCCCGAACATGATCCATTCTAAATACGAATGAATTAGAATTAGAATGGATTGTACGAATGAATTAGAGTGGATCGTACGAATGAATTAGAATGGATCATGCGAATGAATTAGAATGGATCGTATGAATGAATTAGAATAGCTTGTACGAATGAATAAGAATAGATTGTGCAAATGAATTAGAATGGATCGTACGAATGAATTAGAATGGATCGTCCGAATGAATTAGAATAGATCGTACGAATGAATTAGACTGGATACATTCATACGAATAAATTAGAATAGATTGTAGGAATGAATTAGAATAGATCGTTCGAATGAATTAGAATGGATCGTACGAATGAATTAGAATAGCTCGTGCGAATGAATTAGAATAGATCGTGCGAATGAATTAGAATGGATCGTACGAATGAAGTAGAATAGAGCATGCGAATCAATTAAAATAGATTGTACGAATGAATTAGAATAGATCGTACGAATGAATTAGAATGGATCATGCGAATGAATTAGAATCGATCGTACGATTGAATTTGAATGGATACATTTGTAAGAATGAATTAGAATAGCTCGTACGGATGAATTAGAATAGATCGTGCAAATGAATTAGAATGTATCGTACGAATGAATTAGAATAGATCGTGCGAATGAACTAGAATCGATCGTAGGAATGAATTAGAATAAATGCATTCGTATGAATGAATTAGAATAGCTCGTACGAATGAACTAGAATGGATCGTACGAATGAATTAGAATGGATTGTGCGAATGAATTAGAATGGATCGTACAAATGAATTAGAATGGATATATTCGTACGAATGAATTATAATAACTCGTATGGATGAATTAGAATAGATCAGGCAAATGAATTAGAATGGATCGTACGAATGAATTAGAATGGATCGTGCAAATGAATTAGAGTCTATCATACGATTCAATTAGAATGGATACATTCATACGAATAAATTAGAATAGCTCGTACGGATGAATAAGAATAGATCGGGCAAATGAATTAGAATGGATCGTACGAATGAATTAGAATGTACCGTGTGAATAAATTAGAATGGATCATACAAATGAATTAGAATGGATATATTCGTACGAATGAATTAGAATAGCTCGTACGAATAAATTAGAATAGATCGTGCCAATGAATTAAAATGGATCATACGAACGAATTAGAATGGATCGTGCGAATGAATTAAAATGGATCGTATGAATGAATTAAAATGGATACATTCGTACGAATCAATTAGAATAGCTCGTATAAATGAATTAGAATAGATCGTGCGAATGAATTAGAATGGATCATACGAATGAGTAAGAATGGATCGTGCGAATGAATCAGAATGGTTCGTACGAATGAATTAGAATGGATACATTCATACGAATGAATTAGAATAGCTCGTATGAATGAATTAGAATTGATCGTGCGAATGAATTAGAATGGATCGTACAAATGAATTATAATGGATCGAACTAATGAATTAGAATGGATCATGCGAATGAATTAGAATGGATCGTACGAATGAATTAGAATGGATACATTCATACGAATGAATTAGAATAGCTCGTACAAATGAATTAGAATAGATCGTGCGAATGAATTAGAATGTATCGTACGAATGAATTAGAATGAATCTTGCGAATAAATTAGAATGGATCGTATGAAGGAATTAGAATGGATACATTCATATGAATGAATTAGAATAGCTCGTACGATCCATTCTAATTCATTCATACGATCCATTCTAATTCATTCGCACTATCTATTGTAATTCATTCGTACGAGCTACTCTAATTCATTCGTAAGAGATATTCTAATTCATTCGTACGACCTATTCTAATTCATTCACACGATCCATTCTAATTCATTCACACGATCAATTCTAATTCATTCGTACGATCCATTCTAATTCATTCGCACGATCTAATCTAATTCATTCGTACGAGATATTGTAATTCATTCGTACTAATGTATCCATTCTAATTCATTTGTACGATCCATTCTAATTCATTCACACGATCTATTCCAATTCTTCGTACTAGCTATTCTAATTTATTCGTATGAATGTATCCATTCTAATTCATTCGTACGATCCATTCTAATTCATTCGCACGATCCATTCTAATTCATTCGCACAATCTATTCTAATTTATTCGTATGAATGTATCCATTCTAATTCATTCGTACGATCCATTCAAATTCATTTGCACGATCCATTCTAATTCATTATTACGATCCATTCTAATTCATTCGCACGATATATTCTAATTCATTCGTACGAGCTATTCTAATTCATCGTATGAATGTATCCATTCTAATTCATTCATATGATCCATTCTAAATACGAATGAATTAGAATTAGAATGGATTGTACGAATGAATTAGAATGGATCGTACGATTGAATTTGAATGGATCATGTGAATGAATTAGAATGGATCGTATGAATGAATTAGAATAGCTCATACGAATAAATAAGAATAGATTGTGCAAATGAATTAAAATGGATCGTACGAATGAATTAGAATGGATCGTCCGAATGAATTAGAATAGATGGTACGAATGAATTAGACTGGATACATTCATACGAATGAATTAGAATAGATAGTAGGAATAAATTAGAATAGATTATACGAATGAATAAGAATAGATTGTGCAAATGAATTAAAATGGATCGTACGAATGAATTAGAATGGATCGTCCGAATGAATTAGAATAGACGGTACGAATGAATTAGACTGGATACATTCATACGAATGAATTAGAATAGATAGTAGGAATAAATTAGAATAGATTATGCGAATGAATTAGAATGGATCGTACGAATGAATTAAAATAGCACATGCGAATGAATTAGAATAGATCGTGCAAATGAATTAGAATGGATCGTACGAATGAAGTAGAATAGAGCGTGCGAATGAATTAGAATGGATTGTACAAATGAATTAGAATAGATCGTGCGAATGAATTAGAATGGATCGTGCGAATGAATTAGAATCAATCGTACGATTGAATTTGAATGGATACATTCGTACGAATGAATTAGAATAACTCGTACGGATGAATTAGAATAGATCGTACAAATGAATTAGAATGCATCGTACGAATGAATTAGAATGGATCATGCGAATGAATTAGAATGGATCGTAGGAATGAATTAGAATAAATACATTCGTACGAATGAATTAGAATAGCTCATACAAATGAACTAGAATAGATCGTGCGAATGAATTAGAATAGATCGTACGAATAAATTAGAATGGATTGTGCGAATGAATTAGAATGGATCGTACGAATGAATTAGAATGGATATATTCGTACGAATGAATAATAATAGCTCGTATGGATGAATTAGAATAGATCGAGCAAATGAATTAGAATAGATCGTACGAATGAATTAGAATGGATCGTGCGAATGAATTAGAGTCGATCATATGATTGAATTAGAATGGAAACATTCATACGAATGAATTAGAATAGCTCGTACGGATGCATTAGAATAGATCGGGCAAATGAATTAGAATGGATCGTACGAAAGAATTAGAATGGACCGTGCGAATGAATTAGAATGGATCATACGAATGAATTAGAATTGATATATTCGTACGAATGAAGTAGAATTGCTCGTACGAATAAATTAGAATTGATCGTGCCAATGAATTAGAATGGATCATATGAATGAATTAGAATGGATCGTGCGAATGAATTAAAATGGATCGTATGAATGAATTAGAATGGATACATTCGTATGAATCAATTAGAATAGCTCATACAAATGAATTAGAATAGTTCGTGTGAATGAATTAGAATGGATCATACGAATGAGTAAGAATAGATCGTGCGAATGAATTAGAATGGATCGTACGAAAGAATTAGAATGGATACATTCGTACGAATGAATTAGAATAGCTCGTATGAATGAATTAGAATTGATTATACGAATGAATTAGAATGGATCGTACTAATGAATTAGAATGGATCGTGCGAATGAATTATAATGGATCGTACGAATAAATTAGAATGGATATATTCGTACGAATGAATTAGAATAGCTCGTACAAATGAATTAGAATAGATCGTGCGAATGAATTAGAATGTATCGTACGAATGAATTAGAATGAATCTTGCGAATGAATTAGAATGTATCGTACGAAGGAATTAGAATGGATACATTCATATGAATGAATTAGAATAGCTCGTACGAATGAATTAGAATAGATCATGCGAATGAATTAGAATGGATCATACGAATGAGTTAGAATGGATCGTGCGAATTAATTAGAATGGATCGTACGATTGAATTAGAACGGATCGTGCGAATGAATTAGAAAGGATCGTATAAATAAATTAGAATGGATACATTCGTACGAATTAACTGGAATAGCTCATACAGATGAATTAGAATAGATCATTCGAATTAATTAGAATGGATCGTACGAATGAATTAGAATGGATTAGAATGGATCGTCTGAATGAATTAGAATAGATCGTATGAATGAATTAGAATGGATACATTCATACGAATGAATTAGAATAGCTTGTATGAATGAATTAGAATAGATCGTGCGATTGAATTAGAATGGATCGTCTGAATGAATTAGAATGGATCGTACGAATGAATTAGAATGGATACATTAATACGAATGAATTAGAATAGCTCGTACAAATGAATTAGAGTGGATCGTGTGAATGAATTAGAATGGATCGTACGAATAAATTAGAATGAATTAGAATAACTCATACAAATGAATTAGAATAGATCCTGCGAATGAATTAGAATTGAGCATACGAATGACTTAGAATAGATCGTGTGAATGAACTAGAATGGATCATACGAATGAATTAGAATGGATCGTGCGAATGAATTAGAATAGATCGTGCGAATGAATAAGAATAGATCGTGCGAATGAATTAGAATGGATCATACGAATAAATTAGAATGGATCGTGCGAATGAATTAGAATAGATCGTACGAATGAATTAGAATGGATATATTCGTACGAATGAATTAGAATAGCTCGTACAAATAAATTAGAATAGATTCTGCGAATGAATTAGAATGGATCGTACGAATGAATTAGAATGGATCGTGCGAATGAATTAGAATGGATCGTACGAATGAATTAGAATGGATACATTCGTACGTCGTGCGAATGAATTAGAATAGATCGTACCAATGAATTAGAATAGATACATTCGTATGAACGAATTAGAATAGCTCGTACGAATGAATTAGAATAGATCGTGCGAATGAATTTGAATGGATCATACGAATGAATTAGAATGGATCGTGCGAATGAATTAGAATGGATCGTATGAATAAAATTATAATCGTAACATTCCTACGAATGAATTAGAATAGCTCGTATGAATGAATTAAAATAGATCATGCGAATGAATTAGAATGGATCGTACGAATGAATTAGAATAGATCGTGTGAATGAATTAGAATGGATCGTACGAATGAAATAGAATAGCTCGTATGAATGAATAAGAATAGATCATGCGAATGAATTAGAATGGATCGTACGATTGAATTAGAATGGATCGTGCGAATGGCTTAGAATGAATCGTATGAATGTATCCATTCCATTTCATTCGTATGAATGTATCCATTCTAATTCATTCGTACATACCATTCTAATTCATTCGCACAATCCATTCTAATTCATTCATACGATCCATTCTAATTCATTCGCACGATCTATTCTACTTCATTCGTACAAGCTATACTAATTCATTCGTATGAATGTATCTATTCTAATCAATTCGTATGATCCATTCTAATTCATTCGCATGATCTCTTCTAATTCATTCATATGATCCATTCTAATTCATTTGCATGATCTATTCTAATTCATTCGTATGAGCTATTCTAATTCATTCGTACGAATATATCCCTTCTAATTCATTCGTACGATCCATTCTAATTCATTCGCACTATCTATTGTAATTCATTCGTACGAGCTACTCTAATTCATTCGTAAGAGATATTCTAATTCATTCGTACGACCTATTCTAATTCATTCGCACGATCCATTCTAATACATTCGCACGATCAATTCTAATTCATTCGTATGATCCATTCTAATTCATTTGCACGATCTAATCTAATTCATTCGTACGAGATATTCTAATTCATTCGTACTAATGTATCCATTCTAATTCATTTGTACTAATGTATCCATTCTAATTCATTCGTACGGTCCATTCTAATTCATTCGCACGATCTATTCTAATTCATTCGTACGAGCTATTCTAATTTATTCGTATGAATGTATCCATTCTAATTCATCCGTACGATCCATTCTAATTCATTCGCACGATCCATTCTAATTCATTCGCACGATCTATTCTAATTTATTCGTATGAATATATCCATTCTAATACATTCGTAAGATCCATTCTAATTCATTTGCACGATCCATTCTAATTCATTCGTACGATCCATTCTAATTCATTCACACGATCTATTCTAATTCATTCTTACGAGCTATTCTAATTCATTCGTATGAATGTATCCATTCTAATTCATTCATATGATCCATTCTAAATACGAATGAATTAGAATTAGAATGGATCGTACGAACGAATTAGAATGGATCGTACCAATGAATTAAAATGGATCATGCGAATGAATTAGAATGGATCATATGAATGAATTAGAATAGCTCGTACGAATGAATAAGAATAGATTGTGCAAATGAATTAGAATGGATCGTACGAATGAATTAGAATGGATCGTCCGAATGAATTAGAATGAATGGTACGAATGAATTAGACTGGATACATTCATACGAATGAATTAGAATAGATTATAGGAATGAATTAGAATAGATCGTACGAATGAATTAGAATGGATCGTACGAATGAATTAGAATAGCTCGTGCAAATGAATTGGAATAGATCGTGCGAATGAATTAGAATGGATCGTACGAATGAAGTAGAATAGAGCGTGCGAATGAATTAGAATGGATTGTACGAATGAAATAGAATCAATCGTGCGAATGAATTAGAATGGATCGTGCGAATGAATTAGAATCGATCGTACGATTTATTTTGAATGGATACATTCGTACGAATGAATTAGAATAGCTCATACGGATTAATTACAATAGATCGTGCAAATGAATTAGAATGCATCGTACGAATGAATTAGAATGGATCTTGCGAATGAATTTGAATGGATCGTAGGAATGAATTAGAATAAATAAATTCGTACGAATGAAATAGAATAGCTCGTACGAATGAACTAGAATAGATCGTGCGAATGAATTAGAATGGATCGTACGAATGAATTAGAATGGATTGTGCGAATGAGTTAGAATGGATCGTACGAATAAATTAGAATGGATATATTCGTACGAATGAATTATAATAGCTCGTATGGATGAATTAGAATAGATCGTGCAAATGAATTAGAATATATCATACGAATGAATTAGAATGGATCGTGCGAATGAATTAGATTCGATCATACGATTGAATTAGAATGGATACATTCATACGAATGAATATGAATAGCTCGTACGGATGCATTAGAATAGATCGGGCAAATGAATTAGAATTGATCGTACGAATGAATTAGAATAGACCGTGCGAATGAATTAGAATGGATCATACGAATGAATTAGAATGGATATATTCGTACGAATGAATTAGAATTGCTCGTACGAATAAATAAGGATAGATCGTGCCAATGAATTAGACTAGATCATATGAATGAATTAGAATGGATCATGCGAATGAATTAAAATGGATCGTACGAATGAATTAGAATGGATAAATTCGTACGAATCAATTGCATAGCTCGTACAAATGAATTAGAATAGATTGTGCGAATGAATTAGAATGGATCATACGAATAAGTAAGAATGGATCGTGCGAATGAATTAGAATGGATCGTACGAATGAATTAGAACGAATACATTCGTACGAATGAATTAGAATAGCTCGTATGAATGAATTAGAATTGATCATGCGAACGAATTATAATGGATTGTACAAATGAATTAGAATGGATCGTACTAATGAATTAAAATGGATCGTGCGAATGAATTATAATGGATCGTACGAATGAATTAGAATGGATACATTCGTACGAATGAATTAGAATAGCTCGTACAAATGAATTAGAATAGATCGTGCGAATGAATTAGAATGTATCGTACGAATGAATTAGAATGAATCTGGCGAATGAATTAGAATGTATCGTACGAAGGAATTAGAATGGATATATTCATATGAATGAATTAGAATAGCTCGTACGAATGAATTAGAATAGATCGTGCGAATGAATTAGAATGGATCATACGAATGAGTTAGAATGGATCGTGCGAATTAATTAGAATGGATCAAACAAATGAATTAGAACGGACACTTTCGTACGAATGAATTAGAATAGCTCATACGAATGAATTAGAATAGATCGTGCAAATGAATTAGAATGGATCGTACGAATGAATTAGAATGGATCGTGCGAATGAATTAGAATGGATCGTACAAATAAATTAGAATGAATACATTCGTACGAATTAATTGGAATAGCTCGTACAGATGAATTAGAATAGATCATGCGAATGAATTAGAATGAATCGTACGAATGAATTAGAATGGATTAGAATGGATCGTGCGAATGAATTAGAATAGATCGTATGAATGAATTAGAATGGATACATTCATACGAATGAATTAGAATAGCTTGTATGAATGAATAAGAATAGATCGTGCGATTGAATTAGAATGGATCGTCTGAATGAATTAGAATGGATCGTACGAATGAATTAGAATGGATACATTAATACGAATGAATTAGAATAGCTCGTATGAAAGAATTAGAGTGGGTCGTGTGAATGAATTAGAATGGATCGTACGAATAAATTATAATGAATTAGAATTGCTCATACAATGAATTAGAATAGATCATGCGAAAGAATTAGAAAAGATCATACGAATGACTTAGAATAGATGGTGTGATGAACTAGAATGGATCATACGAATGAATTACAATGGATCGTGCGAATGATTTACAATAGATCGTGCGAATAAATAAGAATAGATCGTGCGAATGAATTAGAATGGATCGTACGAATGAATTAGAATGGATCGTGCGAATGAATTAGAATGGATCGTACGAATGAATTAGAACGGATATATTCGTACAAATGAATTAGAATAGCTCGTACAAATGAATTAGAATAGATTCTGCGAATGAATTAGAATGGATCGTACGAATGAATTAGAATGGATCGTGCGAATGAATTAGAATGGATCGTTCGAATGAATTAGAATGGATACATTCATACATCGTGCGAATGAATTAGAATGGATCGTACAAATGAATTAGAATGGATACATTCGTATGAATGAATTAGAATAGCTCGTACGAATGAATTAGAATAGATCGTGCGAATGAATTTGAATGGATCGTACGAATGAATTAGAATGGATCATGCGAATGAATTAGAATGGATCGTATGAAGGAATTAGAATGGTTACATTCGTACGAATGAATTAGAATAACTCATACGAATGAATTAAAATAGATCATGCGAATGAATTAGAATGGATCGTATGAATAAATTAGAATAGATCGTGTGAATGAATTAGAATGGATCGTACGAATGAATTAGAATAGCTCGAATGAATGAATAAGAATAGATCGTGCGAATGAATTAGAATGGATCATACAATTGAATTAGAATGGATCGTGTGAATGACTTAGAATGAATCGTATGAATGTATCCATTCCATTTCATTCGTATGAATGTATCCATTCTAATTCATTCGCACGATCCATTCTAATTCATTCGTACGATCCATTCTATTTCATTCGCATGATCTATTCTAATACATTCGTACGACCTATACTAATTCATTCGTATGAATGTATCTATTATAATCAATTCGTATGATCCATTCTAATTCATTCGCACGATCTCTTCTAATTCATTCATATGATCCATTCTAATTCATTTGCACGATCTATTCTAATTCATTCGTATAAGATATTCTAATTCATTCGTACGAATATATCCATTCTAATTCATTCGTACGATCCATTCTAATTCATTCGCATTATCTATTGTAATTCATTCATACGAGCTACTCTAATTCATCTGTAAGAGATATTCTAATTCATTCGTACGACATATTCTAATTCATTCGCACGATCGATTCTAATTTATTCGCACGTTCAATTCTAATTCATTCAAACGATCCATTCTAATTCATTCGCACGATCTAATCTAATTCATTCGTATGAGATATTCTAATTCATTCGCACTAATGTATCCATTCTAATTTATTCGTACGGTCCATTATAATACATTTACACGACCTATTCTAATTCATTCGTACGAGCTATTCTAATTTATTCGTATGAATATATCCATTCTAATTCATTCGTACGATCCATTCTAATTCATTCGCACGATACATTCTAATTCATTCGCACGATCTATTCTAATTTATTCGTATGAATGTATCCATTTTAATTCATTCGTACGATCTATTCTAATTCATTTGCACGATCCATTCTAATTCATTCGTACGATCCATTCTAATTCATTCGCACGATATATTCTAATTCATTCGTACGAGCTATTCTAATTCATCGTATGAATGTATCCATTCTAATTCATTCATATGATCTATTCTAAATATGAATGAATTAGAATTAGAATGGATTGTACGAATGAATTAGAATGGATCGTACGAATGAATTAGAATGGATCATGCGAATGAATTAGAATGGATCGTATGAAAGAATTAGAATAGCTCATACGAATGAATAAGAATAGATTGTGCAAATGAATTAGAATGGATCGTACGAATAAATTAGAATGGGCCGTCCGAATGAATTAGAATGGATGGTACGAATGAATTAGACTGGATACATTCATACGAATGAATTTGAATAGATTGTAGGAATGAATTAGAATAGATCATGCGAATGAATTAGAATGGATCGTACGAATGAATTAAAATAGCTCGTGCGAATGAATTAGAATAGATCGTGCGAATGAATTAGAATGGATCGTACGAATGAAGTATAATAGAGCGTGCGAATGAATTAGAATGGATTGTACGAATGAATTAGAATAGATCGTGCGAATGAATTAGAATGGATTGTGCGAATTAATTAGAATCGATCGTATGATTGAATTTGAATGGATACATTCGTACGAATGAATTAGAAAAGCTCGTACGGATGAATTAGAATAGATCGTGCAAATGAATTAGAATGCATCGTACGAATGAATTAGAACGGATCGTGCGAATGAATTAGAATGGATCGTAGGAATGAATTAGAATAAATACATTCGTACGAATGAATTAGAATAGCTCGTACGAATGAACTAGAATAGATCGTGCGAATGAATTAGAGTGGATCGTACGAATGAATTAGAATGGATTGTGCGAATGAATTAGAATAGATCGTACGAATGAATTAAAATGGATATATTCGTACGAATGAATTATAATAGCTTGTATGGATGAATTAGAATAGATCGGGCAAATGAATTAGAATGGATCGTCCGAATGAATTAGAATGGATCGTGCGAATGAATTAGAATCGATCATACGATTGAATTAGAATGGATACATTCATACGATTGAATTAGAATAGCTCATACGGATGCATTAGAATAGATCGAGCAAATGAATTAGAATGGATCGTACGAATGAATTAGAATGGACCGTGCGAATGAATTAGAATGGATCATATGAATGAATTAAATTGGATATATTCGTATGAATGAATTAGAATTGCTCGTACGAATAAATTAGAATTGATCGTGCCAATGAATTAGAATGGATCATATGAATGAATTAGAATGGATCGTGCGAATGAATTAAAATGGATCGTACGAATGAATTAGAATGGATACATTCGTACGAATCAATTAAAATAGCTCGTATAAATAAATTAGAATAGATCGTGCGAATAAATTAGAATGGATCATACGAATGAGTAAGAATGGATCGTGCGAATGAATTAGAATGGATCGTACGAATGAATTAGAATGGATACATTCGTACGAATGAATTAGAATAGCTCGTATGAATGAATTAGAATTGATCGTGCGAATGAATTAGAATGGAGCGTACAAATGAATTAGAATGGATCGTACTAATGAATTAGAATGGATCGTGCGAATGAATTATAATGGATCGTACGAATGAATTAGAATGGATACATTCGTACGAATGAATTAGAATAGCTCGTACAAATTAATTAGAATAGATCGTGCGAATGAATTAGAATGTATCGTACGAATGAATTAGAATGAATCTTGCGAATGAATTAGAATGTTTCATACGAAGGAATTAGAATGGATACATTCATATGAATGAATTAGAATAGCTCGTACGAATGAATTAGAATAGATCGGGCGAATAAATTAGAATGGATCGTGCGAATTAATTAGAATGGATCAAACGAATGAATTAGAACGGATACATTCGTACGAATGAATTTGAATAGCTCATACAAATGAATTAGAATTGATCGTACGAATGAATTAGAATGGATCGTACAAATGAATTAGAATGGATCGTGTGAATGAATTAGAATGGATCGTACAAATAAATTAGAATGGATACATTCATACGAATTAATTGGAATAGCTCGTACAGATGAATTAGAATAGATCATGCGAATGAATTAGAATGGATCGTACGAATGAATTAGAATGGATTAGAATGGATCGTGTGAATGAATTAGAATAGATCGTATGAATGAATTAGAATGGATACATTCATACGAATGAATTAGAATAGCTTGTATGAATGAATTAGAATAGATCGTGCGATTGAATTAGAATGGATCGTCTGAATGAATTAGAATGGATCGTACGAATGAATTAGAATGGATACATTAATACGAATGAATTAGAATAGCTCGTATGAATGAATTAGAGTGGATGGTGTGAATGAATTAGAATGGATCGTACGAATAAATTAGAATGAATTAGAATAACTCATACAAATGAATTAGAATAGATCATGCGAATGAAATAGAATCGATCATACGAATGACTTAGAATAGATCGTGTGAATGAACTAGAATGGATTATACGAATGAATTAGAATGGATCATGCGAATGAATTAGAATATATCGTGCGAATGAATAAAAATTGATTCTGCGAATGAATTAGAATGGATCGTACGAATGAATTAGAATGGATCGTGAGAATGAATTAGAATGGATCGTACGAATGAATTAGAATGGATATATTCGTACGAATGAATTAGAATAGCTCGTACAAATGAATTAGAAAAGATTCTGCGAATGAATTAGAATGGATCGTACGAATGAATTAGAATGGATCGTGCGAATGAATTAAAATGGATCGTACGAATGAATTAGAATAGATACATTCGTTCATCGTGCTAATGAATTAGAATGGATCGTAAAAATGAATTAGAATGGATACATTCATATGAATGAATTAGAATAGCTCGTACGAATGAATTAGAATAGATCGAGGGAATGAATTAGAATGGATCGTACGAATGAATTAGAATGGATCGTGCGAATGAATTTGAATGGATCGTATGAATGAATTAGAATGGTTACATTCGTACGAATGAATTAGAATAGCTCGTACGAATGAATTAAAATAGATCATGCAAATGAATTAGAATGGATCGTACGAATGAATTAGAATAGATCGTGTGAATGAATTAGAATGGATCGTACGAATGAATTAGAATAGCTCGTACGAATGAATAAGAATAGATCGTGCGAATGAATTAGAATGGATCGTACGATTGAATTAGAATGGATCGTGCGAATGACTTAAAATGAATCGTATGAATGTATCCATTCTAGTTCATTCGTACGTACCATTCTAATTCATTCGCACAATCCATTCTAATTCATTCGTACGATCCATTCTAATTCATTCGCACGATCTATTCTAATTCATTCATACGAGCTATACTAATTCATTCGTATGAATGTATCTATTCTAATCAATTCGTATGATCCATTCTAATTCATTCGCATGATCTCTTCTAATTCATTCATATGATCCATTCTAATTCATTTGAAGGATCTATTATAATTCATTTGTATGAGCTATTCTAATTCATTCGTACGAACGTATCCATTCTAATTCATTCGTACGATCCATTCTAATTCATTCGCACTATCTATTGTAATTCATTCGTACGAGCTATTCTAATTCATTCGTAAGAGATATTCTAATTCATTCGTACGACCTATTCTAATTCATTCGCACGATCCATTCTAATTCATTCGTACGATCAATTCTAATTCATTCGTACGATCCATTCTAATTCATTCGCATGATCTAATCTAATTCATTCGTACGAGATATTCTAATTCATTCGTACTAATGTATCCATTCTAATTCATTCGTACTAATATATCCATTCTAATTCATTCGTACGATCCATTCTAATTCATTCGCACGATCTATTCTAATTCATTCGTACGAGCTATTCTAATTTATTCGAATGAATGTATCCATTCTAATTCTTTCGTATGATCCATTCTAATTCATTCGCACGATCCATTCTAATTCATTCGCACAATCTATTCTAATTTATTCGTATGAATGTATCCATTCTAATTCATTTGCACGATCCATTCTAATTCATTCGTACGATCCATTCTAATTCATTCGCACGATCTATTCTAATTCATTCGTACGAGCAATTCTAATTCATTCGTATGAATGTATCCATTCTAATTCATTCATATGATCCATTCTAAATACGAATGAATTAGAATTAGAATGGATTGTACGAATGAATTAGAATGGATCGTACGAATGAATTAGAATGGATCATGTGAATGAATTAGAATGGATCGTATGAATGAATTAGAATAGCTCGTACGAATGAATAAGAATAGATTGTGCAAATGAATTAGAATGGGTCGTACGAATGAATTAGAATGGATCGTCCGAATGAATTAGAATGGATCGTACGAATGAATTAGACTAGATACATTCATACGAATGAATTAGAATAGATTGTAGGAATGAATTAGAATAGATCGTGCGAATGAATTAGAATGGATAGTATGAATGAATTAGAATAGCTCGTGCGAATGAATTAGAATAGATCGTGCGAATGAATTAAAATGGATCGTACGAATAAAGTAGAATAGGGCGTGCGAATGAATTAGAATGGATTGTACGAATGAATTAGAATAGATCGTGCGAATGAATTAGAATGGATCGTGCGAATGAATTAGAATCGATCGTACGATTGAATTTGAATCGATACATTCGTACGAATGAATTAGAATAGCTTGTACGGATGAAGTATAATAGATCGTGCTAATGAATTAGAATGCATCGTATGAATGAATTAGAATGGATCGTGCGAATGAATTAGAATGGATCGTAGGAATGATTTAGAATAAATATATTCGTACGAATGAATTAGAATAGCTCGTACGAATGAACTAGAATAGATCGTGCGAATGAATTAGAATGGATCGTACGAATGAATTAGAATGGATTGTGCGAATGATTTAGAATGGATCATACGAATGAATTAGAATGGATATATTCGTACGAATGAATTATAATAGCTCGTACGGATAAATTAGAATAGATCGGGCAAATGAATTAGAATGGATCGTACGAATGAATTAGAATGGATCGTGCGAATGAATTAGAGTCGATCATACGATTGAATTAGAATGGATACATTCATACGAATGAATTAGAATAGCTCGTACGGATGAATTAGAATAAATCGGGCAAATGAATTAGAATGGATCGTACGAATGAATTAGAATGGATCGTGCGAATGAATTAGAATGGATCATATGAATGAATTTGAATGGATACATTCGTACCAATGAATTAGAATAGCTCGTACGAATAAATTAGAATAGATCGTGCCAATGAATTAGAATGTATCGGACAAATGGATTAGAATGGATCGTGGGAATGAATTAAAATGGATTGTACGAATGAATTAGAATGGATACATTCGTACGAATCAATTAGAATAGCTCGAACAAATGAATTAGATTAGATCGTGCGAATGAATTAGAATGGATCATACGAATGAGTAAGAATGGATTATGCGAATGAATTAAAATGGATCGTATGAATGAATTAGAATGGATACATTCGTACGAATGAATTAGAATAGCTCGTATGAATGAATTAGAATTGATCGTGCGAATGAATTAGAATGGATCGTACTAATGAATTAGAATCGATCGTACGAATAAATTAGAATGGATATATTCGTACGAATGAATTAGAATAGCTCGTACAAATGAATTAGAATAGATCATGCGAATGAATTAGGATGTATCGTACGAATGAATTAGAATGAATCTTGCGAATGAATTAGCATGGATCGTACGAAGGAATTAGAATATATACATTCATATGAATGAATTAGAATAGCTCGTACGAATGAATTACAATAGATCGTGCGAATGAATTAGAATGGATCATACGAATGAGTTAGAATGGATCGTGCGAAAAAATTAGAATGGATCGTACGAATGAATAAGAATGGATACATTCGTATGAATGAATTAGAATAGCTCATACGAATGAATTAGAATAGATCGTGCGAATGAATAAAAATGGATAGTATGAATGAATTAGAATGGATCGTGCGAATGAATTAGAATGGATTGTACAAATTAATTAGAATAGATACATTTGTACGAATTAATTGGAATAGCTCGTATAGATGAATTAGAATAGATCGTGCAAATGATTTAGAATGGATCGTACGAATGAATTAGAATGGATTAGAATGGATCGTGAGAATGAATTAGAATAGATCGTATGAATGAATTAGAATGGATACATTCATACGAATGAATTAGAATAGCTTGTATGAATGAATTAGAATAGATCGTGTGATTGAATTAGAATGGATCGTCTGAATGAATTATAATGGATCGTACGAATGAATTAGAATGGATACATTAATACGAATGAATTATAATAGCTCGTACAAATGAATTAGAGTGCAACGTGTGAATGAATTAGAATGGATCATACGAATAAATTAGAATGGGTCGTCCGAATGAATCATAATGGATCTTATGAATGAATTAGAATGGATACATTTGTACGAATGAATTAGAATAGCTTATACGAATAATTTAGAATGGATCATGCGAATGAATTAGAATGGATCATATGAATGAATTAGAATGGATACATTCATACGAATGAATTAGAATAGCTCGTACGAATGAATTAGATCCATTCTAATTCATTCGTATGAATATATCCATTCTAATTCATTAGTACGATCCATTCTAATTTATTCGCACGATCTAATCTAATTAATTCGTACGATCCATTCTAATTCATTCGCACGATCCATTCTAATTCATTGGCACGATCCATTCTAATTCATTCGTATGATCCATTGTAATTCATTCGCATGACACTATCTATTCTAATTTATTCGAATAAGGTATTCTAATTAATTCGTAGAAATATATCGATTCTAATTCATTCGTACGATCCATTCTAATTCATTCGCATGATCCATTCTAATTCATTCATACAATCCATTCAAATTCATTTGCACGATCTATTCTAATTCATCCGTATGAGCTATTCTAATTCATTCGTACGAATATATCCATTCTAATTC
Source organism: Chamaelirium japonicum (assembly GCA_947650365.1). Classification (NCBI taxonomy): domain Eukaryota; kingdom Viridiplantae; phylum Streptophyta; class Magnoliopsida; order Liliales; family Melanthiaceae; genus Chamaelirium; species Chamaelirium japonicum. The sequence goes on along the minus strand of OX393552.1, from coordinate 77,148,693 downwards.
ATTCGTATAATCTATTCTAATTCATTCGCATGATCCATTCTAATTCATTTGTACGATCCATTCTAATTCATTCGCACGAGCTATTCTAATTCATTCGTACGATCCATTCTAATTTATTCGCACGATCCATTCCAATTCATTCGTACGATCCATTCTAATTCATTCACACGATCTATGAATAGTTCATTTGTATGAGCTATTCTAATTCATTCCTATGGATGTATCCATTCTAATTTATTCGTACGATCTATTCTAATTCATTCGCATGATCTATTCTAATTCATTTGCATGATATATTCTAATTCATTCGTACGATCCATTCAAATTCATTCGTACGATCTATTCTAATTCATTCACACGATCTATTCTAATTTATTCATACGAATGTATCCATTCTAATTCATTCGTACGATCCATTCTAATTTATTCGCACGATCCATTCTATTTCATTCGTACGATCCATTCTAATTCATTCGTACGATCCATTCTAATTCAGTCGCACGATCTATTCTAATTCATTCGTACGAGCTATTCACATTCATTCGTACGAATGTATCCAATCTAATTCATTCATACGATCCATTCTAATTCATTCATACGATCCATTCTAATTCATTTGCACGATCCATTCTAATTCATTCATTCTATCCATTCTAATTCATTCGTACGATCTATTCTAATTCATCCGTATGAGCTATTCCAATTCATTCGTACGAATGTATCCATTTTCGTACGATCCATTCTAATTCATTCACACGACCCATTCTAATTCATTTGCATGATCCATTTAATTAATTCGTACGATCAATTCTTATTCATTCGTACGATCTATTCTAATTCATTCGTACGATCCATTCTAATTCATACGTACGAGCTATTCTAATTTATTCGTAAGAATATATCCATTCTAATTCATTCGTACGATCTATTCTAATTCATTCGCGTGATTCTTTCTAATTCATTCGTACGATCCATTCTAATTCATTCGCACGATCTATTCTAACTCATTCGTACGAGTTATTCTAATTCATTCATACGAATATATCCATTCTAATTCATTCGCACGATCCATTCTAATTCATTCGTACAACCACTCAAATTCATTCGCACGATCTATTCTAATTCATTCGTATGAACTACTCTAATTCATTCGTACGAATTTATCCATTCTAATTTATTCATACGATCCATTCTAATTCATTCGCACGATCTATTCTAATTCATTCGTACGATCCATTCTAATTCATTCGCACGAATTATTCTTATTTATTCGTACGAGCTATTCTAATTCATTCGTACGAATATATCCATTCTAGTTCATTCATATGATCCATTCTAATTTATTCTCATAATCCATTCTAATTCATTCGTACGACCACTCTAATTCATTCGCACGATCTATTCTAATTCATTCGTACGAGCTACTCTAATTCCTTCGTACGAATATATCCATTCTAATTGATTCGTATGATCCATTCTAATTCATTCGCACGATCTATTCTAATTCATTCATATGATCCATTCTAATTCATTCACACGATCTATTATAATTCATTCGTACGAGCTACTCTAATTCATTCGTATGAATGTATCCATTCTAATTCATTCGTACGATCCATTCTAATTCATTCGCACGATCTATTCTAATTGATTCGTATGATCCATTCTAATTCATTCGTACGACCTATTCTAATTCATTCGTATGATTGTATCCATTCTAATTCATTCGCATGATTCATTCTAATTCATTCGTACGATCCATTCTAATTCATTCACACGATCTATTCTAATTCATTCATACAAGCTATCCTAATTCATTTGTACGAATTTATCTATTCTAATTCATTCGTATGATACATTCTAATTTATTCGCACGATCCATTCTAATTTATTCATATGATCCATTCTAATTCATTCGTACAATCTATTCTAATTCATTCGTACGAGCTATTGTAATTCATTCGTACAAATGTATCCATTCTAATTCATTCGTACGATCCATTCTAATTAATTCGCACGATCCATTCTAATTCATTCGTACGATCCATTCTAATTCATTCTCACGATCTATTCTAATTCATTCATACAAGCTATTCTAATTCATTCGTACGAATGTATCCATTCTAATTCATTCATATGATCCATTCTAATTCATTCGCAGGATCCATTCTAATTCATTCGTACGAATGAATTAGAATAGATCATGCTAATAAATTAGAATAGATCGTACGAAAGAATTAGAATAGATCCTGCGAATGAATTAGAATAGATCGTACGAATGAATTAGAATGGATACATTCGTATGAATGAATTAGAATAGCTCGTACGAATGAATTAGAATAGATCGAGAGAATGAATTAGAATAGATCATACGAATGAATTAGAATGGATCGTGCGAATGAATTAGAATGGATCGTACGAATGAATTAGAATGGACACATTCGTACGAATGAATTACAATAGCTCATACGAATGAATTAGAATAGATCATACGAATGAATTAGAATGGTTCGTACGAATGAATTAGAATGGATCGTGCGAATGAATAAGAATGGATCATACGAATGAATTAGAATGGATAAATTAATACAAATGGAATTAGGATAGCTCGTACGAATGAAATAGAATAGATCGTGCGAATGAATTAGAATGGATTATTCGAATGAATTAGAATGAATCACACGAATGAATTAGAATGGATCGTTCAAATGAATTAAATGGATCGTATGAATGAATTAGAATGGATACATTAGTACGAATAAATTAGAATAGCTCATATGAATGAATTAGAAAAGCTCATACGAATGAATTAGAATAGATCGTATGAATGAATTAAAATAGCTCGTACGAATGAATAGGTCGTGCGAATGAATTAGAATGGATCGTACGAATGAATTACGATGGATCGTACGAATGAATTAGAATGGATGCTTTCGTACGAATTAATTAGAATAGCTCGAACGAATAAATTAGAATAGATTATGCGAATGAATTAGAATGGATCGTACGAATGAATTAGAATAGATCGTGCGAATGAATTAGAATGGATCGTACGAATGAATTAGAATGGATCGTGCGAATAAATTAGAATGGATCGTACGAATGAATTAGAATAGATACATTCATACAAATAAATTAGAAAAGCTCGTACGAATGAATTAGAATAGATCGTGCGAATGAATTTGAATGTATCGTATGAATGAATTAGAATGGATTGTACGAATGAATTAGAATAGCTCGTACGAATGAATTAGAATGGATCGTATAAATGATTTAGAAAATATCATTCGAATGAATTAGAATAGATACAGTCGTGTGAATGAATTAGAATGGATCGTACGAATGAATTAGAACATATTTTGCAAATGAATTAGAGTGGATCGTACAAATTAATTAGAATAGATCGTGCAAATGAATTAGAATGGATCGTACGAATGAATTAGAATGGATCGTGTGAATGAATTAGAATGGATCGTACAAATAAGTTAGAATGGATACATTCGTATGAATAAATCAAAAAAGCTCGTACGAATAAATTAGAATAGATCGTGCGAATGAATTAGAATTGATCGTACGAATGAATTAGAATAGCTCGTATGAATGAATTAGAATGGATCGTACGAATGAATTAGAATGGATACATTCATGCGAATGAATTAGAATGGATCATACGAATGAATTAGAATAGATCGTGCGAATAAATTTGAATGGATCGTACGAATGAATTAGAATGGATCTATGAAAGAATTAGAATAGCTCGTACCAATTAATTAGAATAGATTGTGCGATTGAATTAGAATGGATCGTACGAATGAATTAGAGTGGATCATGCGAATGAATTATAATGGATCGTACGAATGAATTAGAATAGATACGTTCGTACGAATGAATTAGAATAGGTCGTACGGATGAATTAGAATAGATCATGCAAATGAATTATAATGGATTGTACAAATGAATTAGAATGGATCATGTGAATGAATTAGAATGGTTACAAACGAATTAGAATGGATACATTCGTAGGAATGAATTAGAATAGCTCGTACGAATGAATTAGAATAGATATTGCGAATGAATTAGAATGGATCGTACGAATGAATTAGAATGGCTCGTACGAATGAATTAGAATAGATCGTGCGAATAAATTAGAATGGATCATGCGAATGAATTAGAATGGATCGTATTAATGAATTAGAATGGATAGTACGAATGACTTAGAATAGAGAATGGATCGTACGAATGAATTAAAATGGATCGTACGAATGAATTAGAATGGATACATTAGTACGAATAAATTAGAATAGCTTGTACGACTGAATTAGAATAGATCGTGCGAATGAATTAGAATAGATCGTACGAATGAAGTATCGTACGAATGAATTTAAATGGATACATTCATACGAATGAATTAGAATAGCTCGTACGAATGAATTAGAATAGATCGTGCGAATGAATTAGAATGGATCGTACGAATGAATTAGAATGGATCCTGTGAATGAATTAGAATGGATCGTACGAATGAATTAAAATGGATACATTCATACAAATGAATTAGAATAGCTCGTACGGATGAATTAGAATAGATCGTGCAAATGAATTAGAATGGATCGTACGAATTAATTGGAATGGATCGTGCGAATGAATTAGAATAGATCATACGAATGAATTAGAATGGATACATTCAGACGAATAAATTAGAATAGCTCGTACGAATGAATTAGAATTGATCGTACAAATAAATTATTATGGATCGTGCGAATGAATTAAAATGGATCGAACGAAAGAATTAGAATAGATACATTTGTAAGAATGAATTAGATTAGCTCATACGAATGAATTAGAAAGGATCGTGCTAATGAATTAGAATGGATCATACAAATGAATTAGAATGGATCATGCAAATGAATTAGAATGGATCTTACGAATGAATTAGAATGGATATATTCATACGAATGAATTAGAATAGCTTGTACGAATGAATTAGAATGAATTCGGATGACCATTCTAATTCATTCGCACGATCCATTCTAATTCATACACATGATCTATTCTAATTCATTCGTACGAGCTATACTAATTCATTCGTATGAATGTATCCATTCTAATTCATTCATAAGATCTATTCTAATTCATTTGCACGATCCATTCTAATTCATTCGTACGATCCATTCTAATTCATTCGCATGATCTATTCTATTCATTCGTCCGAGCTATTCTAATTCATTTGTACGAATGTATCCATAATAATTCATTCATTCGATCCATTCTAATTCATTCGCATGATCCATTCTAATCCATTCTAATTCATTCGTATGATCAATTCTAATTCATTCGCACGATCTATTCTAATTCATCGTACGAGCTATTCTAATTTATTTGTATGAATGTATCCATTCTAATTCATTTGTACGATCCATTCTAATTTATTTTAGCGATCCATTCTAATTCATTCGTACGATCCATTATAATTCATTCGCACGATCTATTTTAATTCATTCGTATGAGCTATTCTAATTCATTCGTACGAATGTATCTATTCTAATTCATTCGTACGATCCATTCTAATTCATTCGTACGATCCATTCCAACTCATTTTTATAATCCATTCTAATTCATTCGCACGAACTATTTTAATTCATTCGTACGAGCTATTCTAATTCATTCAGACGAATGTATCCATTCTAATTTATTCGTACGATCAATTCTAATTCATTCGCACGATCCATTCTAATTCATTCATATGATCCATTCTAATTCATTCGCATGATCTATTCTAATTCATTTGTACGAGCTATTCTAATTCATTCGTACGAATGTATCCATTCTAATTTATTCATACGATCCATTCTAATTCATTCGCACGATCCATTCAAATTCGTTCTTACGATCCATTATAATTCATTCGTACGATCCATTCTTATTCATTCGCACGATCTATTCTAATTCATTCATACGAGCTATTTTAATTCATTCGTACGAATGTATCCATTCTAATTCATTCGTACGATCCATTCTAATTCATTCGCACGATCCATTCTTACTCATTCGTATGATCCATTCTAATTCATTTGCATGATCTATTCTAATTCATTTGTATGAGCTATTCTAATTCATTCGTACGAATGTATCTATTCTAATTCATTCAGACGATCTATTTTAATTCATTCGCACGATCCTTTCTAATTCATTCGTACGATCCATTCTAATTAATTCGCACGATCTATTCTAATTTATTCGTACGAGCTATTCTAATTCATTCGTACGAATGTATCCATTCTAATTTATTCGTACGATCCTTTCTAATTCTTTTGCACGATCAATTCTTATTCATTCGTACGATCCATTCTAATTCACTCGCACGATCTAATTAGAATGGATACATTCGTACGAATGAATTAGAATAGCTCATACGAATGAATTAGAATAGATCATGCAAATGAATTAGAATGGATCGTACGAATGAATTAGAATGGATACATTTGTACGAATGAATTAGAATAGCTCATATGAATAAATTAGAATAGATCGTGCGAATGAATTAGAATGGATCATACGAATGAATTATAATGGATCGTAAGAATAAATTGAATGGATCATACGAATGAATTAGAATGGATCGTACGAATGAATTACAATGGATACATTCATACGAATGAATTGGAATTGCTCGTACAGAGGAATTAAATTAGATCGTGCGAATGAATTAGAATGGATCGTACGAATGAATTAGAATGGATCGTGCGAATGAATTAGAAGGGATCGTACGAATGTAATAGAATGGATACATTCATACGAATGAATTAGAAAAGCTCGTACGAATGAATTATAATAGATCATATAAATGAATTAGAATGGACCGTACGAATGAATTAGAATGGGTCGTGCAAATGAATTAGAATGGATCGTACAAATAAATTAGAATAGATACTTTGGTACGAATGAATTAGAATAGCTCGTATGAATGAATTAGAATAGATAATGCGAATGAATTAGAACGGATCGTACGAATGAATTAGAATGGATCATGCGAATGAATTAGAATGGATCGTACGAATGAATTAGAATGGATCGTACGAATGAATTAGAATGGATCGTGCAAATGAATTTGAATGGATACATTCGTAAGAATGAATTAGACTAACTCGTACGAATGAATTAGAATGGATTATGCGAATGAATTAGAATGGACCGTCCGAATGAATTAGAATGGATCATACGAATGAATTAGAATGGATCGTGCAAATGAATTAGAATGGATCTTACGAATGTATCGTGCGAGTGAAATAGAATGGATCATACAAATGTATTAGAATGGATCCATTCGTACGAATAAATTAGAATAGCTCGTACGAATGAATTAAAATAAATGGTGCGAATGAAATAGAATGGATCGTACGAATGAATTAGAATGGATCGTGCGAATAAATTAGAATAGATCGTGCGAATGAATTAGAATGGATATATTCGTACGAATGAATTAGAATGGATCTAATTTATTTGTATTAGCTATTCTAATTCATTCGTACAAACCATTCTAATTCATTCATACTATCCATTCTAATTCATTCGCACGATCCAATCTAATTCATTCGTACGAGCTATTCTAATTCATTCGTATGAATGTATCCATTCTAATTCATTCGTACGATCCATTCTAATTCATTCGCATGATCTATTCTAATTCATTCGTACGATCCATTCTAATTCATTCACACGATCCATTCTAATTCATTTGTACGAGCTATTCTAATTCATTTATACGAATGTATCCATTCTAATTCACTCGTATGATCCATTCTAATTTATTTGCACGATCCATTCTAATTCATTCGTACGACCCATTCTAATTTATTCGCACGATCTATTCAAATTCATTAGTACAAGGTATTCTAATTCATTCATACGAATGTATCCATTCTAATTCATTCATACGATCTATTCAAATTCATTCGTAGGATCCATTCTAATTCATTCCTACGATCCATTCTAATTCATTCGCACGATCTATTCAAATTCATCCGTACGAGCTATTCAAATTCATTCATAAGAATGTATCCATTATAATTCATTTGTACGATCCATTCAAATTCATTTGCGCGATCTATTCTAATTCATTCGTATGATCCATTCTAATTCATTCGCACGATCTATTCTAATTCATTCGTATGAGCTATTCTAATTCATTTGTACGAGTGTATCCATTCTAATTCATTCGCACGATCCATTCTAATTCATTCGCACAATCCATTCTAATTCATTCGTATGATCCATTCTAATTCATTCGCACGATCCAATCTAATTCATTCGTACGATCCATTCTAATTCATTCGTACGATCCATTCTAATTCATTTGCATGATCTATTCTAATTTATTCGTACGAGCAATACTAATTCATTCGTACAAATGTATCTATTCTAATTCATTCGTACGATCCATTCTAATTCATTTGCATGATCCATTCTAACTCATTCGTATGATCCATTCTAATTCATTCGCACGATCTATTCTAATTCATTCATACGAGCTATTCTAATTCATTCGTACGAATGTATCCATTCTAATTCTTTCGTACGATCCATTTTAATTCATTCACATGATCCATTCTAATTCATTCGTATGATCCATTTTAATTCATTCGAACGACCTATTCTAATTCATTCGTACGAGCTATTCTAATTCATTTATACGAATGTATCTATTCTTATTCATTCATACGATCCATTATAATTCATTCGCACGATCCATTTAAATTCATTCGTACGATACATTCTAATTCATTCGCACGATCTAATTAAAATGGATACATTCGTACGAATGAATTAGAATAGATCATGCGAATAAATTAGAATGGATCGTACGAATGAATTAGAATGGATCGTACGAATGAATTAGAATGGATCGTACGAATGAATTAGAATAGATCATGCGAATGAATTAGAATGGATCGTACAAATGAATTTGAACGGATCATGCGAATGAATTTGAATGGATCGTACAAATATATTAGAATGGATACATTCGTACGAATGAATTAGAATAGCTAGTACGAATGAATTAGAATAGATCGTATGAATGAATTAGAATGGATCGTACGAATGAATTAGAATGGGTCGTGCGAATGAATTAGAATGGATCGTACGATTAAATTAGAATCGATACATTCATACGAATGAATTATAATAGCTGTGAATGAATTAGAATAGATCGTGCGAATGAATAAGAATGGATCGTACGAATGAATTAGAATTGATCATGTGAATGAATTAGAATGGATCGTAGGAATGAATTAGAATGGATCGTACGAATGAATTATAATAGATACATTAGTACGAATGAATTAGAATAGCTCGTACGAATGAATTAGAATAGATTATGCGAATGAATTAGAATCGATCGTATGAATGAATTAGAATGGATCGTGCGAATGAATTAGAATGGATCGTACAAATGAATGAGAATGGATACATTCGTATGAATAAATTGGAATATCTCGTATAGAATAATTAGAATAGATCGTCCGAATGAATTAGAATGAATCGTGCGAATGAATTAGAATGGATCGTACGAATGAATTAGAGTGGATACATTCATACGAATAAATTAGAATAGATCGTGTGAATGAATTAGAATGGATCGTGCGAATGAGTTAGAATGGATCGTACAAGTGAATTAGAATGGATACATTCGTACGAATGAATTAGAATTGCTCGTACAAATGAATTATAACAGATCGTGCGAATGAATTAGGATAGATCGTGCGAATAAATTAGAATGGATCGTACGAATGAATTCGAATAGATCGTACGAATGAATTAGAATGGATCATGCGAATAAATTAGAATGGATCGTACTATTGAATTAGAATGTATATATTCGTACGAATGAATTAGAATGGATCTAATTCATTCATTCGAGCTATTCTAATTCATTCCTATGAATGTATCCATTCTAATTCATTCGTACAATCCATTCTAATTCATTCGCACAATCCATTCTAATTTATTCATACGATTGTGGGGAAAATCTTCGTGCCGACCCGAAGACCTCACCTCACCAGTCAATTGGAGTTGAAGTTGACGTCGAAGATCGTTGGTCGATCTGTTGATCGAAGTTGAAGCTTTTGATATGTAATCAGAGAGATGCAATCAGAGAGAGAGTTTGACACAAGAAGTGATCTCGGAGTTCAGCCGAAGCCTACGTCTCCGTGCTATAGGGTGCAACCCGAATTCACTAACACTTTTCTCAAAGTAACCTCGACAGGCCGAGTGCTACTGAAGCCTTTTTGATCTCTTCACAGATAAGAAGATGATCAAGTAGAGGTGAAGGGTGAGAAGATAGAAATTCCAGAGCTCTGGTTCTAAAAATCAGATCTCAGAGTGGAAAATGGATTTCGGATTCTAGATTTCGATCCTTTTACATTCGAAGGCTCTGCTATTTATAGGATTCTCTGGTGGAAAATGGCGGTTTTCTGCTGTCATATCTGGGGATTCTCCAGGTAAAGCTGGCGGGCCCCGCTACCGTCTTCTGGGGGATTCCACAGGCTCGTGAGCCTACCGGGCAGGGTCGGTAGGTCCCGTGGTAGTCTTTGTAGGCCCACCAAGCAGGGCCGGTGGGTCCCGCGGTGGTCCTCGTGGGCCCACCAGGCAGGGCCGGTGGGTCCCGTGGTAGTCTTCGTGGGCCCACCAAGCAGGGCCGGTGGGTCCCGTGGTAGTCTTCGTGGTAAACTTCTGCCAAAATTTGCACCCACAGTTACCCCCTCCAAGTTAGCTAGAGTTCGCTCTGGCTGGCTTGGATTTGGTTCAAAACATAACAACTTCCTGTTGAAGAAGGCACAAAAGAAGCTTGCCGAGTGTTAGCATAAAAAAGACTGACCGGTCAAGTTTGACTGATCGGTCAATCTTGACCGATCGGTCAAATTTGACCGTTCGGTCAATTTTAATCGAACGGTCAAATTTGACCGAACGGTCAAATTTGACCGATCGGTTAAGTTTGACCGAACGGTCAATTTCAACAGGTCAAGGATTGGGCGATCGGTCAAAAAACATGGTTTTTTGACCGATCCAGTGGAATTTTGACCGATCGGTTGATTTTGACCGATCGGTCAATTTTGACCGATCGGCCAAATTTGACCGATCGGTTAAATTTGACCAAACGGTAAATTTCAACCGGTCAAGGATTGGGTGATCGGTCAAAAAACATGGTTTTTTGACCGATCCAATGGAAATTTGACCGATCGGTTGATTTTGACCGTTCGGTCAATTTTGACCGTTCGGTCAATTTTGACCGATCGGTCAAATTTGATCGATCGGTTAAATTTGACCGAACGGTTAATTTCAACCGGTCAAGGATTGGGCGATCGGTCAAAAAACATGGTTTTTTGACCGATCCAATGGAAATTTGACCGATCGGTTGATTTTGACCGTTCGGTCAATTTTGACCGATCGGTCAAATTTGACCGATCGGTTAAATTTGACCGAACGATCAATTTCAACCGGTCAAGGATTGGGTGATCGGCAAAAAACCTTAGTTTTTTGCCAGATCTAGTAGAAAATCGACCAATCGGTTGATTTTGGCTGAACGGTCATATTTAACCGTTCGGCTAAAATCAGCCGGTCAAGGTTCGGGTGATCGGCAAAAACCCTCAGTTTTTCGCCGGATCTAGTAGAAAATCAACCGATCGGTTGATTTTGGCCGAACGGTCATATTTGACCATTCGGCTAAAATCAGCCGGTCAAGGTTCGGGTGATCGGCAAAAACCCTCAGTTTTTTGCCAGATCTAGTAGAAAATCGACCGATTGGTTGATTTTGGCCGAACGGTTATATTTGACCGTTCGGCTAAAATCAGCCGGTCAAGGTTCAGGTGATCGGCAAAAACCCTCAGTTTTTCGCCGGATCTAGTAGAAAATCGACCGATCGGTTGATTTTGGCCGAACGGTCATATTTGACCGTTCGGCTAAAATCAGCCGGTCAAGGTTCGGGTGATCGGCAAAAACCCTTAGTTTTTCGCCGGTTCTAGTAGAAAATTAACCGATCGGTTGATTTTGGCCGAACGGTCATATTTGACCGTTCGGCGAAAATCAGCCGGTCAAGGTTCGGGTGATCGGCAAAAACCCTCAGTTTTTCGCCGGATCTAGTAGAAAATCGACCGATTGGTTGATTTTGGCCGAACGATCATATTTGACTGTTCGGTTAAAATCAGCCGGTCAAGGTTCGGGTGATCGGTGAAAACCCTCAGTTTTTCGCCGGATCTAGTAGAAAATCGACCGATCGGTTGATTTTGGCCGAACGGTTATATTTGACCGTTCGGCTAAAATCAGCCGGTCAAGGTTCGGGTGATCGGCAAAAACCCTCAGTTTTTCGCCGGATCTAGTGGAAAATCGACCGATCAGTTGATTTTGGCCGAACGGTCATATTTGACCGTTCGGCTAAAATCAGCCGGTCAAGGTTTGGGTCTTGAACTTGTACTTTTGAGGAAGTTGTATAGCTTGTTCTTCTCCTTTGATCTTTGGCAGTCTTGAATATCGATGGAGTTTGATTTTCTCTGCTTTGAATCTTGTGTTTGCAGGAATGTGGCTTTGAACCGGCGGTCCGGTTTACTCAGACCGGTGGCTTGCTTGGATCGTTGGTTTACGTGGACCGATGGGTCTGACGCTTCGTCTGGTCCGACGGTTTGCCTGATTTAGCGCTTGCTACGAATGGATGCCACGTGTACCTGCAAAAACACGCGATTTGATATGGTGAAGACACGTGTCTTCTCGATTTGCGTATTGTTTTACTCTGGGTATATAAGTTTCACTGGCTGTCATTTTCGCCTCACGCTTTCAGAATTTTTCGAAGTTCAGACTCTTTGTTTCCCCTCTCTTGTTCTTCGTCTCCTTTCGATCGGTCAAATGGCGTCTTCGGGCAGTTCGAAGAAGAGTGCAGTTCCTTCCAAGAGGAAGGGCAAGGAAGTAGCCGAGGTATCTTCTGTTCCGAAGGGCCGAGGCAAAGGCAGGGCCGAATTGATTGAACTCGGTCAACTTGGCAAGAGGCACCAAGGAGTGGGATTCGCTTCTACACCGTCAAGGCCAGAGCAGATCCCCAAGGCAAAGTTTGTCCTCTGCCCGCAGCTACCTTTGGAGGCGGAGCCTGAGTTTGGGTACAACATGGGCAGTAAACTTACTGATGTCAAGAGGGAGAAGCTGCAGGAGTTGCTGTCATTTTTCACAGAGGGAAAGGCACGACCAGCGCTACCGGGTGTTTTATCCGCTTTCGGCGTTGATAGGCGGACAATCTTTGTCTCGTGGGCGAGCAAAGAGCAAGTGATGGGAACCATCGTCACTATCGGCCAGCTCAACTGTGGACTGCGCCTTCCGCTGCCATCTTTCGCCGCGAGGTTGCTGAATACCTCCGGTCTCTGTCCCGGGCAGGTTACCGGGAACTCCTGGAGGATCATCTACGCTTTCTGTCGCGTAGAGTCGGACTTCCAGAAGGAGCTTAGGGAATGCTACTCCAGCCTCCCTGCAGGCGAGGAAGCTCGAATAGAACTGGGGTACTTCTTTTACCATTACCGATGGGCTTGGAGGAAGGATAGCCCGTTCTTCTATCTGACGGGTGTATCTGCTCTTCGGCCGATTGCTGACACCATCGGCTCCGACAAGCTTTACACAGATTGGCCGCTCTCGGTGTCTGGGGCGTGGACTCCTCTGTCAGTATCGGAGGTTCCCCGATACAAGGTGCATAAAGAGACTGATATGTACTGCACAAGAGGAGCTCTCTCTTGGCCGCCAGAGCGAGTAGGGGTCCTTGACAACCTCTTCTTGGAGTTGACATGTGGGACTAGATCGTGGAAGCAATTCTCGAATTGCCCAGTCCGACATGGCAAGGCCAACCTCCTCCATCGATCGAAGCTTCGATATGAAGACAATGAGGTCATCTACTCCGATTACGAGGAGGACCCTCAGTCTGGAAAAATTGTTAGAAGACTTCGATTCGAGAAGAAGGCTTATGGAGCCAGGCGCGCACTTCCCTCAGAGGAGAAATTGGTGATACCTCGCCAAGGCCCAGCAAAGAAGAAGAGGAAAATCCCCACCAAGCAGGAGGAGGATGAGAAAAAAACAGATGAGGAAAATGAAGAGGAGGCAGAGAGGGAGGAGGAAAGCGGAGATGATGGTGATGATGATGACTCCGACGACAGCAGCGACAGTGGTGAAGGAGATGGAGATGATGGTGAGGGCGAAGGACATGGGGGTGGAGAGGAAGAAATTCCTCCCACCCCCACTGGTGGTGCCGAAGGACATGGGGGTGGTGAGGAAGAAATTCCTCCCACCCCCATTGGTAAGGCTGATGAGGATTCGCAGCCGATCCTTATTGACCAAGCCAAAGCTCGCAAAATGGAAGCGGTCATGGATGCAACGGGCGATGGCCCTAAGGTGATTCCCACCTACGACTTTGGGGAGTTGAAGAAGAACCCCCTGCGCTTCAAGATCAGGATATCGGGGAGTGGTGGGGTTGGAAGCAACCCCACACCCCTCGATCAGATACCTCCTGAGGTTCCCCGTCTGGAAGGGGCAACTACGAGTGGGGGTATGGAGGTTGAACAACCCCCACCCCCTTCACGATCTCTGGCTGAGGAGGTAGCAGCCATGGTGGCCGGGCTCGATCATTCGAGCGGGCGAGAAGATGAAGGGGGAGCCTCACCTCCTCAGGATGTTCCCTCTCCTGCTCATATGGAGAGAGGAAGCCGGGTGGGTGATGCTACCCCCCAACCCTTGCCAGAGCCAACCCCCATCAAGGAGAAATCGACCCCCAAGGGTAAGAGCTCTGACAGTGGGAAGGGAAAGGCTCCTCAAGTCGAGGCCTCAGGTATCTGTGTTTTGATTCTGCCTTGTCTTTGAAGCTTGAAAATATACTAACACTTAGAATTGCTGCATGGATTGTAGGTACACCTGCTGGCCCGGCTAAGAAGAAGATAAGGAGTTTGGGTGATGTTGACATCAACCATCCCACTAACGCGATCCGGAAGCTTTGCAATCTTCCGGAGGCTTCTTTTGAAGAAGCCTTCGATCGGCTTGAAGTAGTGGTATGTGTATATGCTTTGATTAATTTTTCGAAATTGTATCTTCAGAATAAATCTAACTCTTTGTCTATTTGCAGAACTCAGCCTGTTTGAGAATCGCAAGCAAGCTCTCCAGGAAGGCAGGAGAACAGGAAGCCGCCTCCGAGGTAACCCGTTTGACAGCTGAACTGAAGGCTGTGAGCGAGGAAAGAGATGGGCTGAGGGAGCTCCTGAGTTCAAAGAAACAATCTCTCAAGGCCAAGATTGAGGATCTTCGCAAGGGGAAGTTGGAGATCAAGGGGCTGTAGGACCGTTGCGAGGCGCAGAGTCACGAACTCCAATCCTTGAAGAATCGGATCGTCAAGGTTGAGGACGTGTCCTGTGGTCGCGCCAACGAGATCAAGGAGCTGAAAGAACAACTTGCTGCTCAACTTGCTGCTCAACACGCTGCTTTTACTACCAAAGAGGAGACTTCTAAGAAGGCGTTGGAGCATGCGCTGTCTGAATGCAAGATTTACAAGGAGACAGCTGAGAAAGCGGCGGAGGCACTCAGGGCACATGTCGGCAGTGTCCGATCTTCTAAGGCTTCGGCTGCGAGCAAGGCTCGTGGCGAATCTGAAGGGGAGAAGTCGCGTGCTCCAAGCGTAGCCAAGCCCTGATGTGTTTCTGCCTTTTTCTTTACTGTTTACACTTGTAAACTTTTGATATGTAGCAGCTCGACATTGTACTTGACAAATTTTTGATAATAGAAGATATCTTTTTGATATTTGAATGCGAGGATGTCTCTTGAGTTGAATGTCTTGTGTTTTGAACTCTTTGAATGCTGTGTTCTGGATGGCATTAAAATAGATACAATCTTTAAAATGTAAGGGGTCGAGTCACAATTCGATTACCCAAACTTATTGTAACTTGAAAATTGAACTTGAATTCATCTAACACTTGTATGTGAGGGGTTGAGTCGCAACTCAAGCACCCAAACCTGTTAGATGATATAGAATTTGATTGAAATTGAATATTAAAATTTGAAGGTCAGTTTAACATTTAGTAAGGGATTGAGTCGCAACTCAACACCCAAACTTGTTAAAAGACTTGGTAACTTGGAATATGGTCAGTTTAACATTTGCTAGTAAGGGGTTGAGTCGCAACTCTAACTCCCAAACTTGTTAAAAGACCTGGTAACTTGAATGTGGATAGTTTGGAACTGCTTCAGAGCTTGAATTGAAAAGCTGAACACTTGCACATTTGAACATTTGAAAGAGATCTTTATTCATCACAGTATTTACATCATGGATAGAACAACTTGAGGTATCTAGAATTCCAAGCTCGAGGCAATCTATCTCCTTATGGTGAGATTAGTCTGTAAGAACCTTTGCCTCCTACTGACTCAACGATATACGGACCTTCCCAGTTGGGAGCAAGCTTCCCACTGCTGTGTTCTTTGGTATTGTAGAAAACTGCTCTGAGAACTAGACTGCCCACTGGGAACTGTCTCTTGTGGACTTTCTCATCGTAGGCTCGTTTGATCTTCTGCTGATACTTGGCCACACGAAGGGAGGCTTGGTCTCGTAGTTCTTCAGAGAAGTCTAGATCATTGATCCGAAGCTCTTTGTTGATTCCTTCCTCAACTGCCTTGGTCTTTAGAGTATTTGATATATTTTCTGTTGGGAGTACGGCTTCCGATCCATATGTCAGGCGAAAGGGTGAGAACCCTGTTGATCTTCTCGGAGTTGTGCGATACCCCCAAAGAACTTCTGGTAGGACTTGTTCCCATAATCCTTTCTTGTCGTTGAGTTTCTTCTTGAGCATGCCAAGAATAGCTCTATTTGATGCTTCAGCTTGACCATTGCATTGAGGATATCTTGGAGTTGAGTAGAATAGCTTGATACCGTTGTTCAGACAGAACTCTCGGAATTTGTCAGAGTCAAATTGAGCTCCATTGTCAGCAACAAGAACTTAAGGTGTACCAAATCTCGAGAAGATGTTGTGCCGAATGAATTTGATCACTTCGTCGTCAGTCTCTCGGAAGAGGGGCACAGCTTCAACCCATTTGGTGAAATAGTCAGTGGCCAGTAGTAGATACTTCTTCTTGCTTGGAGTTGGTGGGAAAGGACCCAAGAAGTCTAACCCCCACTGATGGAAAGGCCATGGACTTGATAGTTGGTGAAGTTCATCTGCAGGGAGATGGATAGCTCGAGCGTGTCGTTGGCATGGCTCGCATCTTTGAACAACTTGTCGAGCATCTTTTGCCATTGTAGGCCAGTAGTAACCTTGTAGCTTTGTCTTGGCTTCAAGAGATCTACCTCCTGAATGATTTTCACAAGCTCCAGAGTGGATATCAATCAGGATTGCTTTTGCTTGCTCTGGGCCAAGGCACTTGAGCAATATCCCGTTATGAGACTTGAAATATAAATCTTCTCCTTGAATAGTGTAGCAGGGGAGCTTCCTTTGAAGTCTTCGGGCTTGATTTGGATCTTCCGGCATTTTGCCATGCTTGAAGAAATCAAAGATTGATCGTCTCCAGTCTTCAGGCTCACTTGTAATAGTGAGGTTCAATGCGAGTTGATCTCCACCCCCAGATCTCTTTGTAGTAGCGAGGATCTGTTGATCGGGGATGGTCTTGGGCACTTCTTGATAATCGATCTGTATTTGCCTTCCTCCGAGTGAGTCTCCAAGAACTGAGGCAGCATTGGCTAAGGCATCTGCTTCTCGGTTCTCTGCTCTTGGGATTTGAATAAATTTGGCATCAGTAAAACACTGTTGAAGACATCGTACTAAGGCCAAATAGAGTTGCATTCTTTCTTCTCGAGCTGTATACTCTATATTGATTTGCCTAATGATCAACTGAGAGTTGCTATAGACAATGATCCGATCCACCCCCAGGGATTTCGCCATCTCGAGTCCAGAAATGAGTGCTTCGTATTCGGCTTCGTTGTTGGTGGCAGTGAATCCGAGGAGAGTGGCCTTCTGGAGATGATCAAGTTCGGGGGATACCAAGACTATCCCAGTTCCCGAACCGATCGCGCTTGAAGCTCCATCAGTGTATAGCTTCCATGGAGGAGTTGCAGCAATAGCCTCGAGGCTTGGATCAAGTTTTGTTGCAAGATTGATTGGAGTATTGTCCTCATCTTCTAAGCGCATGTCGACATCTTCTTCCCAAGTGATGGGGTCTTCAACTGGAAAATCAGCTAGAAAATCCGCAATAGCTTGACCTTTGATAGAAGTGCGAGATTCGAACTGAATCCCCAAAGCACTCATTTCGATCACCCATTTAGTCATTCGACCAGCTCGACCAGCTTTGTCAATGATATCTTTGAGCGGGTGTTCTGAAATGACAGTGATCTGGTGGGAGACGAAGTATGGTTGGAGATGACGCGATGCAGTGAGCAAGGCCAGGATGATCTTCTCAGTTTTTGAGTAGCGAGTTTCGGCCGGAAGAAGTGTGTGGCTTATGTAATAGACTGGATGTTCGACGCCTTTTCTTCTACTAACCAATACCGCACTGATTGCTTGATCGGTTACGGCGAGATAAAGCCACAAGTCTTCTTTTGGGAGTGGAGCCGTCAGGATAGGAGCTTGCACCAGATATTTCTTGATGCTTTGAAATGCTTCTTCACAGATCGGATTCCAGCCGGAGGTATCTGTCTTTCGTAGTTTGTCGAAGAGGGGCTTACACTTATCGGAAGACTTTGAGATGAACCGATTGAGGGCAGCAAGTCTTCCAGTGAGGCGCTGCACTTCCTTTCGATTGGTAGGTGATGGCATGTCGAGGATAGCTCGGATTTGATCGGGATTGGCTTCAATACCCCTCCTGGTCACAAGATGACCCAGGAATTTGCCAGATTGAACTCCGAAAGCGCACTTGGCTGGATTGAGCTTCATACGATATTTTCGAAGAACTTGAAAGGTTTTTGCCAGATCAGAAAGATGCTTGCTTCGCACTGAGCTCTTGGTGAGGAGATCATCGACATAGACTTCGACGTTGTAACCGATCTGATCTTCGAACATCTTTGTGACTAACCTTTGATAAGTGGAACCAGCATTCTTGAGGCCGAATGGCATGACATTGTAGCAGTAGAGGCCTCGGCTAGTCACAAAATATGTCTTCTCTTGATCATCGGCGTGAAGAGGAATTTGATTGTACCCAGAGTATCCATCCATGAAAGACAATAGCTCGTGGCCAGCAGTGGCATCGACGAGTCTATCGATCCTTGGCATGGGGAATGGGTCTTTAGGGCAAGCCTTGTTAAGATTGGTAAAGTCGATGCAGACTCTGACCTTCCCGTTCTTCTTTGGAACAGCAACAATATTAGAGATCCAAGTAGGATACTCTACTTCACGGATGAAGCCTGCTGCGAGTAGCTTGGTGATTTCTTCTTGAACAGCAACTTGCAGCTCTGGTCGGATAGTGCGTGGCTTTTGCTTGACAGGTTTCACCTCTTCTTTGATCGCAAGTCGGTGACAAGCGTCATTTGGATTGATGCCAGGCATGTCTTCGAAACACCAAGCGAAGACGTCGATATTCGATTTGAGGAAGGATACCATGTCTTGCGCTTCTGCGTCGCTAAGACCGGTACCAATGAAAGTTTGTCGAGGGAGATCTCCGCTGCCTATGTTGATTGGGATGATTTCTTCTATTGAAGGTGATTCTTCCCATTCGATTGGTGGAGGTTCGGTCAGCGGAATCTCCTTTGATTGCTATTTGGAAGAGGGACCAGCTTCATCTCACGGCCGCTTTGGAGGAGCAATGTTGATCTTTCGATCTGTCTTAGCCGCCGCAGCCTCACAAGACCTTCCAGCTTGCTGATCACCTCGAATGCAGACGATGCCTTCTCCAGTTGCAAACTTGAGTAGTTGATGATAAGAAGAGGAGATGGCATTGATCTGATGGAGGAATGGTCGTCCGAGGATGGCGTTGTAACTGGAGACCCCTTCGACGATGGCAAACCTCACCGAGACTCGAGTCTCTCGGCTGAGGTCAAGAGTGAATCTCGATTCGCCCACCGTGATGCTTTGTTCGCCGTTGAAGCCAGTGATCACGGTCGGGACGACGTCGAGGCTTTGATATTTATGTCCCAGATATTTGAAGCAGTCTGAGAACATAATGTCGATAGAACTCCCGGTGTCGATGAGGATCCGATTGACGGTGCTTCCGTCGATGACGAGTTTCAGAACCAGGGGGTCTCGATGTGGAGTATGAACTCCTTGAAGATCAGTGTCGTTGAAGACGATGGACGGCCAAGCAAGACCTTCAATAGGCTTCTCGATCCAGGTATCTTCTTTATTTGCAGTAGATCGAACATGGAAGATGCGCCGAATCTGCCGATCGACTTCTTTCTCGGTCACTGCTTGGTTGTGCAATGATCCATGAATGCCAAAGATATTGGCATTCACGGTGAGAGATGATGGGTTGGAAGAAATTTGATGTATCCAACACACTTCTTTCCCATTTGCAGAGGTTCGACGTTGATCGTGCCCGTTGCTGACGAATTCTTGAAGGTGGCCCTCTCGCAGCAAGTCTTCAAGATGGAACTTCAACCGATAGCATCGGTCGGTAGAGTGGCCGTGACTTCGATGGAATTCGCAATAGACTGTTTTGTCTGCTGTGAATTTGGAGTTTGGCTGAAGAGGATTGGGCCTCCGAAGATACTCGTCGTGTTGAATGCGGTCGAGTATCTATTCGACTGGTATATTCCACTCGGTGAAAGTGGTCTTCGTTGGAAATTGACGCCCATCATTCTTTGATCGTTTGCTGGCTGGAGGGGCTGCTGCCTCAGCATTGTGGGCCTTAGCAGCATACTTTGGAGCTTCTCTCTCAGCAGGTCTTCGCTTTGTTTCTCGCCCTTTCCGAGCGACTTGATCGTCTTCGACCTCGATCTCTCTCTGGATTCGATCGAACATAGCACCCAGAGAAGGAGGGGGATTGCGGATGAAGTCGTTGTAGATGTGCAAATCGAAGCGGAGAGCGTTCTGGAAAGCCAACATGATGGCTTCATCATCCAGATGTCTTCCAGAGAGGGCAGCATGCTCGTTGCGAAACCTCCTAGTGAAACTTCGGAGAGTCTCGTCAGCACCCATCCTTAGCCGATAGAGAGAGTCGAGCTTCTTCTCGGGCTTCAGATTGAGCTGATAATGCTGCACAAAGAGTTTACCCAAAACATCGAAGTGGGTGATGGACCCAGCTCGGAGATTATGATACCAGTCGAGTGACGGCTCATCGAGACTTCCTGCGAAGGTGCGGCAGAGCACATTGTTTTCTTCTTCGTGTGGCGTTAGAGCTTGCTTGAATGCGAGGATGTGGAGAGTAGGGTCTCCTCGTATGCAGTTGAATTTGGGGAGGACAGGAGTTCTCCATCCCCTTGGAAATATTGACTCGAAGCGGCTTCGATGTAGAGGCCCGGTAGAGGAATAGCCATCCCTACGACCATGTCCTCGACCTAGAGGTGGGTCAAGAGGCAAGATCGCAAGGTCTTGCTCGGGCATTGAAGTATTTGCCGGTTGAAGCCTATGTCGGAGGTCCGATCCAAGCCCACGTTGAAGCGGAATGGAAGGGGAGACTCTACTCTTTGAAGGAGCGCCTTTCATGTGGTGCTTCCTTGGTATGTTGAGTTTTGAAGGTGCCCTCTTGTCGCAGTTGCGGCCAGAAGACGATTGGGAAGACTCGTCGTCGAGGCGATCCCAAACACTCTGCTTCCAGGGAGCAGCAGAGGGAGTTGGGTCGCGTCGGATCCTCTCGAGGGCATCAGTGCCCATTGACCTCCGTTGCTCGGAGTGAATTGAATGTCGAGGAAGATCGATCCTCTCGCTTGTAGAGGGAATAGGTAGAGCGATCCCAGCCTCGAAAGCTGCTTTCTTCAGAGCATCCCTCTCAGCGGTGAGGGTGGCGTTTGCTTCGCTAATTGGAGCAGTTGGAAGTCGACTGCAGAGATTTGGTAGGTCGATGGAGGGTCTTCAGCAGGAGTGGGTGTTGTTTGCCCAATTGACTGTCGCGCGGGGTGGGCGATAGGTCGATCGACAGATCTCCCACTTCCTGAACGAACCCCCATCTCGGGGACAGCAAGGGGCTGTCCGAAGTTGAGCCTTCGACTCATTGAACGAGTCTCAGGATGAGGTTGTTGTTGAGTGTTACTTCCTTCTGGTTGACCCTGGTGCTTAGTTTTCGCCATTCAGAGAGCGAAGGGTGCAACGAGAGTGCCGACGTCCGCTCAGATGTCTGTTCAACTGAGAGGGCGAGGAAGTTTGGCTATCAAGATCAGTTGTATACTCAACTGATCAAGCAGTAGTTGGAGAGAGCTTGACTTTTTGCTCAAATCCCACAGACGGCGCCAAACTGTGGGGGAAAATCTTCGTGCCGACCCGAAGACCTCACCTCACCAGTCAATTGGAGTTGAAGTTGACGTCGAAGATCGTTGGTCGATCTGTTGATCGAAGTTGAAGCTTTTGATATGTAATCAGAGAGATGCAATCAGAGAGAGAGTTTGACACAAGAAGTGATCTCGGAGTTCAGCCGAAGCCTACGTCTCCGTGCTATAGGGTGCAACCCGAATTCACTAACACTTTTCTCAAAGTAACCTCGACAGGCCGAGTGCTACTGAAGCCTTTTTTATCTCTTCACAGATAAGAAGATGATCAAGTAGAGGTGAAGGGTGAGAAGATAGAAATTCCAAAGCTCTGGTTCTAAAAATCAGATCTCAGAGTGGAAAATGGATTTCGGATTCTAGATTTCGATCCTTTTACATTCGAAGGCTCTGCTATTTATAGGATTCTCTGGTGGAAAATGGCGGTTTTCTGCTGTCGTATCTGGGGATTCTCCAGGTAAAGCTGGCGGGCCCCGCTACCGTCTTCTGGGGGATTCCACAGGCTCGTGAGCCTACCGGGCAGGGTCGGTAGGTCCCGTGGTAGTCTTTGTAGGCCCACCAGACAGGGTCGGTGGGTCCCGCGGTGGTCCTCGTGGGCCCACCAGGCAGGGCCGGTGGGTCCCGTGGTAGTCTTCGTGGGCCCACCAGGCAGGGCCGGTGGGTCCCGTGGTAGTCTTCGTGGTAAACTTTTGCCAAAATTTGCACCCACAACGATCCATTCAAATTCATTCGCACGATCCAGTATAATTCATTCGTACGAGCTATTCTAATTCATTCGTACGAATGTATCCATACTAATTCATTCGTACGATCCATTCTAATTCATTTGGACGACCCATTCTAATTCATTCGTACGATCCATTCTAATTCATTCACACGATCCATTCTAATTCATTCGTACGAGCTATTCTAATTCATTCGTACGAATGTATCCATTCTAATTCATTCGTAAGATCCATTCTAATTAATTTGCATGATCCATTCTAATTCATTCGTACGATCCATTCTAATTCATTCGCATGATCTATTCTAATTCATTCGTACGAGCTATTCTAATTCATTCGTACGAATGTATCCTTTCTAATTCATTCATACGATCCATTCTAATTCATTCGCTCGATCCATTCTAATCCATTCTAATTCATTCGTACGATCAACTCTAATTCATTCGCACGATCTATTCTAATTCATCGTACGAGCTATTCCAATTTATTTGTACGAATGTATCCATTCTAATTCATTTGTACGATCCATTCTAATTCATTTGCACGATCCATTCTAATTCATTCGTACGATCCATTATAATTCATTCGCACGATCTATTCTAATTCATTCGTATGAGCTATTCAAATTCATTCGTACGAATGTATCTTTTCTAATTCATTCGTACGATCCATTCTAATTCATTCGCATGATCCATTCTAGCTCATTTGTATGATCCATTCTAATTCATTCGCACGATCTATTCTAATTCATTCGTACGAGCTATTCTAATTCATTCATGCGAATGTATCCATTTTAATTCATTCGTACGATCTATTCCAATTCATTCACACGATCCATTCTAATTCATTCGTATGATTCATTCTAATTCATTCGCACGATCTATTCTAATTCATTCATACGAGCTATTCTAATTCATTCGTACGAATGTATCCATTCTAATTCATTAGTACGATCCATTCTAATTCATTCGCACGATCCATTAAAATTCATTCTTACGATCCATTATAATTCATTCATACGATCCATTCTAATTCATTCGCAAGATATATTCTAATTCATTCGTACGAGCTATTCTAATTCATTCATAAGAATGTATCCATTCTAATTCATTCGTACGATCCATTCTAATTCATTCGCACGATCCATTCTTACTCATTCGTATGATCCATTCTAATTCATTCTCACGATCTATTCTAATTCATTTGTACGAGCTATTCTAATTCATTCGTACGAATGTTTCTATTCTAATTCATTCGGACGATTTATTTTAATTCATTCGCACGATCTATTCTAATTCATTCGTACGATCCATTCTAATTAATTCGCACGATCTATTCTAATTCATTCGTACGAGCTATTCTAATTCATTCGTACGAATGTACCCATTCTAATTCATTCGTACGATCCATTCTAATTCATTCGCACGATCCATTCTAATTCATTCGTACGATCCATTCTAATTCATTCGCACAATCTAATTAGAATGGATACATTCGTACGAATGAATTAGAATAGCTCGTACGAATGAATTAGAATAGCTCATGCGAATGAATTCGAATGGATCGTATGAATGAATTAGAATAAATTGTGTGAATGAATTTGAATGGATCATACGAATGAATTAGAATGGATCATATGAATGAATTACAATGGATACATTCGTACAAATGAATTGGAATAGCTCGTACGGATGAATTAAAATAAATCGTGCGAAGGAATTAGAATGGATCGTACAAATGAATTAGAATGGATTGTGCGAACGAATTAGAATGGATCGTACGAATGTATTAGAATGGATACATTCGTACGAATGAATAAGAATAGCTCGTACGAATGAATTAGAATAGACCGTATAAATGAATTAGAATGGATCGTACGAATGAATTAGAATGGGTCGTGTGAATGAATTAGAATGGATCGTACGAATAAATTAGAATAGATACAATGGTACGAATAAATTAGAATAGCTCGTATGAATGAATTAGAATAGATCATGCGAATGAATTAGAATTGATCGTACGAATGAATTAGAATGGATCATGTGAATGAATTAGAATGGATCATACGAATGAATTAGAATGGATCTTGCGAATGAATTACAATGGATCGTACGAATGAATTAAAATGGATATATTTGTACAAATGAATTAGACTAGCTCGTACGAATAAATTAGAATGGATTGTGCGAATGAATTAGAATGGATCGTCTGAATCAATTAGAATGGATCATACGAATGAATTAGAATGGATCGTGCGAATAAATTAGAATGGATCATATGAATGTATCGTGCGAATAAATTAGAATGGATCGTAAGAATGAATTAGAATGGATCCATTCGTACGAATGAATTAGAATATCTCGTACGAATGAATTATAATAAATTGTGCGAATGAATTAGAATGGATCGTACGAATGAATTAGAATGGATCGTGCGAATATATTAGAATGGATCATGCGAATGAATTAGAATGGATATATTCGTACGAATGAATTAGAATGGATCTAATTCATTCGTATGAGCTATTCTAATTCATTCATACAAACCATTCTAATTCATTCATACGATCCATTCTAATTCATTCGCACGATCCATTCTAATTCATTCGTACGAGCTATTATAATTCATTCGTATGAATGTATCCATTCTAATTCATTCGCATGACCCATTCTAATTCATTCACACGATCCATTATAATTCATTCACACAATCCATTCTAATTCATTCGTACGAGCTATTCTAATTCATTTAGACGAATGTATCCATTCTAATTCATTCGTACGATCCATTCTGATTCATTCGCACGATCCATTCTAATTCATTCGTACGATCCATTCTAATTTATTCGCACGATCTATTCTAATTCATTAGTACGAGCTATTCTAATTCATTCGTACGAATATATCCATTCAAATTCATTCATACAATCTCTTCAAATTCATTCGCAGGATGCATTCTAATTCATTCGTACGATCCATTCTAATTCATTCGCACGGTCTATTCTAATTCATCCGTACGAGCTATTCCAATTCATTCGTACGAATGTATCCATTCTAATTCATTTGTACAATCCATTCTAATTCATTCGCACAATCTATTCTAATTCATTCGTACGATCCATTCTAATTCA
The DNA here is from genome assembly GCA_947650365.1 of Chamaelirium japonicum. NCBI lineage: Eukaryota > Viridiplantae > Streptophyta > Magnoliopsida > Liliales > Melanthiaceae > Chamaelirium > Chamaelirium japonicum. The sequence goes on along the minus strand of OX393552.1, from coordinate 77,122,445 downwards.
TTCGCACGATCTATTCTAATTCATTCGTATGAGCTATTCTAATTCATTCGTACGAGTGTATCCATTCTAATTCATTCGTACGATCCATTCTAATTCATTCGTATGATCCATTCTAATTCATTCGCACGATCCATTCTAATTTATTCGTACGATCCATTCTAATTCATTCGTATGATCCATTCTAATTAATTCGCACGATTCATTCTAATTCATTCGTATGATCCATTCTAATTCATTCGTACGATCCATTATAATTCATTCGCACGACCTATTCTAATTCATTCGTACGAGCTATACTAATTCATTCGTACGAATGTATCTATTCTAATTCATTTGTTCGATCCATTCTAATTCATTCGCATGATCCATTCTAACTCATTCTATGATCCATTCTAATTCATTCACACGATCTATTCTAATTCATTCATACGAGCTATTATAATTCATTCGTACGAATGTATCCATTCTAATTCATTCGTATGATCCATTTTAATTCATTCGCACGATCCATTCTAATTCATTCGTACGATCCATTTTGATTCATTCGAACGATCTAGTCTAATTTATTCGTATAAGCTATTCTAATTCTTTTGTATGAATGTATCTATTCTAATTCATTCATACGATCCATTATAATTCATTCGCATAATCCATTTTAATTTATTCGTACGATACATTCTAATTCATTCGCGCGATCTAATTAAAATGGATACATTTGTATGAATTAATTAGAATAGCTCATGCGAATGAATTAGAATGGTTCGTATGAATGAATTAGAATAGATCGTGCGAATGAATTAGAATGGATCGTACGAATGAATTAGAATGGATCGTACAAATGAATTAGAATAGATCATGCGAATGAATTAGAATGGATCATACGAATGAATTTGAATGGATTGTGCAAATTAATTAGAATGAATCGTACGAATGAATTAGAATAGCTAGTACGAATGAATTAGATTAGAACATATGAATGAATTAGAATGGATCGTACGAATGAATTAGAATGAGTCATGCGAATGAATTAGAATGGATCGTACGATTAAATTAGAATGGATACATTTATACGAATGAATTAGAATAGCTCGTACGAATGAATTAAAATAGATCGTGCGTATGTGTAACGCCCCGATATTTTACGGATTTATTTGATCCGTATAATACTGAGGTGTTAGAAAATAAAAGCTTGGTATAACTAAGCTCCATCAAAATTTGGAACTTAACTGAGCCATTCTATTAAAATAACCATTGTTTGATACATTTTATGAGAACAAGAGTCTAAGGCAATAAATTTATTTTTTTCTGCAACGACACTTCATGCTTCAGCTTCGGCATCTTCGTAGAAAGGGGTGTACAGCGGGTCCTCAACTCCTTCTGGGTCGTTCCCTACTCGCTCTCCATCCTCTTCCAGTCCTGCAGGATTTGACTCTGAAGGGTGCACAACATCTGTAGAGGGGTGAGTCCAAACCACTGACTCACCTCATGACATAGTTTACTTCATGCTAAATATTTGTACGGAAAAACAGTAAACGTGACTACGAAATGTAAATAATAGAAAACATGCATCACCCAATTCCCTTTTTGGCTCTTCCGGCCAGGGTAGGAATCTCAATCCTTACCCGGGTACTTTTAGTCCGCAACAAGGCTAGCCCCACACCTAGGTACTTTTAGTCCTCAGACTAGGCTAGCCCCACACCTAGGTAACTTTTAGGCCTGTAGCCAGGGCTAGACCCACACCCAGGTACTTTCTAGCATTCCGCCAGGGCTAGACCCACACCCAGGTACTTTCTGGCATTCCGCCAGGGCTAGACCCACACCCAACAAGTGATCACGTACTTCACAATTTACTACCCATAGCAATTTACCGATGATCTATAACAGATATTTAGCATGAAGAAACTTAGTTAAAACTCCCCTATCTGAACCGTTGCAAACTCTTATTTCTGATGAGGAAGCCTTTTCACGCTCGAAACCTGAAAATATGTTACTAATATTTTGTTAGTTTTTTTCTAAATTTTTCTGGGATTTTCTGAAACATATTTCGATATGAATTAATGGGTTTTATCTCTTTTAAGGGGTATTTTTGTAATTTCAAAAATAACTTAAATCTATACTGTTGTGTAGATCGTTTCATTACGGACCCGTGGCCGCAAACGGAACTCAATTCCGAGTTCGTTTGCTCCCGGTACGACCAAAACAATTGGCTACTAGCGGATTTTAAATTCGGGTCTGCCCTTAGTAAAACAGTTCAGTTGTCTTTAGCAATACTGTTTCAGTTAATAACAATTAAAGTTGCTTTAACAATTTAAATTTTTAATTAAATGGGCCTGGCCCATTCCTTATTGGGCTTCAGCCCATAAATCTTAGTGGGTTATACATGGTCTAATGGGCTTCAGCCCATAAAATATTTTTTTTAAAAAAACTAACCGGAGTTTTCTTTTGGAAGGCGGCGCCCGGCGGCAGGAGGCGGCGGCCGGCGGTAGGAGGCGGTGGCCGGCGGCGGCGGCAGTCGCCGGCGGCGGTGGCGGCGGTCGCCGGCGGCTGTCAGTCGGCCGGTGGCGGCGGTCGGCCGGCGGCAGTCGCCCGGCGGCGGGCGGCGGTCGCGGGCGGCGATCGACGGCTAGCGGCGGTCGGCCGGCGGCAGTCGGTCGGCGGCGAGTGGCGGTCGGCCGGCGGCGGGCGGCGGTCGCCCGGCGGCAGGCGGCGGCGGGCGGTGGTCAGTGGTGGTTGACGAGGGGGAGGGGAGTGGTAGGGCACGGTTTTCGAGACGGGCTGGAGTGAAAAACTCTTGTGGAGGGGGGGATTTATATAGTGGTTTTGGGAATTCTAAAAGTCACAGGGTCTTTATTGCAAATCGGCCATTTAGTGCGTACTGCGGCTGTACCCGTCCGATCGGAAACGAAAGGTCCCCGGCTTCGGTTACATCTGCGCGACCCTTTCCGTCCGATCGGAAATGAAGGGTCAACGACTGTTGGTCTCCCCATTAGTATATATATTAATTATATTAGCTGTTTCTAATTTAGAAAAGCACTACGGGTCTTTTGGCTAGAGGAAAGTCTTTAAGAATTCTAATGAAGAGGTCATAGGTTCAAATCCTTCTATCGGCTAAATATGTATACACATATATATATAGATATTTTTTTTTCTCACAATTTTTAAATACTCTAAATGTTTCCAAAACGAATAAGTTTGTATAGGTTTTTCGATCGTCTCGGCGAGACGAACGCAATGGCGCCATTCAATTTTTATTTTGAATTTTCTATAAAAAGTTTCTTATAATGACCTTTAAATTATTAATAAATTTTTGGGTTGTTACATTCTCTACTCCTAATAAAAATTTCGTCCTCAAAATTTAGAGTACATATCTCAGTGGTTGAATTCATACCTCAGTTGTTGAATAGATGTGGATATTGCTTTTGAATTTCTGATTCCAATTCCCAAGTAGCTTCCTCCTCGTTGTGATGTTGCCATAGTACCTTTACCAGTCGAATAGTCTTGGTTCGTAATTCTTTATCCTTGGTGTCTAAAATTCTCACAGGTACTTCTAAGTATGAGGCATCTGATTGAATACTGATATCTTCATCTTTCAGAATGTGAGAAGGATCTGGTTCATACTTGCGAAGCATGGACACGTGAAAAACTGGATGTATATTTGCCAATTTTATGGGTAATGCCAGTCGATATGCCACTGGTCCAGCTCTTCCCAATATTTCGTAGGGCCCAATATATCTGGGTGCAAGTTTTCCCTTGAGATCAAAACGTTGAATTCCTTTCCTCGGTGAGATTCTTAGAAAAACAAAATCTCCCACTTCAAATTCCAGAGGTCTTCTTCGATTATCTGCGTAACTCTTCTGTCTGCTCTGTGCTTTTAGTAAATTGGCCTGTATAATTTTTATTTTGTCGGTCGTTTCCTGGATTATTTCAGGCCCCATTATACTTTTCTCTCCCACTTCCGTCCAACAGACTGGGGATCTACAGGGTCTTCCATATAAGGCTTCAAAAGGTGCCATTTGTATGCTGGACTGATAGCTGTTATTATAAGTAAATTCTATTAACGGCAGGAAATCTTCCCAACTACCCTTGAAGTCCATCACACAAGATCTCAACATGTCTTCTAAAATTTGTATTATTCTCTCTGACTGCCCGTCAGTTTGAGGATGATATGCCGTACTCATATTCAATTCTGTTCCCAAAGCCTTTTGTAAACTTCTCCAGAACTTAGAGGTGAAGTGAGGATCCCTGTCGGACACAATAGTTACCGGAATACCGTGAAGTCTAACAATTTCCTTCAGGTATAGGGTACTATCGTCTCTAGTGGACGCAGTTGTCTTTCGCGGTAGAAAATGGGCTGACTTTGTTAATCGATCCACAATCACCCAGATTGAATCATTTCCCTTCCTTGTGGTAGGAAAATCGGTCACAAAATCCATGGTTATATGTTCCCATTTCCATTCTGCTACCGGAAGAGGTTGCAATAACCCAGGTGGTCTTCTGTGTTCAGCCTTCACCTTTTGGCAAGTGAGACACTTTGACACAAATTGGGCTACATCATTCTTCATTCCACTCCACCAAAAGTTTCGTTTTAAGTCGTGATACATTTTGTTTTCCCCCGGATGGATAGAAAACTTGGAATGATGAGCTTCAACTAATATATCTTCTCGCAGATAAGGAGCATCAGTGACTGCTAATCTGCCTCGAAATCTCAGTCCGTTGTCTGAACCAAGTGCCCAATTTTCTACCATCTCCCCCTTTTCTATTTTGTATCGAATTCCCTGCAATTCTGAGTTTGATGTTTGTGCCTCTATTACTCCTTTTATCATTTCCGGTTGAGCTCTGAGGTGACTTAGATAAGCTCGTGGTGAGCTGTTCTTCGTGACTAACTCAAGGTTTTCTAACGTGCAAGCCCACTGCCATTTATCAGCTAATATGTTGACCAGTTGTCCCTTTCTACTGAGGGCATCTGCTACTACATTAGCCTTACCAGGGTGGTAAATAAAATTATAGTCATAATCGACTAAAAATTCCACCCATCTTCTTTGTCGTAGATTTAGATCTTTCTGTGTGCTTATATATTTCAAACTCTGATGATCCGAGTATAACTCAAACTGTTCCCCATACAAATAATGACGCCAAATCTTTAGTGCAAACACGACCGCAGCTAGCTCCAGATCATGTGTAGGATAATTCTTTTCATGAGCTTTTAATTGTCTGGAAGCATAAGCCACAACTCGGCCTTCTTGCATAAGTACAGCCCCTAACCCCACGTGAGAGGCATCCGTATAAAGTGTGTACTTCTTCCCACTTTCTGGTATGGTTAGTACCGGGGCTGTAGTGAGTTTTGTTTTTAATCCTTAGAACGCATCCTCACAAAGTTTTGACCATTCATACTTTACCCCTTTCTTAGTAAGTCGAGTTATCGGTGCAGCGATACTAGAAAAATTTTGAATGAATCTGCGATAATATCCTGCTAACCCAAGGAAACTCCTGATTTCTGATACATTCTTTGGTGCTTTCCAATTCACTACTGCTTCAATCTTTGTTGGATCTACCATAACTCCTTCATGGGAGATTACATGTCCCAGGAAGTTTACTTTCGTAATCCAAAATTCACATTTACTGAGTTTGGCGTACAGTTGATGAAGACTCAACTCTTGTAATACCATCCTCAAGTGGTTTTCGTGCTCCTCCTTGGTTTTTGAGTAGATCAAAATATCATCAATGAATACTACCACGAATTGATCCAAGAAATTTTTGAAGATCCTATTCATCAAATCCATAAATGCCGTAGGGGCATTTGTTAAACCAAAAGGCATTACCAGAAATTCGAAATGCCCATACCTAGTTCTGAAAGCCGTCTTTGGTATATCATCTTCTTTGATTCTTAATTGATGATATCCTGATCAAAGATCTATTTTGGAGAAATATTTTGCTCCCTTAAGTTGATCAAATAGATCCTCTATTCTTGGGAGTGGATATTTATTTTTTATAGTCACCTGGTTCAATCTTCTATAATCGATGCACATTCTTTTTGTTCCATCCTTTTTCTGAACAAAAAGTACTGGTGCACCCCATGGGGATGAACTAGGTCTTATAAACCCGAGAGTAAGTAACTCGTCCAACTGCTTCCTCAGCTCTTTTAATTCTACTGGTGCCATTCTATAGAGGGCAATTGAAATAGGAGTCACTCCTGGCATCAATTCTATTGAAAAATCTATTTCCCTTTTCGGTGGCAACCCTGGAAGATCTTCCGGAAACACTTGTGAAAATTCTGATACTACCAATGTGGTATTTTGTATAGGACTCTTCACCTCCTCTTCTAAAAGTTGAGCTAAGTAACATACTTTCGCTCTTGCCTTTCAGAACTTTCTCCCCCGAAATATTATTTCCTTACTATCTGATGTTTGTAAAATAACCTTCTTTCGGTAACAATCCATCATTGCCCTATACTTGGATAACCAGTCCATTCCTAATAGAATGTCAAAAGTTTCCAACTTCAGTAGAATTAAATTTGCCACTAATTCCTCCTCTTCAACCCGTAGTATACAGTTTCTGCAGACTCTGTTTGTCTTGGCCGTATCTCTAAGTGCTGTAGTAATGGCTAGTATATACCCTAGCGGTTCAGTCTTTAATTGTAGTTCTTTAGCCAAATGAACTGATATAAATGAATGTGTCGAACCAGGGTCTAGTATTACTCGAGCTAGACTTCCATAAATAAGAATAGTGCCTACGAAAAATTTACTTTTGCGGTTAAAACTTATCTATGAAATAGCAAATTCTTGAAATGAATAGTTCGTACCTTCAATGACGTCATTTGATTCCTCCTCCGTGGATATCGCAAAAGTTTTTCCAAGCACCTTTGGAGGTTGACCAGAGCGATTTCCGGGTAATTGCGGATTATTCTTGAAGGGAGGTCTGGCTGGAGCGTCTTTATTCAGACGAGGGCAGTTTCGTTGGAAATGATCCCGCGATCCACATATGAAGCAATTACGAGGTCCCGAAGCCATTTGAGAGCCATTATTTCCTGTTGGAAATTCTTGCATCCTTGGCCTTTTGTTTGCCTCTATCCCTGTTGCACTCCTTTTCACCCTATTTTTCTCAAATATTTTACGCGTTTCTTCCCATTCGCGTTCTGCCACCATTGCAGTCTGTACTAGTTCACCATAGTTTCTTATGCGGAGTACAGCCACTCGGGTTCGAATATGAGGATTCAAACCCTGTTCAAATCTTTTGGACTTTAGCTCCTCTGTGGCTATAAGATAATGAGCAAAGCGTGATAGTTTGATGAATTTAGCTTCATACTGGGAAACATTAAGTTTTCCCTGATAAAGTTCTAAAAATTCTGCAATCATTCTATCCTTGGTTGCATCTGAGAAATACTTCCCTAGGAATGCTTTTGTAAATTCCTCCCAAGTGAAACTTGCTTGACTTCTTTTGACCGTATCCCACCAGTAGTCCGCCTCTCCCTCTAACATGAATGTAGCTAAGATAACTTTTTGTTCATCGTTTGCCTTTAAAGTCTCCAATACCTTTTCTATTTGTTTGAGCCACCTATCGGCAATCAAGGGATCCGGTTCTCCTCTGAAAGAAGGGGGTTTTAATTCCTTGAATTCTTTCAGCATCACTCCCATCCTTGAACTATCCTTAGAGGAGTTCATCCTTTCTATCAGTTGGTGTAATGCTCCTAACACCTTTGTCAAGTCTTCATTGGAAGTATTGTTTTCGTGAGAGTTCATTTTTCTGAAAAATATAAAAGAACATTTTCAAACACAAACTTAGAAAAGAACATACTCATTCATTATTTATACTTTTCTTATCATTCTACATATAACCGACAACTATTTTGAAAAACATCGGATGTTCACAACGATTTTCATCGCCCACTTTTCCATAGATACATCGATAACGTTTATAGAAGACATTCTCGTTTTTGTTAGGTGCAACCGGTTTCTTCGTCTTCTTTGTCTTCATGATTTTCTTCTTAGGTTTCACCTTTGCTCCCGATGAGTTACCTTCAAACATTTGTGACTTCATACTTCTGTTTAAAGGAAAAAAAAACAAATTTACTTCGTAAATATAAATATTTAAATCTTTGGCGTCTATCCTATCGATGTCCTTAAAATATAAATATATATATATAATTATAATTTTTTTTTTTTTTTTTTTTTACTCCTAGGATCTATTACCTAGACTCTGATACCAAGTTGTAACGCCCCGATATTTTACGGATTTATTTGATCCGTATAATACTGAGGTGTTAGAAAATAAAAGCTTGGTATAACTAAGCTCCATCAAAATTTGGAACTTAACTGAGCCATTCTATTAAAATAACCATTGTTTGATACATTTTATGAGAACAAGAGTCTAAGGCAATAAATTTATTTTTTTCTGCAACGACACTTCATGCTTCAGCTTCGGCATCTTCGTAGAAAGGGGTGTACAGCGGGTCCTCAACTCCTTCTGGGTCGTTCCCTACTCGCTCTCCGTCCTCTTCTAGTCCTGCAGGATTTGACTCTGAAGGGTGCACAACATCTGTAGGGGGGTGAGTCCAAACCACTGACTCACCTCATGACATAGTTTACTTCATGCTAAATATTTGTACGGAAAAACAGTAAACGTGACTACGAAATGTAAATAATAGAAAACATGCATCACCCGATTCCCTTTTTGGCTCTTCCGGCCAGGGTAGGAATCTCAATCCTTACCCGGGTACTTTTAGTCCGCAACAAGGCTAGCCCTACACCTAGGTACTTTTAGTCCTCAGAATAGGCTAGCCCCACACCTAGGTAACTTTTAGGCCTGTAGCCAGGGCTAGACCCACACCCAGGTACTTTCTGGCATTCCGCCAGGGCTAGACCCACACCCAGGTACTTTCTGGCATTCCGCCAGGGCTAGACCCACACCCAACAAGTGATCACGTACTTCACAATTTACTACCCATAGCAATTTACCGATGATCTATAACAGATATTTAGCATGAAGAAACTTGGTTAAAACTCCCCTACCTGAACCGTTGCAAACTCTTATTTCTGATGAGGAAGCCTTTTCACGCTCGAAACCTGAAAATATGTTACTAATATTTTGTTAGTTTTTTCCTAAATTTTTCTTGGATTTTCTGAACCATATTTCGATATGAATTAATGGGTTTTCTCTCTTTTAAGGGGTATTTTTGTAATTTCAAAAATACCTTAAATCTATACTGTTGTGTAGATCGTTTCATTACGGACCCGTGGCCGCAAACGGAACTCAATTCCGAGTTCGTTTGCTCCCGGTACGACCAAAACAGTTGGCTACTAGCGGATTTTAAATTCGGGTCTGCCCTTAGTAAAACAGTTCAGTTGTCTTTAGCAATACTGTTTCAGTTAATACCAATTAGAGTTGCTTTAACAATTTAAATTTTTAATTAAATGGGCCTGGCCCATTCCTTAATGGGCTTCAGCCCATAAATCTTAGTGGGTTATACATGGTCTAATGGGCTTCAGCCCATAAAATATTTTTTTAAAAAAAACTAACCGGAGTTTTCTTTTGGAAGGCGGCGCCCGGCGGCAGGAGGCGGCAGCCGGCGGTAGGAGGCGGTGGGCGGCGGCGGCGGCAGTCGCCGGCGGCGGTGGCGGCGGTCGCCGGCGGCGGTCAGTCGGCTGGTGGCGGCGGTCGGCCGGCGGCAGTCGCCCGGCGGCGGGCGGCGATCGACGGCTAGCGGCGGTCGGCCGGCGGCAGTCGATCGGCGGCGAGCGGCGGTCGGCCGGCGGCGGGCGGCGGTCGCCCGGCGGCAGGCGGTGGCGGGCGGTGGTCAGTGGTGGTTGACGAGGGGGAGGGGAGTGGTAGGGCACGGTTTTCGAGACGGGCTGGAGTGAAAAACTCTTGTGGAGGGAGGGGGTTTATATAGTGGTTTTGGGAATTCTAAAAGTCACAGGATCTTTATTGCAAATCGGCCATTTAGTGCGTACTGCGGCTGTACCCGTCCGATCGGAAACGAAAGGTCGCCGGATTCGGTTACATCTGCGCGACCCTTTCCGTCCGATCGGAAACGAAGGGTCAACGACTGTTGGTCTCCCCATTAGTATATATATTAGTTATATTAGCTGTTTCTAATACAGAAAAGCACTATGGGTCTTTTGGTTAGAGGAAAGTCTTTAAGAATTCTAATGAAGAGGTCATAGGTTCAAATCCTTCTATCGGCTAAATATGTATACACATATATATATAGATATTTTTTTTTCTCACAATTTTTAAATACTCTAAATGTGTCCAAAACGAATAAGTTTGTATAGGTTTTTCGATCGTCTCGGCGAGACGAACGCAATGGCGCCATCCGATTTTTATTTTGAATTTTCTATAAAAAGTTTCTTATAATGACCTTTAAATTATTAATAAATTTTTGGGTTGTTACAGTATGAATTAGAATGGATCATACGAATGAATTAGAATTGATCATGCGAATGAATTAGAATGGATCGTACGAATGAATTAGAATGGATCAGACGAATGAATTAGAATAGATACATTAGTACGAATGAATTAGAATAGCTCGTACGAATGAATTAGAATAGATCGTGCGAATGAATTAGAATGGATCATACGAATGAAGGATCATACGAATGAATTAGAATTGATACATTCGTAAGAATGAATTAGAATTGCTCGTACGAATGAATTAGAATAGATCGTGCGAATGAATTAGAATGGATCGTACGAATGAATTAGAATGGATCATGTGAATGAATTCGAATGGATCATACGAACGAATTAGAATGGACACATTCGTACAAATAAATTAGAATAGCTCGTACAGATGAATTAGAATGGATCGTACGAATGAATTAGAATGGATCATGCAAATGAATTAGAATGGATCGTACGAATGAATTAGAATGGATACATTCATACGAATGAATTAGAATAGCTTGTACGAATGAATTAGAATAGATCGTATGAATGAATTAGAATGGATCGTGCGACTGAATTAGAATGGATCGTACGAATGAATTAGAATAGATACATTCGTACGAATGAATTAGATTAGCTCGTACGAATGAATTAGAATGGATCGTACGAATGAATTAGAATGGATCATGTGAATGAATTAGAATGGATACATTCGTATGAATGAATTAGAATCGCTCGTACGAATGAATTAGAATCGATCGTACGAATAAATTAGAATGGATCATGCGAATGAATTAGAATGGATCGTACGAATGAATTAGAATGGATCATTCGTACGAATGAATTAGAATAGCTCGTACGGATGAATTAGAATAGATCGTGCAAATGAATTAGAAAGGATCATACGATTGAGTTAGAATGGATCGTGCGAATGAATTAGAATGGATCATACGAATGAATTAGAATGAATACATTCATACGAATGAATTAGAATAGCTCGTACGAATGAATTAGAATAGATCGTACAAATGAATTAGAATGGATCATGCAAATGAATTACAATGGATCATGCAAACGAATGAATTAGAATAGATACATTCGTATGAATGATTTAGATTAGCACGTATGAATGAATTAGAATGGATCGTGCGAATGAATTCGATTGGATTGTACGAATGAATTAGAATGGATCGTGCGAATGAATTAGAATGGATCGTACGAATGAATTAGAATGGATACATTCGTACGAATGAATTAGAATAGCTCATACGAATGAATTAGAATGGATCGTGCGAATGAATTAGAATGGATTGTACGAATGAATTAGAAATGATCATACGAATGAATTAGAATGTATCGTGCGAATGAATTAGAATGGATCATACAAATGAATAGGAATTAATGATGCGAATGAATTAGAATGGATCGTACGAATGAATTAGAATGGATACATTCGTACGAATGAATTAGAATAGCTCATACGAATGAATTTGAATAAATTATGTGAATGAATTAAAATGGATCGTACGAAGGAATTAGATTGGATCGTGCGAATGAATTAGAATGGATCGTACAAATGAATTAGAATGGATATATTCGAACGAATGAATTAGAATAGCTCGTACGAATGAATTAGAATAGATTGTGCGAATGAATTAGAATGGATCGTACGAATGAATTAGAATGGATCGTGCTAATGAATTTGAATTGATCATACGAATAAATTAGAATAGATACATTCGTACGAATGAGTTAGAATAGCTCATACGAATGAATTAGAATAGATCGTGTGAATGGATTAGAATGGATCGTACGAATGAATTAGTGTGGATCGTGCGAATGAATTAGAATGGATCGTACGAATGAATTATGATGGATACATTCGTACGAATGATTTAGAATAGCTCGTACGAATGAATTAGAATAGATCGTGCGAATGAATTAGAATGGATCGTGCGAATGAATTAGAATGGATCGTACAAATGAATTAGAATTGATACATTCGTACAAATGAATCGGAATAGCTCGTAGGGATGAGTTAGAATAGATTGTCCGCTTGAATTAGAATGGATCGTGCGAATGAATTAGAATGGATCGTACTAATGAATTAGAATGGATACATTCGTACGAATAAATTTGAATAGATCGTGCGAATGAATTAGAATGGATCGTGTAATTGAATTAGAATGGATCGTATGAATGAATTAGAATGGAGACATTCGTACGAATGAATAAGAATAGCACCTACAAATGAATTAGAATAGATCGTGCGAATGAATTAGAATGGATCATGTGAATAAATTAGAAGGGATCGTACGAATGAATTGGAATGGATCGTATGAATGAATTAGAATGGATATATTCGTGCGAATGAATTAGAATATCTTGTACGAATATATTAGAATAGATCATGCGAATAAATTAGAATAGATCGTACGAATGAATTAGAATGAATCGTGCGAATAAATTAGAATTGATCATGCAAATGAATTAGAATGGATCGTATGAATGAATTAGAATGGATACATTAGTACGAATGAATTAGAATAGCTCATATGAATGAATTAGAATAGCTCGTATGAATGAATTAGAATAGATCGTATGAATAAATAATAATTGCTCGTACGAATGAATAGATCGTGTGAATGAATTAGAATTGATCGTACGAATGAATTAGAATGGATCATACGAATGAATTAGAATGGATACATTCGTACGAATGAATTAGAATAGTTCGTACGAATGAATCAGAAAAGATCGTGCGAATGAATTAGAATGGATCGTACGAATGAATTAGAATAGTTCGTGCGAATGAATTAAATTGGATCGTACGAATGAATTAGAATGGATCGTTCGAATGAATTAGAATGGATTGTACGAATGAATTAGAATGGGTACATTCGTACGAATGAATTAGAAATGCTCGTACGAATGAATTAGAATAGATCGTGCGAATGAATTAGAATGGATCGTACGAATGAATTAGAATGAATCGTACGAATGAATGAGAATGGATCGTACAAATGAATTAGAATAGATCATACGAATGAATTAGAATGGATATATTCGTGCGAATAAATTAGAATGGATCGTACGAATGAATGAATTAGAATGGATCGTCCTAATAAATTAGAAAGGATTGTATGAATGAATTAGAATGGATATATACGTACGAATTAATAAGAATAGCTCGTACGAATGTATTAGAATTGATCGGGCGAATGAATTAGAATGGATCGTACGAATGAATTAGAATGGATCGTGCGAATGAATTAGAATGGATCGTACGAATGAATTAGAATGGATACATTGTACGAATGAATTAGAATAGGTCGTACGGATGAATTGGAATAGATCGTGCAAATGAATTAGAATGGATCATACGAATGAATTAGAATGGATCGTGTGAATGAATTAGAATGGATCATATGAATGAATTAGATTGGATACATTCGTACGAATGAATTAGAATAGCTCATATTAATGAATTAGAATAGATCGTGCGAATGAATTAAAATGGATCGTACGAATGAATTAGAATAGCTCTTACGAATAAATTAGAATAGATCGTGCGAATGAATTAGAATGGATCATGCGAATGAATTAGAATGGATCGTATGAATGAATTAGAATGGATACATTCATACGAATGAATTATAATAACTCGTACGAATGAATTAGAATAGATCGTGCGAATGAATTAGAATGGATACACACATGCAAATGGAATGACGTAGGTTGACGTGCTCAGATGATGCGAATGGTATGACATACCCGGATGACCAACAAACTTTATTCTCCCTATTTACTTTCTCTTTCCATCACAACCGTTTAATACCCCGGTCTCATTTTTTCATGATCCCAAGCGAGTCATTCCTAGCTTCGCATTAACCTGAGACCCATGCATGCATGTGAGCTTTCAGATTCCTTGCAGGCAACACCAATCGCAGCCGTCTGTGCCTTCAAATAACTCGCCATATCCACCATGCATGCATGCACGCACGCACCGTCCATCCATCTCAATCCGACCCGATCACAACCGTCTCTTTCCATATCTCTATTTCTCTCTCTAATCGAGATCCCACCATCCCAACCGCTCAGTTTCTCTCTCAATACCCAAACCCAGCCATCCCTTACAGCCATGCATGTAGACCCACATCACATCTCTCTCTTAAATTAATCACACCCGTCCCTTTTATCTCTAAGCCAACTACACAGCTCCATTTACATCAAACGAATCACGGTCATCCTTTCCATGCTAAATGCATGCATGCATGCAAAAATTCTGAGAACCCATACAACAACTCACACACAGTCGTCCCTTTTGTTTCTCTCTCTAATCACTCTCCTCTCTTACCCACTCTAAACTGGAACCCATCAGATCTCTCTCTAACCCCTTGATCACTTTCAACCGAATCAGCGTAGTCGTTCGTATCCCTTGCATCAGCTCGACCTGATCGAGCCCTATAAGTCCAAACCCATGTAACCGTCCAACCCCTCCCCGATTCTCTAATAACCGTCCATCTCTCTACCATATCTAAAACCTGATCCCAATCACATCCGACCCCCATGCAACTAACTCTCTGTCTCTCCTACCCGATCTTCTTTCTCTCTCTTGCCTGATCTATAGCCAACCCGATTTCCCATCTCTTTCCTCTCTTAACAGCCCAGATCTCTTTCTCTCTCTTCTCTATTTCTCTCTAACCAATTATCTCTCTCTAAAACTTCAATCACAGCCGTCCCGTACACACCGCCAAGCAATATGCATGCACGAGCCACCTCACCCCAAGTCGACCCACTACGAACTTCTCTCTAAATCTCTCTTTCCTTATCTCTTTCTCTTTCCATTTCTCTCTCTCTCTAGATTTTGACCGCCTAATACAAACCCAATCACAGCTGTCATCCATGAACCCATGCATGCAGCGTCCCAGAATTTCTCTCTAAATCTCCACTCGTGATTCTCTCTCTCTCTAGCCGCTCAACTTGGCAACCTGATAAAACCTGCGATCAGCCCCCCCTTTCCGATCGTCTCTCTCTATCTCCTTCCATAACAGACCCCGACTTCTCCTGTTCGAGCCGATCACAGCCGTCCGCAATGCGACGTTTCCTTCTTTCTCTCCGCCCGATCGTGCCGAACTTCCCCACCAAACTCCTCTTTCTCTTTACCCGACCTCTCATCTTTCTCTCTATATAATAACCCACGAGGACCATCTCGGGGGGGCAGCTGTGGATGATCGAACACCATCCATCATCTCCTTTACCACCGAGGACCATGACATATCCCTCTGCCATCCTCAACCGACCATTATTCATACCACCATTACCTCCAAAAACCCTAATCTTCCATATCTTGTAACCATCATCATCCATCTCTATCTCGAGCCATCACCTCCCATCACCGGCTTCTATCATCATCTATCGACCACAAGCCTCAACCCGAATCATTCATCCATCGCTCGAGCCGTCATTGCGCCATCATCGAGGCTACGTCGTGATCAAGCCGAAGCGGAGAAAGCATCGAGGAACGAGATCGAGGAAGGTGAAGTCCACGGAGCAATCTTCAAGGATGATCTGTACTTCGTTTATTTTCAGTTTTTCCTTTGATGTAACAAAACCCATGTCTAGCTAAATTGCATGCTAAGGCCGAGATGAAACCCTAGATCTAGTAGATGTTAGTTTATTTTATGTGTTCTATGCCGAGCTTTTCAACGATAAAATGTGATTTAATTTCTGATGTACTATGATGATTTAAGAGTTCTCACATGGTATTGTCAAGCATGCCTTGTAGTTAATGTCAGTCATCTTGTTAATCAAAGCTCAATTTTATCGTATAAATAAAGCGTAGATTCATTGTGCTTAATCTAAACAATCGATGCTTTGCTATGATAGCTCTGATCCATTGTGCTCTATTTAGACAATCGATGCTCTGCTTTATTACTCCATGCTTGAAATTAAATCATGCTTATGTCATTAATCTCGTATTGAAGCTTTAACGATCGTATCTCAAGAAAGCACGGGATTTGTTTCCCGCATGCTACTCGCATAAATTTAGAACATCATAATTTAAACATAGCATCTACGATGATCTAGCGGTAGATTCGACCGCCTTAGTATCTCATCCATATCTGAACTTCCATACTGCACCGCATTACCTTAGTTAATCTGCATGCTTTAATCCTGCTTAGTTTACTTTTTCATAAAACCAAATCAACAATATTGCTCATTAAGTAACTTAGGTAAATAACTAATAATCTTATATTAGACTGCTCCCCTCATTAGCAATCCCTGTGGGATTGACCTCGTGATACGTACCGCTCCTACAAAGCGATTCATGCACTTGCGAGTTATAATTTAGATCAAATTAACCCCTTAATATAGGATTAGTTTAGATCGCATTAGTGAGCATAACTGGAAAAAGAAAAGTATTATATTTAAACTACCGTACTGGAGCAGCCTACTCTTGCGGCATAACATGGATGTCATGCATATCGAGAAAAATGTATGTGACAACATTATAGGAACACTGCTGAATCTCGACGGTAAGACGAAAGATAATCTTAAATCTCGTCTCGATCTTAAGAAGTTGGGCATCCGAAAATCACTTCATCCCCAAGAGATTGGGGATAAGTATGTATTGCCAGTTGCATACTACACCATGAGCTCATAGTAGAAGACAGCCTTATGTGCATTCCTACGATTTGTGAAAACGCTGGACGATTACTCTTCGAATATCACACAATGCGTGCAAGAGAACGGCCGGAAGTTGTCTGAATTAAAGAGTCACGATTGTCATGTTCTTATGCAGCGATTGTTATCTCTTGCTATACGTGGGAATTTAACCGAACAGGTATTCGGTCTGTTAATTGAGCTCAGCACTTTTTTCAGACAGTTGTGCTCGAAGGTACTTAGACTGGACCAACTTGATCAGATGGAGAGGGATATTACAATCTTATTTTGCAAGCTAAAGATGATATTTCCACCTTCCTTCTTTGATGTCATGATGTATTTGACGGTTCACTTGGCAAAAGAGGCCAAACTCGATAGCTCAGTTCATTACCGCTAGATGTATTTTATCGAGAGATAATCGTCTCGTCTTATTTGTTAATGTATTTGATGGTTCTTGATGTATTTATTCATAAATTTTCTTCTCAAATTAGATACTTGTGAATCATATGTTCATAATAAGAGTCGTCCGGAGGGATCAATTGCTGAAGGATACCTGGCAGAATAATGTCTGACATTCTGCTCAAGATATCTACATGGTATAGACACGAGATTCAATCAACTTGAGCGGAACTATGACGGTGGTCCAATAAACTTCGATGGGGGTCTGTCTATATTTGTCGAAATGGGTAGACCTCTAGGAGGAGGCAAAATCCGTCGACTGTCTGTAGATGAGATTCAACAGGCACATATGTATGTGTTGCGCCAATGTGATGAAGTATGGTCATTCATTGAGTAAGCATTTTACGATTATTTACTCATTCTTTCAGTCTATTTATTAATCTAATTCATAACCTGTAATACAGGAAATATAAAGTCATCATTAATAATCAGGGTACTCGAAATGCTCTACAAATTCATGATCGTAAATTCCCATCGTGGTTCGAGAAACACGTAAGTGTTCACATCATGACTGAATTTTATTGACATCCATTACCGAATAATAATTATGTATTCATATCATGAATGTCATGTGGTTATTATAGGCACAAGAGCTGCATGACAACCACGATCCGTTGATAAATGAGGATCTCTGGCACTTATCTTGTAGCCCTTTACAAGACGCGATATTATTTGATGGTTATATCGTGAACGGTTATAGATTTCGAACGAAAGATAGTAAAAAATCACGAAGAACGTACACAAAATAGTGGGGTTATCGTCAACGGTGAGCAAAAAGAATTAGGAAATATCAACTTCTACGGCGTCCTCAATGAGATTCTCAAGATTAAATTCCTTGGCCAAAATCGGATCGTATTATTCAAATACGATTGGTATGATGTTAATAATCGCGAGACTGGTTATAATATCGACAAATATGGTTTTATCAGCATCAACACCGGCAAAAGATTGAATACCCAATATCAAGATCCATTTATTCTTGTCTCTCAAGTGAAACAGATATTTTACGCATCGGATAATACCTCTCCAGGTTGGCAAATTGTAGTCACGTCACCACCCATAGATTTTTACAACATGGGAGACAAAGATGCAGGGGTTGTCGATGATGATTTGAATGCATACCAGAATGATGAGATAATTATTGTCGACACAGTACACGACGAAAATGAAGAGGTTGACAATATAAACTGGACAGCGAATGAAAATCAAATGATAGAAGATGGATACGATGAGAGTGACGGAGATGAGACACAAAATGACTAGACCTGGATTGTTTCATACGTAAATTGGACTGTTAGAAAATGAATATCTTACTATTTCATATATAAATCAAATTGTTTCATATATAAATCATAATGTTTCATATGTATATCATATTGTTTTATACTGTTTCATATGTAAATCATACTGTTTCATATTTGTATCATATTATTTCGTATAGAAAAATATTACTGCTTTTAGATGGCATCACGGTCGAGGGTTCGTAGAGGCAGGGGTGGGCTAGCTCGGAGCGCTCCGACTGCCACCCCAGGGTCCGAGGTCGAGCCCTCCGAATCTGCTAGTGTTGTTCCTCTCTTCATACTAGCTCCTGAGGTCGCAACCTCCGGAGCTTCGAGCAGCGCTCAGTACTCGGCTACAGCGTCTACGCCCACAGGTAATATTTAGATCTAAAGTTTTATATATGTTGTAAATACTTGTTCAGTATTGATGTATATTTTATTTGCAGGGTCGAGGATCGCTAGGCACGTAGACGACCGGGGCGTGATGACGGCCTAGCGCTTGTTGAGCTTACGCGAGCCGCTTTCCCTACAGTGTAGTGGCAGTCTTTTGTGGGTGAGCACGCTTCTGATGCCACCACGTGGGTCGGTATGATAGTACGGGAAGAGATGAATGCCCCTATTATAGGGATAAAGGGGTAGAAGAATATCGATGCATCCTATAAGGAGAGGATATATCAGGTCTTTTTGGTACGTTAGTTTCATTAAAGTATTTTAGAATATCGTACTTCTTTATAATTTGATTTGATAAAATTACTTGTTTCTAAATTGATTTTACAGGAGAAATTTAAATGGGAGAATATGAAAATCGACACCACCGGGAGGACTTGTGGAAGACGATGAGTGAGCAGTACAGGGATTATCATCACGAGCTCTACCAGCTCTACAGTTACTTGGTCGGTGAGCTGGTTGAGGAGTTACAGGCTGCGACCATGACGAGAGACGTGTCACCGCTACACGTTCTACAGTTTTTGATCGCTCACTGGGCCATCCCTCAGTTTCTGATATAATTATTATTTTGTTGATTCGTACTTGTTTTAATATTATACTAAAATTTTGTATTTATGCTTGAAAATTTAATCGATTGACACAGGCGAGTTCTGCTAAAGGAAAGCAGAATAGAAATGCCTTGACGACACCTGCTTCAGTGAGGGAGAGGACCTTCATGCCCCAGCTTGCCCAGCAGCTGGTAAATGATACAAACATTTTATTATTTAAAGCTCTATAAATCTTATATTAACTCATCTATTTATTTTATATGTCAAAAAATAGACACAGTCCTTAGGCCACGAGCCTAATCGGATTGACCTTTTTGAGGCCTCTAGGAGGCGGCGTACCGATGGGGCATTCCTGGATGACAGGGTTGTCTCACAAGTCATAAGTAATTAAATTATTGTTAATACATTCGTATACGTATGCCATCAAATATCATTGAATCTTATTGGTTGTTTTCATATATGAGAGAATAAGACTTATGGTGACCCCGTCGGGCGAGGCCGGCTCCTCCTTCAACTCAGTATCTGTCGACTCAGTGATGGATACTGTACTCAGACCTGCCATGCACGGCCGCGTCCTCTGTACGGGCCTTGGAGTCACACCCTCCTCCTACTTTGGACGAGAGGGTATGCGCTCAAGGGCACGGGACATCCAAACCGGGCTTATCACTCAGTTGCAATCTACACTAGACGTGGAGCACGAGCAAGGATAGGCCCTCGAGCACAGGGTTGAGACAGAGCGCGAGGAGAAGCATGCCCTCGAGCGGTGAGTTGAGGAGGAAAGAGAAACTCATAGAGAATTGGAGCGTCAGCTTCATGAGTTCATGAGACACTCTAGCGGTGGCTCATGCTTATGATCAGGTACTTACTAATCTTTATAATATTAATATAAAATATACATATTACTAAAATTAATACAAGTATGATTGACATGTTATTTGATTTTTCAATGCTTAGACTCTAAATTAATCAATCGGAGGGTAAATTGTTAAAATATCCAATTAGAACTTGCTCGTAAGTCCGAAATACGAAATAATTCCAAGTACAAATTATCGGATGTCGATTCGATGACGATCCGATCGAATCCAAACTAATTTCAAATCCGAAACATGCTAACTTATGATTTTTCAATGCTTAGACTCTAAATTGGTCAATCGGAGGGTAAATTGTTAAAATATCTAATTAGAACTCGCTTGCAAGTCCGAAATACGAAATAATTCCAAGTATGAATTATCGAATGCCGATCCGATGATGATCTGATCGAATCCAAACCTTTTTTAAATCAGAAACATGCTAACTTATGATTTTTCAACACTTAGACTCTAAATTGGTCAATCGGAGCGTAAATTATTAAAATATCCAATTAGAACTCGCTCACAAGTCTGAAACACGAAATAATTCCAAGTACGAATTATCGGATACCGATCCGATGATGATCCAATCGAATCCAAACCAATTTCAAATCCGAAACACGCTAACTTATGATTTTTCAATACGTAGACACTAAATTGGTCAATCAGAGCGTAAATTGTTAAAATATCCAATTAGAACTCGCTCACAAGTCCGAAATACGAAATAATTCCAAGTACAATTATCAGATGCCGATCCGATGCCGATCCGATAGAATCCAAACCAATTTCAAATCCAAAACAGCAAACTTATAATTTTTCAACACTTAGACTCTAAATTGGTCAATCAGAGCGTAAAATTGTTAAAATATCCAGTTAGAACTCGCTCACAAGTCCGAAATACGAAAACAATCCAAGTACGAATTGTCGGATGCCGATACGATCGAATCCAAACCAATTTCAAATCCGAAACACACTAACTTATGATTTTTCAACGCTTAGACTCTAAATTGGTCAATCAGAGTGTAAATTATTAAAATATCTAATTAGAACTCGCTCGCAAGTCCGAAATAGGAAATAATTCCAAGTACAAATTATCGGATGCCGATCCGATCGAATCCAAACCAATTTCAAATCCGAAACACGCTAACTTATGATTTTTCAATGCTTAGACTCTAAATTGGTCAATCGGAGGGTAAATTATTAAATTATTCAATTAGAACTCGCTCGCAAGTCTGAAATATGAAATAATTCTAAGTACGAATTATCGGATGCCGATCCGATGATGATCCGATCAAATCCAAACCAATTTCAAATCCAAAACACGCTAACTTATGATTTTTTAATGCTTAGACTCTAAATTGGTCAATCAGAGTATAAATTATTAAAATATCCAATTAGAACTCGCTCGTAAGTCCGAAATATAAAATAATTTCAAGTGCGAATTATCGGATGCCAATCCGATCGAATCCGAAACACGCTAACTTATGATTTTTCAACACTTAGACTCTAAATTGGTCAATCGGAGCGTAAATTGTTAAAATATCCAATTAGAACTCGCTCGCAAGTCCGAAATACAAAAAAAATCCAAATATGAATTGTCGGAAGCTGATCTGCTGACGATCCGATCGAATCCAAACCAATTTGAAATACGAAACACGCTAACTTATGATTTTTCAACGCTTAGACTCTAAATTGGTTAATCGGAGCGTAAATTATTAAAATATCCAATTAGAATTCACTCGCAAGTCCGAAATATAAAAAAAATCCAAATACAAATTATCAAATGCCGATCCGATCGAATCCAAACCAATTTCAAATCTGAAACATGCTAACTTATGATTTTTCAACACTTAGACTCTAAATTGGTCAATCAGAGTGTAAATTGTTAAAATATCCAATTAGAACTCGCTCGCAAGTCCGAAATACGAAATAATTCCAAGTACAAATTATCGGATGTTGATCCGATGACGATTCGATCGAATCCAAACCAATTTCAAATACGAAATACGCTAACTTATGATTTTTCAACACTTAGACTCTAAATTGGTCAATCGGAGCGTAAATTATTAAAATATCCAATTAGAATTCGCTCGCAAGTCCGAAATACAAAATAATTCCAAGTACTAATTATCAGATGTCGATCCGATACCGATCCGATCGAATCCAAACCAATTTCAAATCCGAAAAACACTAACTTATGATTTTTCAATGCTCAGACTCTAAATTGGTCAATCAGAGGGTAAATTGTTAAAATATCCAATTAGAACTCGCTCACAAGTCCAAAATACGAAATAATTCTAAATACGAATTATCGGATGCCGATCCGATGACGATTCGATTGAATCCAAACTAATTTCAAATCCGAAACACACTAACTTATGATTTTTCAACGCTTAGACTCTAAATTAGTCAATCAGAGCGTAAATTGTTAGAATAGCTAATTAGAACTCGCTCACAAGTCCGAAATACGAAATAATTCCAAATATGAATTATCGAATGCTGATCCGATGATGATCCGTTCAAATCCAAACCAATTTCAAATCTGAAACACGCTAACTTATGATTTTTCAACGCTTAGACTCTAAATTGGTCAATCGGAGCATAAATTGTTAAAATATCCAATTAGAACTCGCTCGCAAGTCCGAAATACGAAAAAGATCCAAGTATGAATTGTCGAATGTCGATCTGATAACGATCCGATCGAATCCAAACCAATTTCAAATACGAAACTCGCTAACTTATGATTTTTCAACGCTTAGACTCTAAATTGGTCAATCGGAGCGTAAATTGATAAAATATCCAATTAGAACTCGCTCGTAAGTCCGAAATACGAAAAAAAATCCAAGTACAAATTGTCAGATGTCGATCCGATGACGAGTTGTTCGAATCCAAACCAATTTCAAATCCGAAACATACTAACTTATGATTTTTCAACGCTCAGACTCTAAATTGATCAATCGGAGCGTAAATTGTTAAAATACCCAATTAAAACTCGCTCGCAAGTTCGAATACGAAATAATTCCAAGCACGAATTATCGGATGTCGATCTGATGACGATCCGATCGAATCCAAACCAATTTTAAATCCGAAATACGCTAACTTATGATTTTTCAACGCTTAGACTCTAAATTGGTCAATTAGAGCGTAAATTATTAAAATATCCAATTAGAACTCGCTCGCAAGTCCGAAATATGAAATAATTTCAAGTACAAATTATCGGATGACGATCCGATCGAATCCAAACCAATTTCAAATCCGAAACACGCTAACTTATGATTTTTCAACGCTTAGACTCTAAATTGGTCAATCGGAGGGTAAATTGTTGAAATATCCAATTAGAACTCGCTCGCAAGTCTAAAATACGAAATAATTCCAAGTATGAATTATTAGATGTCGATCCGATGACGATCCAATCGAATCCAAACCTATTTCATATCCAAAACATGCTAATTTATGATTTTTCAACGCTTAGACTCTCAATTATAGATATAAACTATTTTTTTAACAAATACATGTTAATTACAGGATGTACAGCGTCAGGGGATGAGAGCACCAGCGTTGGTGCCGGGCGGCGTGGGGTGGTTGAGATAGGGCACGCAGATTCCCTCAGTTTTGGATTGTGTAAAAATAACTTTGTAATAAATATGTGGTTATGTTTTGGTCTTGTCTATAATTGTTTGGAATTGTGGTAATATTTGGTAAATTTGATAAATTATTGTAATATTTGATTAATTACGGTAATATTTGATAAATTGTGGTAATATTTGGTTTAGTCAATTATTGTAATATTTGAATATATTGTGGTATTGTTGTAAATCACATGAATTAAATAACATTATTTAAGTATTTTTTTAAAAAAAATCATGTTTTTTTGCCGACGAAAAATTATATATTCTGTCGGCAATAATCTTTTTTATTTTTTTAAATTAGTTATATATTGCCGACAAATATTACGCATCCGTCGGTAATATATATAGAATTACCGACGGTAATAACGTTAGCCATCGGTACTAATCTTATATATTACCGACGGAAGGTAATGGCCCATTGATAATAATCTATTATATTTTTAATTAAATATTCATATATTACCGACGGATAAAAAATATCCGTCGATATTAAGGATTAATACCGACGGATATTTTGTATCCATCGCCGATTTTTCCCGACGCCTTTTTTCCCGACAGACTAGTGACGGAAATTGATTCCGTCGCGATAAATCTTTACCGACGGAAAACTAATATTACCGACGGATATATTCCGTCGGTAAAAAATGTTTTTTTTGTAGTGGACATGATCAACAACAACGTTCGATCTGAGTTTACCCCCCATCCATATGCAATGATCACCACACTTTCCGCATGCGTGCCCCCCAACCAAACAAGAACATGAGACAGACCTCCTAACCACGTTAGGTGCTATAATAACCATGCGAAGTAATTACTACCCTACCTTAACATTAAGATTACTTTTAATATGCTCATGTGATCGTGCAACGCCCTTGGTGGGTAGGTGATGCATCCCCTCAACCAAACAAGAATAGGAGACACACCCCTTAACCCCATGATGAATATTGCCATAACCATGTGAGGTGACTCAGCCTGACAGACTATCCCTAAATGGTCAATGTGACCATGTAGCACCGTTTGTAGGTAGGTGACATATCTCCCCAATCAAACCAGGACAGGAGACATACCTCTTAGTCCCACTGTAGTGTTACAGTAGCTATGCAAGGCATTTCCGATCCGACTATTCTAAATTACCTATCCGACTATCTATTGCCGCAATGGTAACAGGAGCCGGGGGGATGGAGACAAGAGGACGTAATGGTAGGAGAGGAGGTAATAGCCTCCACGTAACTCAAACCTTTAACAGGGACTGAACGGTGAGGGAGACGAGGAATAACAGTGGGCCCTGGCTGATGATGAGCGGTCTTAACTCCCAGGGTAAAAGCAACCCTTTTCGCTGTCGATTCATCTCCTGGAGTATGTCCATCTAAAGTCTGGAGGCACCTTGAGCCTTGAGTTGTCGCAGAGGCACGTGCGTCAATCCGCCTCTTCCCCTTCGATTTACCCTTATGTTTATCCTTAACGGGCTTTCAGTCGCCCGTCATGCCTCTCAGCTCTACCTCTATCAACATCTCTGAAATGACAAAAAACTTGAAGCTGAATGATCACTAATCAGCTCATCCATGTCGTTGGTGCCCTTGTTTGCCCCCAAAAACTGTCAAGATATCTCAACCATTGGTGGCCATATCTAATGACCATCAATAGGGGAACTGAACCCTATATAAATAAGCAAGTAGGCTCATTAGGGTAAGGTTTTTTAGGGCCTCTTTTGCATCTAAGAGATCGTGGAGAGGAAAATTCCTCAATTGGATAAGTCATCATTCCCTCCCTCTAGGTAGGTTATTTGATTATTTTTTATCTAGGGTAATGGGCTATGCTTCATGAGAGATTAGAGAGATCCATTCTTTCCTACCTATTGGTTTGAGAAATCCCTTCCTCACCTCTTAGTTTCAATCGATCCTATTGATTAGGCATGTTGCTTAGTCGGCGACCATTACCAAGATGAGATCCCTTCGAAGGGAGCTCGCTAGCGTCATAGGCTCGAGCTCCCTACCTGACAGTGTCTCCAATGCTTAAGTCATCAATCATGAGGATTCCATTGATAGAAGCGACATATGTGCGTTCTGTCGTTGTCATTGTCGTTGTCGTTGTCTATAATGAGCAGCTGTGGGAGCAATGAGTCTGTCAAGGGGAGATATGCTTGTGAACCTGTGTAACATCAAGTTCTATAGTGGATTGCCTTGACCTAATACAAAAGTATCATGTTTTTTTTTTTTTTTCTGGTTGGGCTTCTATGTAAAAAATCTCGTTTCTTGTCTCCTTGTTATTTCTGGATATGTGGATGTAGCCTTGTATGTTTCTACCCTATAACCTACAGAATTGAGCACCAGGTGTGAACATAAATTTCAGCACTTACACCTCGCAGCATTATATTTAGATTTGTGCATTGGTCATTTGTGGATTAGAGAGGCCCCGAGAAGGGCTTTCAAAAGCATAGAAGGCCAATCTTACAATGACCATTGACTTACCCTCGACATACACAAAACCTACACAACCCCCCAATTCTCTTCAATATTGGTGGTCGACTTCCCCTTTCCGTATCCTGGTGCCTAGAAAACTCCTTGCTTATGAATGTAGATCCTTATGGTTCAATATCTATGAACTCCATTACCGATTCGACGTTTTGACGTCCACACTTGGCCTCAAGAACCCAACTCTCTCAAGAGCGGGTAGACCACCACCATCACCACCGGAGAACCTTCGATCTAGTGCAATCACCAAGATATAAGTGGGTTGGGGATGGAGAGAGACAGGACTTCAAGGAAGCTCTCAGTGATGAAGGATCTTCTCCACTTCGATGAAAAACATCGAACGACTGAATTAATGCGAGGATGAATTCCATCATAGGGAGAATGGAAAAGCAATGAAATCATTGAGGCACTGAAGCTTCTTGCAAGTGGGAGATGGAAAGTGAGAGGGAGAACCTCTTCTCTGAGCTCCAAAACTCTTGCACAGATATTCTTGAAGTGGAGGCAGCATGTGACCTATTTGTAAGTAGGAAACTCTTTAGGAAAGCCTTGAAATTGAAACTCTGAAGTCCCCATGGATTAGGCCTTAATTGGGTAAGCAAAACTAGGGGTGGCAATCCTGACCCGCCAACCCGACCCGAAGTTAGCGGGTTTGGATTTGGTCTAAACGGGTTCGGGTCATAAACGGGTCGACCCGATTACCTGTTTATTTAATGGATCGGGTTCGGGTTTGTACTTATAACGCGATTGACCTGACTTGACCCGTTTACCAAATGGGTCGTGTCAACCCGACCCGAACCAACCCGACCCGATCCTACTTGTCTTGACCCAACCCGGCAGGTTTACATGGGTTCTGTTGACCCAACCCGACTCGACCCGTTTAGTAGGTTAAACGGGTCGGGTCAGGTCAACTCGTTTATTAGGCGGATTAGGTTTGGGTTTAAGTTTTTGACCCATTTATTAAACGGGTCGGGTTCAGGTTGGATGTTTTGCGCTTATACCTGTCTCAACTCGACCCAACTCCGACCTGACCCATTGCCACCCCTAAGAAAAACCCCTTTAGGACACGTCCATGTGCATGGTCTAGGAAGTGGATACGCATGGGCAGATGGTTCAGCCCTGGATCCAATCATAAGTCCACTTGGTCAGTTCTTGCACAGGACTGACTTGGCCCATGCGCATGCGCATGAAAAAATAGTGGAGTTTGCAAAAATTCCACTACAAACACCATACAGATGGTCCATGCGCATGGGAGCCTATATACAAATTCCCCCCCCCCCCCCCCCCCCCCCCCCTCATATGCCAACTATTAGATACCCTCATGCCCAAAAACCCGGATCGTAAGAAGAGGTTCACAGAGGATATATTAAGCGGGCATTAGGTGCCCCTTTTATCGATGTGGGACTAACCGGTGGACTTCCTCAACACCCCCCTCAAGCGGAGCACGCGGAGCGGGGGACAATCTGAAGGGGCCACGCCCGGAGGGAGACGGTGAACCTAGCTCTGATTCTATGTTAGATACCCTCATGCCCCAAAACCCGGATCGTAAGGAAAGGCCCACAAAGGATATATTAAGTTGGTGTTAGATTCCCCCTTTACTGATGCAGGACGGTGGACTTCCTCAACACCAACTTAAAGTCTAGTACCCATCCAAAGTAAGAAGTAATACATCTTCAAATGTGGATGGGGTACATCAAGTCTTAGGATATTCTTTTGATGCAATCATGCCTGCAATGAATTTTCGGGGTTGTGCAAGCACGCACGGACATAAGGACTATGATTTGATTTGGACTTTACAAACTGAGAACATGTTTTTGATCTCATATGTTTTGCCAACCGAGAGAGAAACCATAATGTGGTTTCATTGATATATGATCCTTTTTATACATATCATACGATTCATGCTATTATTCATTTCTCTATGACCAAGCTCTCTATTCATGAAGCCTCAGTTTTTAGTTTTGTATCATATAAGCATGATCTTGTTACCTGTTTTGAGCACTTGTTTGCTCCCGACGGAGTGGCGGCTAGGTGTTTGTACCATTGCGACAGATCTGCTCTTCACCTGAATGGCATCTCAGCCCGACGTGGCTTTGTTGTCAATTACGCCTAGCTGTGACGTCTCCTTGGGGCTATGTTCCCTTTGCTCATGCCATGGTGGTTCTTTAATGCTACATACTATTAGCACTTCACCCCCAAGTTGTGATAAAGGGGGAGATTGAAACCATGCAGGTTTCTTCCTTGTTTGGCAAAACTTGTGTGACCAAACCATATCTCGGTGTTGTAAGTCCATTTGTGTCAATAGTCCTTGTGCCCGTGCCATCTTACACAACCTTCAAGATCCGAAGCGGATACAATCACTATAGATTGAAGGATCTTTCGATGGTCCTTCTAGACATGTCGGAGTTGGTTTTGTTAGTCGGGACCACACAGGATGTATTTTGGCTATGAGGGCTATTACTTACACTCTTCTTAGAAATGCATGGATTATGGGAATGTCTCAAATTTAGTGTGGCTATCTACCCACACTAGTCACTATGGATTGAAGGAGATTCGCTCAACGTCATCTCTCAACTATCACATGAGAAACTGCATGACCCTATCGTTCTTGACTGTGCAGCACTTCTACAACAGATCCCGAATTGTCGGAGTTTGCACATTTTCCGTAAAGGCAATTCAGTTGCCTACTGGTTGGCGGGCTATGCTCGGACGACAGGCATCAGCAAAGTGTGGCGGTTAGCCTTTTCTTCGGCTGTCCTCAATAGGGCCGTTTCAGATTGTAGTCCTTGCTATTACCTTCGACCTGTTCCAGTTGGATGATGTAACAGTTTGGTTTTTGTAGTGTAACGTTTCCACCAAAAAAAAAAAAAAGAAAACGGATACATCCCATCCTCTGTGCCATGGCTCCTAGTTTTTTTCCTGGTATTTACAAGACTGCCATTTCAGCAGTTTGTGCATAGGACATATGCATACCCCTCATGAGGGCACGCGCATGCCCTACGGACTGGGCAATTTTACTTATCCGATTTAAGTCCAATCCGTACTAGGCTAGTGGGTTTTGGCTCGAACCGATTTAAGTCCAATCCGTGCTAGGCTAGTGGGTTTTGGCTCGAACCGATTTGTAATCGGGTTCTACCTATTTAAGGCCTTGTGCGCAAACCCTAGGGCCACGTTTGGTGGACAGAAAGTTT
The DNA here is from genome assembly GCA_947650365.1 of Chamaelirium japonicum. Taxonomy (NCBI): domain Eukaryota; kingdom Viridiplantae; phylum Streptophyta; class Magnoliopsida; order Liliales; family Melanthiaceae; genus Chamaelirium; species Chamaelirium japonicum. The sequence continues at coordinate 77,092,523 of OX393552.1, read as the reverse complement.
CACTAAAGAGGGGGAAAGTAATCGGATTCCTTCACCTGAGCCCTAGTATGTGGGTTTGGTAGTCAGGACAGTAACTAGGGAAGGGGAAATTAAATCCAATCGTGCACAAAAACAAGTGAAACGGTGGGAAAGTGACATGCATCACATTCCTCTCTTCACCGAGAGGAATCACATTCCCCATCTCAGCATTCTCCTTCTAGTTAAAAATTTCTTGTTACCAAACACGGCCTAAGTGAGAGAACACAAGGGATTAGGGTTTAAGCTCTCCAAGGAAAAGGCTCCTGCTCTTCTCATTGAATCCCTTGTGACGGCTCGTTTTTTTCATCGATCTTCTTGAGCATTTCCTCTTTAGATTAAGCATTTGATCTATTTCGCGGTGTTCTTAATCAAAGAGGAGGCGAGCCCATTTGTCGGATGCTCTATTGAAGTCCTTCCCTATATCCACTTCATTCTCCTTTCTTTTTCCGGTATTGCCGGAAGGGCATTGCAACACCGCTGGGGGTCATTGCTGACAGCACAAGTACCCGAGCTCGCTGCAGTAAGGCGGGATCTCCCACAACACAGTAGTGAGGAAGATGCAAGGCAATTACTACGAGATGAACAACCACGAGGTTTAAGGAAAGAAAGGTTCCAGGAGGACGACGATGGCGTGGGTTACGGTCCAGCCATATCCACGGGTGCATGGACCTCATAGAACTTGGTTCGGGTCTCCGAGGGTATACTTTATTCGGGATAGTTTTTCCCTTCTGGATTTACCCTTAGAAATGTCTTGTGTGCTTTACTTTACTTTACATTGCATACAAATGTTTAGGAAGTCTTAGGGTTGCCTTCAATAAAATAGAGGTTTAGTGGGTTACCCCAATGCAGGGTTATTTCAGAGTTACATGGAGGCTAAAATGCACTTCCCAATGGATCCAGGCAGTCAGAATATATCTCAGGTGCTATGGGATGTTTACTTTAAGCAACCCTTTTGCCTTTGTGTAATTCACATCTCTTTCTTGCATGAACTGGTGACTCCACACACAGGGAACCATCTTCTAAGACCACACCACACACAGCTGAGTTCCCTGGGGCTGCTGTGAGTTCTCTGATTGCTGCACACCTGCCCCCAGAAATTTTCTTCCCTTTATGGTCTTCACACCTCTTTCTGCCCAAGACTGGTCTGTTCCTACAGACAGACCCATAACCGAGGGCCACCCCGCATATATCGCCGTCGTCTTGTTGAACTAATCGAGCCCGGGAACCAAGAAATTTTCGAACTTGGGGAACAAAAGATTTCCACCATCCCGCTTCATCGAGCGGGATACCTGAACTGATCTCGATCCCTACCTTTTTACCAAATGATGTGTTCCTCCATTGTTGGAACTTTCTTAGAACACCGCTGACTCTATTATCCAACTTTAAGAGGATATCCTCACGGCGATAGGCGCCATTTCCGCTCCGATTCCATGCGTAATCGAACACTCCCAGCAGCTGAGCCTCCGTCTTCCCGGCTTCCTTCTTGTTCATCATCTGTTTCACAATCGAGCACGGGCATAGTTACCAAATTGGACGGTTTTTTGAGAAAAACGTGTATAAAACGCGTATCCGAAGTCATAGCAAATAGGAAAAAATCTCGTTTTTTTGAAAAAAACGTCCGTATGCATTTTATACGTGTTTAAAACGGGAAAAACATGTATAAAACACGTCGGGTTTGGTCTGGGTTTAAATTGGGTTCGGGTTTTATTTTGTTCGTGCTTAATAAACGCATATGCTATATGTTTTGAACTTTTGATTACTTAATATTGAAAAATGACATATATACATAGTTGGTATAATTTTTAAGATTTTTTTTTTTTTCTGATGTTATGTTTTTTTTCCGTTTTCATTGTATCTTTCCGATTTTTTCCCTTGCCATTTTTTTTTCCCGTTTTCCAACTTGGTAACTATGAGCACGGGTAGGAATAACAAAATGAACCGGTGAAAAAGAAACCAAAGAGCAAAAAAAAAAAAAGCCTAACATGCAACAAGGTTCTTTCAATCTTGATTTGTTGTTGATGCCACCAACAGTTTGTATATCAGCCTATTTATACTTACTTTCTTTGTCTAAGTCTGTAAACAAAAAAATCTGACTCAATATATAAGGCCATGCCTGGACAAAGAAAGAGAAACAAACCATTGCACTCAGTTTGTTTTCGATAAACTCAACGGCTACCCCTCCTTGTTACACATCATTGAACATCTCCAGATGTGAAAAGAATCGTAAGAATAATCCGCCACATAATACAAATGGGTTACAAGATAATAGATTCCAAATTATGTCTGAATAAAATGAAGGGAAAGAAAAAAAAAACCGTTTTTTGTTTCAAATCCTAGAACAGAATGTTCGCTCCTCCTTTCTGCACTGGGCCTCCCAAATGCTAGTAGTCCGGTGCCTCCGAGTCCCCAAAAACTTCGCCCCACAATCTGGTGCTGTCCGTGAGACCCTTCAAGAAGAAGGCGTCCTGCTCCAGATCAACATAGAGACAGTCCCAACAATGCCAGGAGGCCGAGGGCGAGAGAATGCATGAGGGGTGGTGTTTCAAAGAAGATCCAAGGCGCACCCTGCCAGGAACATAACTTGAGGCCATGTGATACCTTCCGACGATGTCCTGGCGAAACGTCGAATATAACAAGATGGCGTACTTGGCAAAACAAAGGAGGCATCTTCCCCATTCTCTTTGGAAATTCGTCTCAAAGCCGTTTCGGGAGAAATGAAACTGCCCAACATAATCCCAATTCAATGTGATCCAAGACTAATTCGATCATATCTTTGTTTATTAGATGAAGCTGACTCCACACGAGTCCAACGACATCTCGTGTTGAATATTTGGAGCCAGCCTCCAAGGCACAGCATTGTCATGGTTCCACAATTTGCCTCCCACCTCAATCCCAGACTTTGAAACTTCATGTGACAAGTTTCACGACCACTACTAGTGCAACCGCAAGAATCCCATGCAGCTAGCATCCCTCTTCGCCCTAAGTCAAGGCCCGAAAAAAAACCCTGCGACAGTACCACGTTCGCTTCAGGTCCTACGTACCCATGTGTGGACATGGAGGGTCAAGAGAAGCCGGTGGCACTCGCCTTCAAGAACGGATTGGAAATAGGACCCCCCTTGACTCACCCCTCGTGAGAAAGTATCCCCTTAGTCTTGAGAAGCTGTGGGATCAATCCAAGGTCCCTCAAACGCTCAAATCAGATAATGGATCAATGCTAGCTCAAAGACAAAACTTGCATGCAGAGTTAGTTGGATTGCTTATCTGACTCTTGTAGGAGGGTACCTATATAGTCCACGAAGGTCTCTATGTTTACGATGGATATGTGCCTCCTGAAGATAATCTTCGTAGAAGTCCGGTAAAGCAGACCTATGTTGTTGTTATAGCTTTAGGGGGATTTGTGTCTCCTGAAGATGAGCTTCGTGGAAATCCGGTAAAGCAGACCTCTGTTGCTACAAGCCTACAACCACTTTGATGTGAATCCTCGAGAGTGCTTTTGTCTGATGCCTAGGAAACATTAAGTTGACTCCTTCGTATCTCTCTAAAGCTAAAAGTGCAATGCCTCTAGTATGTATCATTCTATTCTCATTCACTAGTTCCATATAGAAGACTAGATTAACTATTATCCTCACCCAATCCTTTCTATAAAATAGATTTTCTCAAGGTTTTGGACTTATGGCTCAGGTTCGAATTCACACTTACCTCAAAACAAAATATTTCAGCCATTTTTTGGTTAGGGTTCAACCATTTTTGTCAAACATATACAGATAATAATTATTCAACAATCAAATATTAGAAAAAAAAAATCATAAAAAATAAAAGAACAGTAGTGTAGAAATGAAAAAAGAAACATCGTGTATTCTATGTGGCAAGTAACTAAAATTTCAATCATACTTGTATAACTAGTCATCTCATATTTATTTGCATGACTAAACCGCACTTATAAATATTGAATCATATACCTGCATTATCAGTTTGTCAAAAAAATTCAATCTATTTTTACATAAAACAGGAGACTAAGCAATCCATCCCAACAAATAACAACCACCCTATTGATTGTTACACTACTAGCCGGTTGCATGCATATGGATATAATTAATTCCAAATTGAGGAAGTAAAACTTGAATAACATGGCGATCCCAAACAAAAGACTAGTCTGTAAGCGTTTAATGGGTATTTCCTAGAAGCAAGAAAGATGAGTTATATTCAATGCTATAAAAACGGTTTGTGAAAAAAATAAGGGAGAACATAGAAAAAATCTCATTCTGAGGCCGATTCGACAGAATCACGCCTGAAACAGAATCTAAAGACCTGAAATGGATCCGAAATAGTAGTAATGCCCATGCTGAAGTTTTTCGAAATGGCACTAACACCCATGCTAAAGTTGTTCATGTCATCTTAACTTGTTTAAGAAGGCTGACAATCATTTGGTACGGACCATCAATTCAAATTTGCATCAGAGGAAGCATTATTTATCATCAGTCATCACTCATATTTGAGGATCATGTCATCTGCCTAATCATGGCATCAAAAAGTGTGCAATACCGATACGACATCCAATGGTGGGGTTGCATCTTGTCATGTGTCCTTTGAGCTATGATTGTGACTAGCCCAACTTTAACGAATTCGAGTCGAGCTCCAACACAGTGGAAGTGAACGATGTAGATGGGTTCAACCACAGAAAGAAATGAGCAGCCATGGATTTATAGAGATCCTGGCAAAGATGGGGGATCAGTGATCATCAAGAGACTTCCAAGGGGGTGACCCATTGTCTTTGGATTAGTCAATAATCCCTCCACTCTTGCAATCCAAGTGAAATTCACAGAAACAGGAAGGGGACCAGAATTTTGCATGTACTGTCCAATGAGGCATTCTGCCACCATAATCAATCAGGTTGGCGAGTTACCCTCTCCTTACTGAGGTGAGGCTGTCTCTCCACTATGATGGCATGCCCATGCCATCTTAATTTGTTCTCCATCACCTAATGGTGTAATTCCTACTCTTTCTCTAATATACTCATTCCTCACCCTTTGTCTCCTTGTTTCGCTGCAATTCACCTTAACATTCTTATCATCTTCCATGCTCATCCTGTGTGTTTGAGTGCCCATTTTAATTCTAAAATTTTGAATCATGAATTATAAAAATCACGAGTAATGAATTTGAATAGCCACATTAACACATTACATCTAGAAGTATCCTTTTTAAATTTGACCATGTAACATTGTGTGAGTAAGTGCTCAATGACATGATCTATGCAGTACAATAAAGGAAATCATGAGGTATGGCTAAAGCCTCAGAGGAAAAAAAATCTTTGAAGTGTGGCTCAAGAAACACAATTATCAGCCAGAAGGACTTGGTAGATAAGAGAACATTCAAGTTTAGGCTTCAAATAAATTATCCTTCTACATTTTAACAACAATACCTTGAAAATTATATTATGCATAAATACTCGTGATTCCTAGGGTCATTCATAAGAATCTTTCGACCCAAATTTGCATGGTAATGCAATACACATAGTAATACACAGCACTTTTATTCTAAATACCATAGCTCTACAATTCACCGTATATCTTTTTCCATTCTAACATTATATTTAAACTGGTGTCGACAAATATATTTGAATACTAAGATGCAATATATACGTACTGGAGCCCATCTGAACATGATAGAATAGCCCCTTGAGAAGATCTCTTTGAACAATCCAGGTCCACTTTTAGGAGAGAGGCATTCCCTTTTATTTCCATGGTCCAAATGGGATCCTGCGCGGCCATAATGTTGAAGCCTTGTTCTAACATTATCAGCTTGCCCAAGGTACACGACAACAATGTCGTCTGAAGCACGGTTGGCAGACCTGTGACCATCAGTGGGAATTGTATCCACGCCAAGCTCGTAAATACCAGGGCATGAACAACCTATAGGAAGGTTATGGATCCTGTATCTTTCTGCTCCATCCTTGCCTAAAGAATGGTCCTCCCAATCTGATGGTCCAATAAGAATCTGAACAGGCAGAGAAAAATCGAACGACAGTTATGAGAAAAAAAATGCAAAGAGACAAAGGAGGCAATAGCACATATATAATATAGCACACTTGGAGACCTATAGTAAGAAAGGAAGCAATTTCTGAATTAAAATGACAAGACTGGCTCATTAGAACTAAAACTTCGGGAGCAACTGGAGACCAAGGTTTGAAATATTGTTTTCGATACAGATTTCAGTCAGCCCATAAAATGAAATTTTTCGGATGTCAGAAAAAAGTCATGGAAATTTTGGATTATTTTAAGGAAAAAAAATCGATGATAAGTTTGTCAATTTTCAAAATTGTCCGCCCATTTTGGCCTAATGTCAATCGACATAAAGAAAAACGTTGGAATCTTTCAATGAAACTCCGGGATAAGCAAAATTAAGCATAAATCTACACATTTAAGGCATTGGATTCATATATAATTCACAAAATAAAGTACAAGTACATACATACAAACCCCTATCATCTGATGCAAAGTACATACTATAAAATACAATCATGTTTACCTAGTATAGTACCAACTTAAAGCCTAATCAGTTTTCGACCGAAACCTGCCGATATATGTCGGCAAAACATTGACCAACATATTGGAATAAATGCCCGTGGTGAACCTTTTCGCCTACATCACCGAAATTTGTCGACCAAATCATCGAAATCACTGAAAGGTTGACTGGAATATTGTAGCATCCACATTTCTCACAATTCTAGATCAGAGGGTCCAAAAACAAACATCGGTCATTTCAGTCGAAATTTGTCTGACATTTAATTGTATGGTGGAGATCCACTCATTAGAGCAATAGCTCAAGGTAAATATTCAAAGAGATCAGTGTGGACCGTGTGGTCACCAATGTGGTGACCATACCACACAAGGAATGTAAAGAAAATGAAAAGCCTATAACAAGCATATACAACTGTACATTCTCTAACATCCCCCTCAAACTCATGATGGATTATAAATCGAGAGTTTGCCAACAAGAAAAGCGGAGAAAACTATGAGACTTATTGAACAAATTGGTAGTTGATCTCGATGTGCTTCGTCAGCTCGTGAAATACTAGGTTACTACTTACTAGCAATCTAGATAGCACTCCGGCTATCACAATAAAGATGAATATGGGAAGTAGACTCGACGGCCAAGTCGTGAAGATACAATCTAGATGATCTCATAATGGTATCAACCATGAAGCCTTAGTCAGCCTAAGTGCTAAAATGAGAGATAATAGCCTGCTTCTTACTCTGCTAGGAGAAAGGGGAGTCTGCAAGGAAGATGTAGAAACCGGTGGTTAGTCGATATATGGGATCACCAGTACAATTAGTATCAATAAAAGTCTCCAAGGGAGAGGCAGAGAACATGAAGAGCAAGTGGGTGATGCCGACACTAAGGTTTCGTAGAACGCGCAAAAAAGCAGCATAGCAAATAGAGTAGGAGAACAAACAAACTGACTATGATTGTGCATATGGCGTAAGTAATGTGTGGACGACAAATGGTCAGGTAGAAAAGACCCCCAACAAACTGACAATACTGCATGGGATCTAAAAGAGTCTAGCTGTCAGTAGGATTGTTGGTGAAGCGTATCATGAGAGAGAAGAATGTCACAAACCTCAGAAGAGAGATATTCATGGTTACATTCAGAGCGAAAACCTTTAAGACGCTTCTGAAACTGTGAATAATTGAAAGTGCAAAAAATTCGTGCCAACTCGGTATCGATGACACATGAGGTACACCCAAGTAAAACGAGAAAATATCAATAAAACTACCTGTGTAAAGAAATATAGAAGACAAAGGAGCAGTGGTCTAAATGTCTGAATGCACTAAATCAAAACTAGATGAAGATGTATAAGTATTAGGAGAAAAAAAAGGGCCAAGTGCTTGGACACCCTGCAGCCTAAGAAGCACTGATACGGATACAAGATACGGATACGGGGATTCAGATACGTGGATTTTTTAACAACTAGGATATGCGGTATGACATGGATACGTTTGTAATTTAATATATATATATATATATATAATTAAAAATATTTTTTTGTGCTAGAAGCCTAGTATATGAATAGTGAATAGTCTGAAAATTAAATATGACCATGTTCATCATTCATTACATGATTTACATTTAATACAAACCCTAGGAGCCATCACCCATCACCATCCTTGATACTTGAGGGTGTGCGGCCGCTTGGAGGGCGGAGCCTCCGTCGAGGGGGAGATCAAACCAACGGGTTTGTAGTATTCCATATTCGTGTGTCAGATTGGATTAAGGTCGGGGCTACCGGAGCCATTCTTTGTGACTCGAGGCAATGGTCGCAGGTGCGAGTGTGGGGAGGAGCAAACGACCGGTCAGGCGGACCGGAGCTGCAAAGCGTATTGGAGATCGAGAACGTACCCATGGAAAAGCAAAGCGACACTAGGCTACACAATCAGACGGGTTGGGTGAGTCGAATCTTGTAACCTCTTACCTCACATAGTGCATAATCACAGCAAGGACTAGGGTGGACATTGGGAATTACCCGAACCACCTTAAAATATTGTGTCATTTGTGATTTTTTTTTGTGAATGCTTTATACACTTGAGAATTTTTAGGATTATATACTAGAAACACACCAAGGGCATGATAAGATAAAATCCATCAAGTGGAACTTTATTTACCCGTTATTCCAGTGTTCAAGAGTCACCCCCCTTTAGGTGTTTGTGCCAAATCGCTTTCGCGCCGCTTGTTCTATTTCAGAAATAATATCATGATGGATAAACCCAAGTTCACCATAAAGGTCTATTCGTATCTCTTCAATCTCACATCTTTATCTAAATGTCAGTTTATCCACCCTTTTGGCCCAACGCCCTTATGGATTCGGTGGAGAACCAGAAAGCAAGATGTGTGTGTGTGTGTGTGTGTGTGTGTGTGTGTGAGAGAGAGAGAGAGAGAGGTTGCACAGGGCTCATAGTAATTCTTGATGTAACACAATGTCTTTGAGTTTATTATGTTTGACCGAGAGAGCCTGACATGGCCTCCAATGGATCAAGTAATGAAGCCTGCTATCTGATGATCACAATCTCTTTTGTTGTCGATCTCCATGATCCAGAGTTATTGTCAATCTCCATGCTCTAGAGTTATTGCCAATGCGTAGTTTCTCATCTTATCATGCAAATGAAATCAAGGATCTAAGTTTAAGACTCGTCACATAATAGACTTTTTGGTTTCAGCCCTTGCAAACACTTTGTTGCTCCTTCAAGACAACATATTCTACCCTGTCTTCCTTACTAAACAATTGTGGACTGTAAATGTGCAACCTCCCAATTGGAATATTGAACTCTACAACGCAACTTGGGTCACTCGAGGTTTGATTAAAGCCATGAGTGTCAAATCTAAAGAGACTCCATGAATGAAGCCAATCACTGTCTGAACAATCGTATGTTTGGCTCACAATTATGGCTGGATGACATGTCAAAGAGATGGTCCTATGCTTTTGTCGATGCTGTTCTTGGTACCATCATGTTATGTAATAGCAAACAAGTTAATCTAGATTTCCAAATTAAAAAAAAAAGTTTGCATTCTTTTGTCCTAATTATAGTATTTGCCAAGCACCACAAGAATGATTCATGCAGTTCAGTTCTGTCCTTCGGCTACTGCATAGGCTTCAACACTATTCCGTGAATAGTCACAAAGTTTTCATAATTTCTGGAAAATATCCGAAAATTCGCACATTAAGGATCCACCAAATAAACCGACGATTAATCTTCATTCGCCAGCTCTCCGAATAATCCCGAAAACTGCTAATAAGCTCGAAAGTTCACGAATATTTCTTCAAAAACACATGAAAAAAATCCTAAAGCATTAAAAAAAAACCCCAAAAAAATCCTGAAAATTCGAAGTAATACTGAAAAAAACTCCCGAATTTTTCAGATTACCCCCCGAATCTTTCCCGAATTTTTCAGGACTGAACCGAATTGACCCACCACCGCTTAGTGCCAAATCCGAACTTCCATGATAATTATGTTCTTCACATATACAGCCCATTTACAAACAAGGGTATTATCCAGAAAATAATTGCAATGGAAAGAGGGGGAAGAATTTACTGAGTGGATGAAGACTGCACCAATAGTAAGAAGGGGGTGACAGACGACGAACCTCCCATTTGGAGAAGATGGAGTCGTGCTTTGTGCGCTTGCATTCCTCCCTCTTCAGTCTGGACGACATATTCTTCTTCTCTCCTCTCGGCCATCTGCACCGCTACCGGTGTTAGGTCCTTTAAACAGATCGTAATTAACGGGACAGTCAAAGAGATGCTTTAGCGTGGGTCCTTTCGTTTGAAAAGTATCAACTTTTACCCCAAAATGTAACTATACAGTGATTGATTTGCTCTCTCTCTCTCTCTCTCTATATATATGGAAAGCCGATTTTAAAATATAAGATAATTAATTCACAGCCATTATATCTCCATCAGGCGAAAATGGAAAGATCAACGGCCAAAAGAGTATGAGCAATGTTTTAAGATCTGGATCCGACCGAACGGTTCAATCACTGGACCGTGAACCGGTCCAGATTCTGAGTCTGAGAAGATAAACCTAATTTTAACCCGGCAAAACCATCGACCCACCGGTTGAACCGCCAACCAACGTGACCCATTTGACGGCTCAATGAACCATTGTTTATAAAAAGGGTTTTTAGATCCTTTTATTTTTTTTTTCTTCATCTTCTCGGTGTGTTTGCTAGAAGTTAATTTTTTTTTTTTTTTTGAGAACCCCTCCTACAGGAGGGAGGGTTTGGCGGACCCTAACCAGAAGTCATTAAACAATCAAGATAACAGGTTGTTACAAAAAGAGGTAGCCTCCGGCCCAAGCTTATCTCTCCAGGGCACAATCCAAGCACGGAAAAAGGAGACGACTGAAAGTCGCAACCTATCCTGCCCTGCCGACTTACCATTGAAAATCCTGTTATTCCGCTCAAGCCAAATAACCCAAAGTATTGCCATGACCAAGACGTCCCATGGCTTCCGGATTGCCATCGGGATTCTCCTTCTCCTCCAAGATGTCCAGAGGCTCCTAAGGTTCCTGGGATGCGAAGCTACACCAGCCTTGCCCTCGAAGTGGTCCCAAAGGTCCCTCGCAAATGGGCACCCAAGCAGAAGATGAGATGACGACTCCTCCTCCGAGGCGCAGAAGGTGCAAGAAGCATCTGTCGCCTGGGGATGATGCCGCCTAATCAAGTTGGCCTTCGTCAGTATCTTGTTTCTCGAGGCCAGCAGGGAGAAAATCTGGACTTTCGAGGGAGCTTTCGACTTCCAAATCGTCTTAGACGGTCCATGCCGCTGCCCCCGAGGAAGAAGATGAGCATAGAAGGAGCGAACCGAAAAAACTCCTGACGAAGTGCCGCCCCAACGAACCACGTCTCTGACTGGCCGGAACGAAGCCGCCTGAAGAATCAAGTGAAGGTCGTGCAGCTCCCTCTGACCGTCCTGGTCCAAAGGGGAATCGAATCTCAAGCGCCACCCAACCGCACCGCGTCTCCTACTAGCCTGGGATCGGACAGAAGCTCCCCTGTTCCGGGCAACCGCAAAAAGTGATGGGAAGAGTTGCTCCAGTGGTCTGTCCCCGAGCCAAGTATCCCTCCAGAATCTGATATCCCGACCGTCACCTAGCACCAGGGTGGTAGCCCCCCTATAAAGATCCTTGACCCTGAGAATGCCCCTCCAGAAATGGGATATCCGGCCAGACATTCTACCCCGTGTCTGCAGAGGAGAGAACCGCCTAAAATATTTAGCCAAAATGACGTCCCGTCAGGATCCCCCTGTTTCCTGCTGTAATCTCCACCACCATTTCCCTAGCATGGCAATATTGAACCTGCGGAGATCAAGAACTCCCAAACCACCCATCTTCTTCGGCAGGCAAACTTGATCCCACCTCATAAGGTTGTAACCTCCTACAGCATCCACCCCATGCCAAAGGAAAGATCTCCGAATCTTGTCAATCCGGTCAATTACCCACGACGGCAGGTAATAGAAGGAAAGATAGTAACAAGGTATTGAAGAAAGAACCGAGTTCACAAGCACCAGCCTGCCACCCGAAGACAAAAATCTACCTTTCCAGCCTTCAAGCCTCCTCTCTATCTTGAGAATAAGCTGCTCCCAGTCCTCCCTCCTCAGTGCTCTGTCACTGATAGGCAATCCCAAATACTTCATGGGCAGGGAAGCTACCTTACAGTTGAGAAGCCTGGCCAGCCCACCACCTGCATCCCCTGAGCCAATGTAGTACATGCTACTCTTCTGGAAGTTGATCCTAAGGCCGGAAGTCAACTCCAACCCGTAGAGGAGGACTTTGAGGGAAACCATCTGGAAGGGGCACGCCTCTGAGAATAATAGGGAGTCATCGGCATAGTGCAGGTTAGACGTGGTCCAGCCATGACCGCCCACACCTCTAACCAGGCCCTCTGCGTTCGCCTTCCGGACTGCGGCATCAAAGGCGTCCACAACCAGTATGAACAAATATGGTGACAGCGGGCACCCCTGCTTCAACCCCTTGTACACCTTGAAGTCCCTGCCTTGCTCCCCATTGATCAGGCAAGATAGTTTCGAGGAAACCAGAATTTCTCTAATCCAACCCAGCCATCCTCTCGAGAAGCCTTTAGCCCTCATAAGGTCAAGCAGGAAATCCCAACGCACTTGATCAAAAGCCCTCTCGAAATCGATCTTCAGCAGTACTCCTTCCTCCCCAGTCTCACGGAGATGAAAAATCGCCTCATGTGCCGCCGCCACACTATCCAGTATTAGACGCCCCTTGATGCACGCTGTCTGCGAAGGAGAAACAAGCAGGGCTATGTTGTCCGCAAGCCTATTGGCGAGGACCTTGGAGATAATCTTGTATAGACAGTTCGAGAGGGAAATCGGCCTATAGTCCCGCAAGGTTTCTGCAGACGATTTCTTAGGAAGGAGGATAATCCACGAGTGATTCAAGCAATGAAGACGCACCTTTCCAGAGAAGAAATCCCACAGCAGCTGGCACAGGTCGCTGGCCAACATGTCCCAGTACTCCTGGTAGAAGGACATGGGGAATCCGTCCGGGCCTGGGGCTCCATCTGCCTTGGATTGGAAGACGGCTCTCCGGAAATCCTCGTCCGAAAAATCATCGTCGATGCCGGAGTTTCCTGGAAGCCTCGGAAAGTCCATCCCCTCCCAATCGTAGGAAATGCCCGTAGGAGCGTCCGACGCCAAGAACGAAGACTTGAAGAAGGAGGTGGAAGCCACTAAGATGTCCGCCGTGGTCGATAACTCCCTCTCCTCATGCTTCAAAGAGGTGAGAAAATTCTTCCTCCTCCGGGCGTTAGCGACTCTATAAAAATAGGATGTATTCGCATCCCCCGATTTCACCCACTGCTCCTTCGAGCGCTGCCGCCACATCTCCTCTTCCTTCCTTAAGACCAGCACAAGGCTCTCGTTAAGCTCCTTCAGCCTCACCGACTCCAGCAGTGAAAGGGAGGCCGATTCCCCTTTCACCTCTAGAGCCTGAATCTCCGCCAAAATCGAGGCCTTCTGCCTAATAACATTGCCGAAATGGCTCTTGCTCCAGCACTGCAACTTCCGCTTAACGAACCTGAGTTTCCTCACCATGTTCAAGGCTGAGTTCTCAGATCGACCTGCCTCGATCCACCAACCCTCCAGCAAGCCTCTGAACCCCTCCTCCATTGACCAAATCGACTCGAATCTGAAAGGAGGCCTCACCGGAGCAATCGAGTCGGTTGCCAGAAGGATCGGGGCGTGATCAGAGACGCAGGACGCCAGACCGGTCTGAATCGAACCGGGAAACAGCCCGTCCCATTCCGACGAGATCAAGAACCTGTCTAGCCTGGCCAGGATGGGATCCTCCCGCTTGTTGCTCCAAGTGAATGTACGCCCGGTCATCGGCAAGTCAACTAGCTCCTGGTGCCTAATGAAGAGGGAGAAGGCCCTCATAGCCGAGGCGTCCCCTCCGCTCCGAAGCCGCTCCCCCGAGCCTCGAGTCACATTGAAATCTCCCGCTATGACCCATGGGCCTCGAAAATTGGTCCTGAGCAGGGACAGCTCCGTCCAAAAATCGTCTCCCCTACTGTGGTCTGTGGGACCATAAACCGAGGACAGCATCCACTCCAAGCCATCCAATCTATTCTGAAACACCAGAGACAGCAAGAAGACCCCAACATTCGTGCTCCTCAAAAGGAACAAGTCATCGCTGTAGCCAATCAGAATTCCTCCCGACGTGCCTGTAGCATCCTTAGCTTCCCACTTAGCGATCTTCCTAGTGCTGAGCGAACGAAAGAAATGGCTAGTCGGGCTCTCCCGTTTCGACTCCTGAATACAAATGATGTCCACATCGTGAATGGAAGCAAAAGAGCTGGCCGCTCTTCTCTTCTCCGATTTCCCCAAGCCCCTCACATTCCAAGATAAAATCTTCATGAAACCAAGGTCGCTCTTCAACCTCCCAAACCTCCATGCGTAGCCTACTCAGGAGGCCAACTTTGCCCTCTTCTCCTCTAGGGCCCTGATAGAATCGAGAAAAAATCTCACACTGTCTAACTCCGGAGTAGTGATAAAGCCACATTTCCTAGCAATATCCAGAATTACATCATCCTCCAAGAAAGACAGGGGGAGGGATACAGGCGGGTCAGCCTGATCCATATCTAAAAGACGCATCTTGGACCGAACAAGAGCCTGGGCCAAAACAGGGTCGTCCGAAGAGCGCTGCAAAACTTGTCGGAAGCTCCTCCTTGCCGACTGAAGATGGGCTGCTCCCGCCGAGTCCGTCGAAGGCTGGTTCACGCACTGCACAGCTGCGGGCATCTGCATCCCGTCCTCCTGACCTGACACATTCCTACTGTCGACATCGAGGTTGGGATCACTAGGAATCCCCAAGATGGGACTACCCACATCAAAGGAAGCATCAACACCAAGGTGGGGCCCCCCCTCCTCATCCAACCCTGCATGGGTTCCCTCATGCAGAACAGCAGCAGGGGCTACGTGCGCTCCCTCAAACGAAAAAAGCCCAACATCCTTAGTAGCGCCCTGCTCCCGAAAGGAACCAATAACTGCATCCTGGGAGAATTGTTGCAGGGAAGGCGTACCTGGCTCCTGGCTACTGCTCGACTCTCCTCCTGCCGGACCCATCCCCGCAAAGGGAGGACCAGGATGCCGAGGTGGACCGGTGGATGGCTGCCTGAACCGAGTGGGCTGAGGCGAAACCACTGGCGGACCAAATCCCGGAGGGATCACGGGCTCGTCGGAACCAGGGGGCATTCTATCTCCGAACCCATGATCCAGTGGAGGCAATTATTTTTGGGCGACATTATAATTGTTTTAGAAAAATAATAAAAAATATTATTTAATTATTTTTTAAAATAAATAATAATAAATTAATTTAGTTATTATATCATGATGATGTCACGATCCAACCGTGGGTTGACCTGGTGACCCCGTAACCCTGTCTCTTTTTTTCGGTTTGATGAACGGTCTGAGTTTGAAAACATTGGCTGTGAATCGCACTTGCTTACTCTTGCCCTCTTGGTCGCGGAATGATCTGTCGCATCTCTCTCTCTCTCTCTCTCTCTCTCTCTCTCTCTCTCTCTCTGTATGTGAAGTCGGGGTCGATAAGGTAATTAACTCACAGCCATTATATATCCATCAGGTAAGGGCCATTACCCATTCTTGAAGGGCTTTGATTAGAGTTTTTTAGGTGTGAATCTTTTATATAACATGCTAGGATGGTTTGCTTTAATAACAATTCTGCCATTCTAAAAAATACGCAGAGACAAATATGACCGCTCCCTGCCCCTACACGATATCAAGAGCCGTGTTCACACATCGGTTTTCTACCCGTCGATCATAGATCTTGAGATTGTGGACCAACCTTTGAGCCATTTTGTCGGGTTTTTCTACTGGAGAGTCAAAATGTGTGGGCCCCATAGCTGTCCTGAATATCAAGCCGCTTAAAGGTCTCGCGATTTTTCCAAAAAAGACCCGATTCATTTGTTGCGCTTCTTACGACCTGATTCATTTGTGGCACTCCATGATTCATTCTCTCTCTCTCTCTCTCTCTCTAACCCAAATTTATGCCACCTTTTTTTTTTGGGAAATTTTATTCATACCCCCAAAAATCTGTAATTAGCCCCCGTATCCCTATCGTTTCTCAATAACTTACTCAACAATCCTTTAATACCAACAATGCCCTTTTTTTTATACCCCAAACCCCAAAGCCCAAAGCCCCATGCTCAGCGTCTTTTGTACCCCAACCCAACCCAATGTTCGTTTAAACTTAGCCCACGCCCAACCCGTCGGGTTGTGCGGGGTGGGTTCGGGTTAACCCGCCCAAAGTCGGGTTGGGTTCGGGTTGGCCCGCCCAAGTTGCAGCTAGGGGTGGCAATGAGTCGTGTCGTGTCGGGTTCGTGTCGTGTCCAAAACCCCTAGACCCGGACCCAACCCGTTTAACTAATCGTGTCTAGATCCTAAACCCGTACCCGACTTGCTAATAAACAGGTAGACACGATAAGACCCGTTTACCACCCGGATCTATTCAGTTGACCCGATCCGACCCAATCTGACTTGACCCGACCTGACCCGAAAGACCCACTGGTTTTATATATTATAGTATCGGATTGCTGGTAGACCCGACCCGACCCGACATGACCTATTGAATACTAAACGGGTCTTCCTGGGTCTACCGTGTCCAGACCCTAAACCCGGACCCGACCCGTTTAATAAACAGGTCTATCGTGTCGACCCGTTTACGACCCGAACCCGTTTAGCCTTGACCCAGACCCGCTAACTTCGTGTCGGGTCCTGTCGGGTCGAGGAGAAATGATTCGGGTTGGGCTCGGATTAGCCCGCCCAAATTCGGGTTGGGTTCGGGTTGGACTCGGGTTGGGTTCAGGTTGGCCCGCCAAGTTGCAATTCTACTTGTGCCTTCAAGTATCAGCCAACTGCATGGGTTTATTTAAGAGTGGGGTGTATTCAAGAGTGCATATAATTGGGGTATATTTAAGGGGTTATGTGTTTGATTGGGGTATAATCAAGTTGGGGCGGGCCATTTAACTGGGGTGTATTGAAGGTGGGGTGTAAGGGGGAAGGGTATTTTTGGAATATGAATGGGGTATGAAAAAAAAAATGGGGTGTATTCAAGTTTGTTGGAAATGGGGGCTAATTACAGATTTATGGGGTATGAATAATATTTCCCTTTTTTTTACGGATAATGTGCCTTAGGTCCTTGTAAAACAGATCGATTTACTGTAGGGACACCAAAACTGTTGGTTGTAGCTGTGGTCCTTATGATTATGAATTTAATAACGTTTAGTCATTTCAAAAAGCATGTGGGGCATCTGCAGTGGATCAGAATTTGTTACTTATAAAAAACTCTTGAAAAAAGATCAAAATAATCTTTTTTATTCTTTCCTTCTTCATGTGAACAACTTTATGCACCGTCCAAAAAAAAGATGCAACAGTGATTCATTGTTATTTTTTTTAATTTTTTAAACAAGATTTATCAAAAAAAAATAATTGCTACAGTTATTTCACTGTAGCAAATGTTACTCTTCATTACCGAAATGTTACTCTTTATAAAGAATAACATTTCAGTAATAAAGAGTAACATTTGCTAGAGTAATTTCGATGTATATAATTTTTCTATTTTAAACGAGATTTATTAAAAAAAATGCTACAGTGATTTCATTATAGCAAATGTTACTATTTATTGTTTGAAATGTTATTCTTTATAAAGAGTAATATTTGCTACAATAATTTCACTGTATCAAAAAAAAAATTAATATCGAGTTTTTCAAAAAAAATATTTGCTACAGTGATTTCACTGTAGCAAATAATAAACTTCCGAAAATAAATAGTAATGATTGCTACAGTGCTTATATATGTTCGGATTTCTGTTGATGGCAAGGTTTGTAATTTGAGTAAAATCAGAAGGGTATCAATGAGTCTTTAAAATAATCTGACGGTTAAATATAGCTGGCAGTGTCCTGTTCTTTGTGAGGGACCCCAACTCAAATAAACTTTTGGGTGTCCTGCATGCTAAAAAGGCTTTCTTATGGGAGACCGACTGCTAACTCCCCCTTTTTTTTATCTTATTTTTGCTCAAATCAGAACATTTTTTTTTTTTGACGGTTGGGAATGGGGAGTGGAGGTAAGTGCACAAAGGATTTGATTGTTCGACGGGGAGGAGCGAATCAGCCCCCTCCCCAGCCTCCATCACTGACGGAGCACGACAGGGGACTATGAATGTTGGGAGGGGAGCACTTGTGAGCCCTCGTTCCTTCTTTGTCTGATCAACTCCTGTTGCTACCCTTCTTCGTCCTCTCTCGACGATTTCGGTCGGGCACTGGCGGTGGGGGAACAAGCATGAGCTACACGTTCTAGCAATGGACGACAACACCCAATGTATTTTACTGCCGAAGGTGGACACAACAGCGCTGACAGCAGCGCTGAAGGCACTCGCTGTGTGTCGATCGGCTCGGGCTTCCACTAGTAGGTAATTAATTCACAGCTATTATATCTCCACATGTAAGGTATTGGGTCATTATCCATTATGCTCTCTTGTTGTGGAAATAGACGGGTGTCCAAAAAAATGGTCTGATCTCGAGATGGTTTTGATGAAATCGAGAGTTTTTAAGTGTGAATAGCACTCACCTCTGGGCATTTTATTCGACGGTCTAAAACTATTTTTTATCTTATGTTACATTTCTAGATCCCATGCATAGTCCCTTATTTTCTATACATATATATATATATATATATATATATATATATATATATATATATATATATATATATATATATATATATATATATATATATATATATATATATATATATATATATATATATATATATATATATATATATATATATATATATATATATATATATATATATATATATATATATATATATAGGAGAGGGATACTCTTACTTATGGCCTCTTACTTATATAGTTACCTATGATCCGGGCCGTCCATTAGATCCCGACGTATGGTTCAGATTAGATAGGGAGTTAAAACAATGGTGTCCGCATTAAATATAGGCTTTTGATACATGCTTTTAATACGGGCATTTAATACGGACACCATTGCTTTAACTCCCCATCTAATCCGAACCGTATGTCGGGATCTAATGGACGGCCCGGATCATAGGTAACTATATGAGTAAGAGGCCATGAGTAAGAGTATCCCTCCCCATATATATATATATATATATATATATATATATATATATATATATATATATATATATATATATATATATATATATATATATATATATATATATATAGGGGTGGGATCGGTTGACAACCCAAAACTGGTAGGTAAATTTACAACCCATCGTAGCCGTTGGTTGCTATGGGATCAACGGTGGGATCAACTGTTGATTGATAAAACCTTCTTTACAGCTGTAACAGCTGGACACGAAGGCCCATGTGCCATCGTCCCCGTTTCTGATAGGAAGCCCCAAGAGTGAAGAGAACCCTCTTCCACCGACCAAGGGGAGATCGATCCTCTTCCACCGACGGAGCAACCCAAGGGGAGATTGATCCTCTTCCACCGACGAATCGGGAGCAGCCCAAGGGGAGATCGATCCTCTTCCACCGACGGAGCAACCCAAGGGGAGATCGATCCTCTTCCACCGGCGAATCGGGAGCATAAAAAGGGGGGGAGATCGATCCTCTTCCACCGACGAATCGAGAGCAGCCCAAGGGGATATCGATCCTCTTCCACCGACGGAGCAACCCAAGGGGAGATCGATCCTCTTCCACCGACCAAGGAGTCCGATCGGGAGCAACCCAAAACTCCGGCGATCGCCTATCCCATTTTTTCCGGTATTCACTTATTTCAGGTCTTCTTTTGCTTAAAGGAAAACTAATTAAGTGCAGATACTGAGAATTTTGGAGGGCTTATGTCCTCATATGAGATCGGCTTGGCTTATGTGTGGTCCGTGTGGATTCAACGACTATTTTACAATGATCAGACTTCATCATCAAATTCAAAAACTTTTACCTCTGTTTTTTTTTTTTTCTTTTTGCATTCTAAACAAGGAACCTAATTGAATCGGGAGCAGCCCAAGGGGAGATCGATCCTCTTCCACCGACGAATCGGGAGCAGCCCAAGGGGGGGAGATTGATCCTCTTCCACCGACGAATCGGGAGCAACCCAAGAGGACATCGATCCTTTTCCACGAAACCGAGGGGACCGACGGATCGGGAGCAACCCAAAACTCCGGTGAGTTCGATCGGTTCGTTTTTTTCTTTCAAAATCATGTGCAGCGATCCGTCCTTAACCCATTTTTTTTTTAAAGATCCTGCTGAAGGGCTGAAGGACCGCTATCGAAGCCCAAGTAGAGAGAGAGTGTGTGTGTTGTTTTGTCTCCGGAGAGTTCCATCGATTTTCTTTGGGTTGCTCCTAATTGGACCTTAATTTTTCTTCCAATTGTATTATATTGACCCTAGAGAACACTGTAGGTTGTGGAGTTTCACCTCTGTTTTTTTTTTCTTTTTGCATTCTAAGGAACCTAATTGAACCATGTTAATGCATTCTCAAATTATCACCAACTCTCTCTCAACTGAACTATGCCTAATGATCAGTTGACTCCCCGGATTGCTTTTAAAGCTTGTCAATGTCTCCTTTGGGCATGTAAACTGGCCATTCTTCCAGAACATTTGGATCAGTCAACCGATCCCACCATTGATCCCATTGTAGCTGTGACAACCTATCCAGAACTAAATGAACTGTGTTAATGTATTATCAAATTATTCTCTACAAAATTAAATGAATTGTCATATTTCATGGTAATGATTTGTTTGAATTCCACTTGACAGGATGCCGTCACTAAAATTATGTCCAAGTTGTCATCTGGGATACTTGGTGGTACGAAAATCAGGATCTGAAAAAAATCCTGGCCGATTTTATTATAAATGTCAACCACCGACAGTAAGATTTGCATATAGTGTTGCATATTTATCATAATTTATAATTTTTTTTGTTTTTATTGGTTATTTAATCCAAATGCAGGGTTGTTCATATTTTGAATGGTGCGAGAGTGAGAATAGTAGTACCGAAGCACAATCATCTTTCCAAGGAGGAGGAGTCATCTTAGACCACCGACATGATGATAAGATATTAGTGATATTGCAAGCGATGCACCGTGACATTCAGATTGGGTTGATTATTATGAAAGTTATTGTTTTTTTATTTTTATTATGGGTACTGTGTGTAATATTTA
This sequence comes from Chamaelirium japonicum, assembly GCA_947650365.1. Lineage (NCBI taxonomy): Eukaryota > Viridiplantae > Streptophyta > Magnoliopsida > Liliales > Melanthiaceae > Chamaelirium > Chamaelirium japonicum. The sequence continues at coordinate 77,071,257 of OX393552.1, read as the reverse complement.
AATAAATGTTGTATCAATGACTTTGGTATAAGGACTATGTTTAAGTTTAATGTTTAAGTAAGTGTAATGCTTAAGGAAGCTTTGTATGATCGGTTTCAGTTAAATTAGTTGTAAATGTGGTGGTGGGAAATCAATGTCGGTTATGGGTTCCACAGACACCGTCTTCAAGCTTTCATGAATTTCTCCTTTTACATGTTCCAATGTCAACCTTCTTTTTATATCCATCAACCACCCCTTGGGGTGTACATCGAGTCGGGCTGGGTTAGAACGGGCCGAAATAAAAAGCGGACCTCGCCAACAGTCCCATACTATCCCGTTGAGCAGGGCCTGGCTCTGGGCCAAGGATTTAAATTAGAACCTGGCCCCCGGGTAATGCCCGTGCCTATCTGTACTCGGGCGATCGCCTATCCCATTTTTTTCGGTATTCACGTATTTCCGGTCTTCTTTTGCTTAAAGGAAAACTAATTAAGTGAAAATACTGAGAATTTTGGAGGGCTTATGTCCTCATATGAGCTCGGCTTGGCTTATGTGTGGTCCGTGTGGATTCAACGACTATTTTACAATGATCAGACTTCATCATCCGGGCTGCCTTGCTAATACCTCAGTCTCCTTTGTGATCGTTGTCTAACTTTTTTGCACAAATTAGTAACAATCAATTAAAAGCTGCCTAATTTTACCAAATCTGTAGCGTCTTGGTTCACAATTCACACTCCCCCGGGTCAACATTGCACTATTACCGCTTGAAGGTCTGACCACATTGGCGCTTCTTCCTGTTTGCCACATGTGTAATATAAATCCATGATCCATCACCGAAGATGTTAGTCACTCACCTAGTCAACTATACTATATACTAAAACCAGGGATGCCCAGTGCATCTCTTCAGAATGAGATTAGTAGCCATCCTATTCACATCCTGTTGCATGACAAGGCACAGGTTTGGCACATACCTCTGCACAATACACCATAGTAAACCCTCCTTGCACCACATAATTCATAGCCGTCCGATGTTACATGCAGTAAAACAATGAAAATAGCCAACATTCAATCAATAAAAAGAGCTCAAATCACAGGTGGGCAAACATAAAGCCAGAAGCAATCACAGTAGATTCCATGCCATAGTGCAAAACCAAGGCTCTCTTTAGCCGCCACAACTTCAAGTCCATGTGATGAATTGAAAGGAATCTTCATTTCCTCAGATTGTCAACTAACTTGGAAATGTCGTCGCCCAGGAACCATTCATTGGCAATTCACAAGGTGCTGTCACTACCATCATCGCTTTCTAAATCCAATGCTTCATTGTCCAAGCCTGAAACAAAATTAATAAATAAGTGTATCGACTTGACATAAAAAAAAAAACTGCAATCATTTGTAAAAAAGTAAAATAAATAAAAGTTTTGGTTGGATACTTTGTACAGTAGAATCTGATTTCTTTTTTCTTGGGTATTTTGGACAATTACGGCTATCGTGACCTTGCCCACCACATAGTTTACACTTTCTTTGTTTTTTTGATGCTACCTCAATACTGCTCTTCCATCTGCTAGTTCCCCTAGTTTTCTCTGTCACTTTCTCAGTCCTCTTTCGGCCTTTTGTTTGGGATATATGTGGATCTAAAAGAATCGATTGTGTTGTAGATCCCAATGAAGTAGCTCGTGTGGCATGAATATCTTCTGGATCTTCATCAGTTTCATTCAAATCCATAAGCGACACTTGTTCAATAAGTGAAACTTTCTTCATTCCCTCATCAATCATCTCCATTGCAATCTTGTATGCATCCTCTGATTTCGCGGCCATTAACGCCAATTGGGTGGATCGACGACATATGTGACTAATTCTCATAGCTTCTGACCCCATATTGTGATCATGCAGGAGTAGTCCATCTCCACTCATCACCACTCCTCTATTCGCTTCTTTTGTCCACCTTTTCAATATAAAGTGGGAGGGTATCTCAATTTCATCAAGGCGATCAAAAACTTTTAACAAATGCCTGCACATTATCCCCATGAACTCAAAGTGTTGACATCCACATTTTGCTTCCTTTGTATTCAAATTTACTACTACATTAAACTCTTCAGGTGTGCCACACTTTGTCATAACCTTGAAGGTTCGCAACACGCCATCATTATTGCATTCATCTGTTTTATAGCGAGCAACCTGATCAAATTCATTTTGAAATTTCTTGAAAATATTTCTTGTGTAAATATTTGCTGCATGGCTCAATAGCATATACATGTTATTATCCAATATTCTCTTCTTGTATATCGAAATATAATCCTCTTTTCTCTCCCTGAGATAGATTTTGTCCAAAGCTTGTTCATACTTTGCAACAAAATCTCTTAAATTGATCTTTGATGATACAAATCCATCAAAAAATGAGTTCATGCTCTCACTTCTGCCCGTTGTGTTCATTCCAGCAAAAAATGAACCGCGATTGTATACCGGTATCCAAAAGTGTCTGAGTTCATATAAACTCTTCAGCCAATCATTTTCTGTTAACTCAAACTCTAATATCAATGAATTCCATTGCAATTCAAACTCTTCAATCGTGTAAGTATAATGAATACATTTTTTCATCGCTTGTTTGAAATTTGACTTCTTGAAATACACCGAAGAAAGTTTCTCGGCAAATTTTTTCTTTATATGCCATAGACAATAGCGATGACGTGAATAAAGAAAGACTTTCGCTACAGCCCCTCCAATAGCTAGGTCTTGATCAGTTATAATTGACACTGGATGTCGACCTCCCATAGCCTCTAACCACGTCTCAAAAAGCCATATAAAGGTAGCTTCTGATTCGTCCTGCAATAATGCGCAGCCAAATAATACTGACTGATAGTGATGGTTCACACCCGTAAAAGGGGCAAATGGCATTTCATACTTATTCGTCCTATACGTGGTGTCAAAAGCTACCACATCCCCAAAATGTTCATAGGTCATCCTCGAGCGTGCATCTACCCAAAAGAAATTTGTGGCTCTACCATCTTCATCACACTGAATAGCATAAAAGAAGTGTGGATTCTCGGACTGTTTTCTCCTAAAAAATGTAATAACTGCATGTGCATCTCCAGAATCCAAATTTTTATGTCTCATCGACCTCAAATGGTTCCAACAATCTCTGTCGTCAAAACCTACAACATACCCCCCTCCAAAAATTGATGGCACTTTTCCAATTTGTAAATTCTCCCTGTTAAAACTCTCGGTTAAGTCTCTTGCTGCATCAGGCATACATCTATTTGATGTCATGAGAATTTTCTTGCTCGGAGTAACCAATTTATGGTTGTGCTCGTCGCTAAATCTTGTAACTTTCCATTTTGTCGTTCCTTTAACACATACAATGCTCATGAATGCTTTGCACCCTTCCCTGACTGTATTGCCACTTCTTCTACGTTTTTCTTCTGAATGAAGGCCAATCTCTATTTCTTGTGACTTTTTCTTTTGATGGAATCCCTCGCTCTGGCACACAAACTTGACATTCGTAACTTCATCCCCACGGCGTCTTTTATTCGAGGACCTAACACGAATCGAATGGCCTTTTTGTCGACCAAGCTCGGTATAGTAATCTTTAGCTTCTTCGATGGAATTAAACTCCATCCCCACAATTGGATTTTTCACATCCATACAACTCATCGAATCATAAACCAATTGTTCTTCCATCTCAACTGACGTTCCGATACTTTCAAAATTAGAAGAATTCCCTTGCACAATATTGCCTACAAATTTCATACCAATTATAAACACTAGAGATAATGAACTAATATTTGCAATAAATTTTTTTTGAAGAGATAATGATAAACAATTACCTTTCAGGGAGCCTCCAGATAGATGATCCTCCATTAGTTTGAAGTCTACAGGAAGTATTTGAATCAAGCAGCGTAAGGATTGTACTACATGAAATAAACTACATTCAGGTAAACAAATAAAAACATTATGCAAGAATACTGATTCAATGAAATCAATGCTCTTGATCATTAGGCATAGTTCAGTTGAGAGAGAGTTGGTGATAATTTGAGAATGCATTAACATGGTTCAATTAGGTTCCTTAGAATGTAAAAAGAAAAAAAAAAAAAAGAGGTGAAACTCCACAACCTACAGTGTTCTCTAGGGTCAATATAATACAATTGGGAGAGAAAGTAAGGTCCAATTAGGAGCAACCCAAAGAAAATCGATGGAACTCACCGGAGACAAAACAACGCACACACTCTCTCTCTACTTGGGCTTCGATAGCGGTCCTTCAGCCCTTCAGCAGGATCTTTAAAAAAAAAATGGGTTAAGGACGGATCGCTGCACATGATTTTGAAAGAAAAAAACGAACCGATCGAACTCACCGGAGTTTTGGGTTGCTCCCGATCCGTCGGTCCCCTCGGCTTCGTGGAAGAGGATCGATCTCCCGTTGGGTTGCTCCCGATTCGTCGGTGGAAGAGGATCAATCTCCCCCCCTTGGGCTGCTCCCGATTCGTCGGTGGAAGAGGATCGATCTCCCCTTGGGCTGCTCCCGATTCAATTAGGTTCCTTGTTTAGAATGCAAAAAGAAAAAAAAACAGAGGTAAAAGTTTTTGAATTTGATGATGAAGTCTGATCATTGTAAAATAGTCGTTGAATCCACACGGACCACACATAAGCCAAGCCGATCTCATATGAGGACATAAGCCCTCCAAAATTCTCAGTATCTGCACTTAATTAGTTTTCCTTTAAGCAAAAGAAGATATGAAATAAGTGAATACCGGAAAAAATGGGATAGGCGATCGCCGGAGTTTTGGGTTGCTCCCGATCGGACTCCTTGGTCGGTGGAAGAGGATCGATCTCCCCTTGGATTGCTCCGTCGGTGGAAGAGGATCGATATCCCCTTGGGCTGCTCCCGATTCGTCGGTGGAAGAGGATCGATCTCCCCCCCCCTTTTTATGCTCCCGATTCGCCGGTGGAAGAGGATCGATCTCCCCTTGGTCGGTGGAAGAGGGTTCTCTTCACTCTTGGGGCTTCCTATCAGAAACGGGGACGATGGCACATGGGCCTTCGTGTCCAGCTGTTACAGCTGTAAAGAAGGTTTTATCAATCAACAGTTGATCCCACCGTTGATCCCATAGCAACCAACGGCTAGGATGGGTTGTAAATTTACCTACCAGTTTTGGGTTGTCAACCGATCCCACCCCATATATATATATATATATATATATATATATATATATATATATATATATATAGAGAGAGAGAGAGAGAGAGAGAAATGCTTAAATGCGGTCCGTGTGGTCCGCACCCGCAGCCGTCCGATGCTGTGCACCGCACTGCGCGCGCGGCATTGGACAGCTGCGGATGCGGACCGCACAGACCGCAGACCACAGCGAAGCATGCCCCTATATATATATATATATATATATATATATATATATATATATATATATATATATATATATATATATATATATATATATATATATATATATATATATATATATATAATATATATATATATATATATGATAAAATGCGGCGTGCGGTGTCGCACCGCAGCTGTCTGATGCATCGCTGCGTGCATGGCATGCACCACAGCGGTGCATCAGACGACTGCGGTGCGACGCCGCACGCACCGCACACGCATCCTAACATATATATATATATATATATATATATATATATATATATATATATATATATATATATATATATATATATATATATATATATATATATATATATATATATATATATATATATATATATATATATATATATATATATATATATATATATATATATATATATATATATATATATATATATATATATATATATATATATATATATATATAGAGAGAGAGAGAGAGAGAGAGAGAGAGAAAGAGTAGTGATACATTGCGGCCAGTAACGTGCGACCTTAACGTGCGGCACCCCCTTCCGGGGCATTTTGGAAATTTTTTTTTTTTGGGATTGATCACCCACCCTTGGATAGCACACAAAAAATTTCAGCTCGATCCATTCCCTGTAGGCCGTCCAAATGTGTTAATCAAAATGACGACAAAAATGAACGACCGATAAAAGGCGATCACATTTGGACAGCCTACAGGTCTTGGATCGGGCTAAAATTTTTTGTGTGTGCTATCCAAGGGTGGGTGATCAATCCCAAAAAAAAAAAAAATCCAAAATGTCCCGGAAGGGGGGTGGCCACACATTAAGCCGCATGTTACCCGGCCACAATGTATCACTACTCTCTCTCTCTCTCTCTCTCTCTCTCTATATATATATATATATATATATATATATATATATATATATATATATATATATATAGAGAGAGAGAGAGAGAGGGCTGTTACGTTGCGCTGTGCGCTGTGGGGGAGAAATTGCGCTGCGGAGTTGTGGCCGTCCGATCGAAGTTGATCGAACGGCAGTTCGAAATCCCGCTTCCGATATCGCAGTGAAACCTTGACCGTCTGATCCCCTATAGCCAGCCGTCTGATCCCGTGCAGCCCACTCCGCCCGGCCTTTCATCAGTCCGTTCGATTTCCATCCGTTGGATCGATGGGAATCGAACGGCTAGCACTAATTTTCGCTGTTACTGTAGCGGCTACAGTAACAGCGAAAACATTTCTACCCGTTGGATTCCCATCGATCCAACGGATGGGAATCCAATTCACACACAAATGGGCCAGGTGATTCCCATCCGTTGGATCGATAGGCATCCAACGGTTAGAAATATTTTTCGTTGTTACTGTAGCCGCTACAGTAACAGCGAAAATCATTTCTACCCGTTGGATTCCCATCGATCCAACGGATGGGAATCCAATTCACACACAAATGGGCCGGGTGATTCCCATCCGTTGGATCGATGGAATCCAACGGTTAGAAATGTTTTTCGTTGTTACTGTAGCCCCTACAGTAACAGCAAAAATCAATGCCAGCCGTTCGATTCCCATCGATCCAACGGATGGGAATCGAACCGACTGTTGAAAGGCCGGGCGGAGTGGGCTGCACGGGATCAAACGGCTGGCTATAGGGGATCAGACGGTCACGGTTTCACTGCGATATCGAAAGCGGGATTTCGAACTGTCGTTCGATCAACTTCGATCGGACGGCCACAACTCCGCAGTGCAATTTCTCCCCCGCAGCGCACAGCGCAACGTAACATCCCTATATATATATATATATATATATATATATATATAGAGAGAGAGAGAGAGAGAGAGAGAGAGAGAGAGAGAGAAAGAGAGAGAGAGGAAACGGGAAATGAGCTGCCAGCCTTATTCGTCGAAATGGGTAGCCACCCATTTGAAGCTCATAGGAGTTTTAGAATGTGCTGATATTTTGTGAGTATAAGCACATTATCTTAGATAGAACACCCACAAAAAATCAGCACATTCTAAAACTCCTAAGGGCATCAAATGTTAGAAGTTTTAACAAACGTCCATTGTAACCGTTAATCTGAATATATCATTTGATGCCTCTACAAGTTTTAGAATGTGCTGATTTTTTGTGAGTGTTCTATCTAAGATAAGATGCCTATGCTCACAAAAAATCTGCACATTCTAAGACTTCTAGGGGCATTAAATTTGATCAACGTGGAGGTTTAAATAGAGTTGAGATAGAGTGATAGGATTGAGAGGCGAGAGAAATATATGATGTGAAGAATGGATTGTAAAAATATATTTGAGGGGTTTTATGTAAAAATTAGGGATAAGTTTGGCAATAACGTGACTATTCATGCGTTTTGTCGTTGGCTGCCTCTCTCTCTCTCTCTCTCTATATATATATATATATATATATATATATATATATATATATATATATATATATATATATATATATATATATATATATATATATATATATATATATATATATATATATATATATATATATATATATATATATATATATATATATATATATATATATATATATATATATATATATATAGCCTACTCCATGGAGTAGGAAACTTACCTACTCCATGGGTTATATAGACGCCACATGGCACTTTTTAATCAGATTTTTTATTCATGTATGGTCAATCTAATATTGATAGATTAGGATTATGAAAAAAAATCCGAAGAAAAAAACTTAAACCAACTCGATCAAGTTGAAACAAATTTAACGGTAAACTGTGTATCGTAAAAATATATTTTTTGTGGATGCTAAAAATGCCAATTGGCATATGTTTTTCTCAAAAAAAAATTCTTGATAATTGTTGGGAGGGGTGAACCTAACTTGACCAAGTCTTAACTTCCATCAAAAAGTGCAACACGACATCCATTTAACCTATGGAGTAGGTAAGTTTCCTACTCCATGGAGTAGGCTACCCTTTCCCATAATATATATATATATATATATATATATATATATATATATATATATATATATATATATATATATATATATATATATATATATATATATATATATATATATATATATATATATATATATATATATATATATATATATATATATATAGAGAGAGAGAGAGAGAGAGAGAGAGAGAGGAAGATAGGCTGCGGCGTGCGCTGCCCGGCCTATAAATGCGGTGGCAAAATCTGGCCGTCCGATCGCGCGCAAATCACCCGCCCGCCCCCCGCCCGTCTGATCATCCGTACAGACCGTCTGATCCCGTATAAATCCAGTCACTCCGGTGTGTTTCTAGGATCATTTGATTCCCATCCGTTCGATCGATGGGATCGAACGGACTAAAAAAATTTCGTTGTTACTGTAGCGGCTACAGTAACAGCGAAACTTTTTAGTCCGTTCGATCCCATCGATCGAACGGATGGGAATCAAATGATCAATGAAACACATCGAGCAACTGGATTTATACGGGATCAGACGGTCTGTACAGATGATCAGACGGGCGGGAGGTTTGCGGGCAGTTCGCAGCCGATCCGCGCGATCGGACGGCCAGATTTTGCCACCGCATTTATCAGGCCGGGTAGCGCACGCCGCAGCCTAACACGCCTATATATATATATATATATATATATATATATATATATATATATGTGTGTGTGTGTGTGTGTGTGTGTGTGTGTGTGTGTGTGTGTGTGTGTGTGTGTGTGCCATCGCCATCGTCGAGTGATGGTATTGGCACTCACCACATTCGGTCGTGGGTGGTGGCGTCCATTTTCAATGGTGGGTCGGGTGGCCATATTCTACGTGATCGCCATCTCCGACCGCTGAAGGCGGCCGACTTTGTTTTGCAGCCGAAGACAATTGCTATAGTGTTGATGCTGCCGAAGGCGTCGAGTCTTTGGAGTCGGGCCTCAGATGTTCGGTGGTTGACGATGTGGGACCTGCAACCTAATGTGGGAGCCGTTGAATGGATTTTGTTGCCCCGCAGTCGAGTGTGGGTGTCCCTCATTGGAAATGTTTTGTTACCAAAGGCAGCCGCAATTGTCGCCAAAGACGGATGGATACAGAAATTACTAGTACATATATGTAATCAGGTTGGGTTTGGGGTGGTGTAGGCTAAACCTGACCCAATTCCAAACCTGAAAGGTTTTTCAAGGAAATGGTATAGGACGGGACCTATTTTGAAAGTATATATGAAAACAGAATGACAATTTGGTAGTTTTCTAGAAAATCCTAGTCTCGTGAAAGTACAAATATATCTATTAATTTATGATAAATAGCAATTTGGTGGCCGAAGGCGGTGGCTAGTGGTGAGCGGCGGTGACTGGTGATGTGGTGGGCGGTGAGGCGATGGCCGGTGGAAGGCGATGGGTGATGGTTGGCAGACTGCGATGGCACGGCCGGCGGGCGGTGGGTCGGGGGGGGGGGGGGGGGGGGTCACCGACGAATGGCTACGGCATGGCCGATGGTGGGTCATTGGCGGACTGGGTGGTGGCCGACAGACAATCGGTGGTCGGTGAAGGTAAAGCTCAGTGGCAGCCATGGATGGAGGCTGACGCAGGGTGGTGCCCGACGGCAGGCGATGGTAGACGGATGTGGTGGCCAGTGGTTGCGGCATTCCTCTAGGGTTCAATTAATCCATGGAATATAGTTTAAATCAATCATAGTTTTGTCAATCCACCGGGCAAGAAGGGTCCACGAACTTAAAAGTTGTGTCATGTTTCAAAATTTCTTCACGTCTTCGTCTATAGCGGTAGTTTTCAAAGGTTGGGAATCCGATTTGGTCAATCGCTTTTTTTTTAAACCCATCTAAACTCCTTTAATTCCATCCCAAACAGGTCTCAATAGGGTCCCATCAGGTGGGGTTGGGGAGCCCACCAAAGCCGTCTAGTCACCATCCAATAGGGACCACCAAGCTTTGGTTGCAAGACTTTTCAGTGAAATTTTGTGACCTCATCTGGACTGACAATAGTGCTTGTCTTTACCGTCGGATTCTAGACTGATCTTATTGCTATGTCTGTATCCGTAGCCTAAACAGAATAACGAAAAAAAAAAAACCATCCCCGACCGGACCGGGCTCTCCGGTCCAGCGCCCGGCTCGACTTCTAAGCAATCGGGGAGTGGAGCAAGTGGCCCTGCAAGCCCACAACCTCGGCCGGCCCAATAAATAAAAGCAGGGAGGGGTGAGGGAGTGGTTGACGTGGAGCGAGCAGTGCCTATGGTGGTGGTGGAGTTGGATAGGGATCGGGCCGCCATGTGAGGAGCGGTGGGCGCCGACGGTGGCTATATCCTGTTGGATCCTGTCTGTCCATCCATCAACTTGGACAAGGTTTGCAGCTCTGAATTCCACTTCCCCCCCTCCCCATCCGGATAACATACATCTCCAATATAATTTTTTTTAGGCAAATTACAAAAACCTCCCTTAAACTATACATCTTATTTCATATTAGTCCCTTCACTGTTTTTTCGTTTGCATTTAGCCACCTCTGTCAACTTTTTATACCGAAAATACCCTTATCAATTTCTAACAAAACTCAAAATTGTTTTAAAATATTGGGTTATTTTGACTTTGCCCCCCAAATTTTACCTTGAATTAGACTTTACCCCCCGTTTTTCATTAATTAGACTTTACCTCCAAAACTAATTGTTCCGTCAGCTCACCATCTAAGTAGGGGTGGCAATGGGTCGGGTCGGGTCGGGTCCTGTTGAGACATAGGTATAAAGGCAAAATATCCAATCCGAACCCGACCCGTTTAATAAACGGGTCAAAAACTTAAACCCAAACCCGACCCACCTAATAAACGGGTTGCCGACCCGGCCGTTTAACCTGTTTACTAAACGGGTCGAGTTGTGTCGGGTCGGGTTGGCTCGGGTTGGATCAACATACCGCATGTAAGCCTGTCGGGTTGGGTCAAGACAGGTCGATTTGGGCCGGGTTTGATCGAGTTGGTTCGGGTTGGCTCAGGTCGGGTTGACACGACCCATTTGTTAAACGGATCAAATCAAGTTATAACTACAAACCCGAACCCCACGTATTAAATAAACGGGTCAATCGGGTCTGGCCGTTTATGACCAGAACCCTTTTAGACTAAACCCAAACCCGCTAACTTCGGGTCGGGTTGGTGGGTCGGGTCAAGGATTGCCACCCCTACATCAAAGAGAAAGGGTGAGCTGACGGAAAAGAAATAAAGTTTTAGGGGGTGAGCTGACGGAAGAGTTAATTTTGAAGGGGTAAAGTCTAAATGAAAAATGGGGGGTAAAGTCTAATTCAAGGCAAAATTTGGCTGGTAAAGTCAAAATTATCCAAAAATATTTAATTTATACTTATTAGGGTAAGGGTATTTTTTAAATAAAAGTTGACGAAGTGGGCTAAATGCAGACTGAGCATAGTTTAGGGATCGAATTGTTCAGGGGAGGATTTTGTAATTTGGCTTTTTTTTTTTTTTTTTAATTTTGGGCTAAAGGAAGAGGGGGGATAGGCCAACTGCCAGTTGGGGGCCCACCGACGTCCCTAACCCACATGCCTCAACTTCCCCCATCCCTTTGCCTCCCCTCTCCTTATTAAAAGCTCATGGAAGGATACCCACGAGTCCCAGCTCTCCTTTGTGATTGAATTGGTGTAGATAGAGTGAGCATGGAGATAGACGACGATGTGTTCTTCGCCGACCTGAGCAAGCAGATAGCACTGCTCTTGATGGACGACGACGACGGCGAGGAGGAGGTAGAGGAGGAGGAGGAGTTCCCTGTGAAGCAGCGACCATTGCCGTTGCCGGTTCAGGTTAACCATCCTTCCATCTTATCATCGATTTATGCGAATGGTTTCGAAAATCTGGCCGATTATAGGGTGTTTTTTTTAAAAAATCCAAATTCCAAAATCGGGGGATTAGCTCCGTATCAGGCATCTAATGCGGCGGTTGCCAATAGCCGCCAAATTAGGTGCAACAAATACGACGGCCAAGCCACCACAAAAGAAAGAGCAGGTACGGCGGTTGGGGGTTGCCGCCGCCGCCACCAAAGGTAAGATGATAAGTACCAAGCCCAATTAATACGGGAGCTTGGCCACTGCAAAAAATAAATACATTGAAGTTTGTGTTTTGAAAAAAAAAAAAAAAGGCATATTTCATAGGATGAAAAGTATCCTTTGCCTGTATGGGTTGATTGGTAGCTGCAAACCCAAGTCTTTTTTTTTTTTTTTTGGTTCATTACAAGGGGAGGTCACAATTGGACCTCCAGGAGGTGCCACAGGCCGGCTCAAACCGATTACCGCCACACCGGCAGAAAGGACACAGAGGATCAAATCCCCACCACCATAAAGTCACTACGAGCGGAGACGCCACACTGGCGAACTTACAACCAAGAGTACACTGCTCGAAAACACAAAAAAGTGGAAAAAAAAAAACCTACAGAGAGAAGAGCCCGGCTCGACGTCGAAAAGGAGTCATCGCCGACCACCGTCAGGTGTACCTTGGGTGTGAGTTTTTTTTTTTTTTTTTCAAAATTCAAATTCTCATAATCGGCGGCGAGCCCGTCACAAAATCCGCACCAAATTCGGCGGCTGGCTCAGCCGCCGCAAATACATGATCGAGCACAGGGCCTGGTCGCCGCCAAAAGGTCTTCAAATCCGACAGCTACATCAGAAATAGGTTTTTTCGACTGACTCTTTCGCGGCCACTATTGTTAACAACTGTCAATTACACTCAATTGAGATGAGATAATAAGAAGTGGTGATGTTCTTGGTGTCAGCAGGGCTTTGCTTATGTACCCCGACAGTCGTTCATGCCGCTGCCGCCGCCGCCTCTGCTTGCTTACGATCAGTTGGCCTGCAGAAGGGAGAGCAAAGGGACCGGCGTCTTCATCCCACGCTCTTCGCTCCCCAGAAGGAAGAACAGGTCCGGCAGGCCAGTTCCGATCAGCACCAACTCCAGCAGGCAGCCAGATAGATCTGGAGTGACGTGTCTCACCGACACCAACTGCAGATACTCTGATGGCTCCTGCCACTCTGCTCTGCCAAAGAGGCATCCTTAGAGGCTAGCTTCCTCTGCTCCAAGCTAACCCAGGTCCCGTCCTCGGATGTTTCACCATGTCTGATGGCTGCTTCAATGCATGGTTCTTTACAGTGAAGGGGGGGGGGGGGGGGTTAAAATAAGATTTCCCGCCTCTTCTATGCAATTGTATAGTTCTCTGTAAATTGATGGACATAAGTGGAGGTGGAAGGTTGTTTTATTCTCTGTAATTGATGAAGGGGAGTGGAATCATGGCAAAGGGCTCAATGAATGCTATCCTCTCTCTCTCCTTGTTGGAGAGGTTCCATGTTCGACTCCCGGTATGGACACCATGGAGCGAACTTTTCCCTCAAGGGTCATTGTTGTCTTGTTTGCGCGTGCGAATCCTGGCCACTGATATCGTGTTCATGGGATTATGGAATGTAATAAAAAAAGCAGTTATGCTTCCTTTCCTGTTTCGATATCTAGACCTCTTTGAGTGAATGCTCTAGTGCCCTCTGTCTTTTGAAGAATTGGGTCGCTCCGATACCAATTCTTTACATCACGAAAGCCTTCAAGTTCTCAGGATGGTGCTCAATAGTTGAAGGATATTTGAGCCTTGCGGAGATCGCACGACCACATAAAAAATTCGATACACCAATACGATAGTAACAAACTGTTAGAGACTAACATGTTATATAGATATGGTATAATATATACATGAACTTGTATATACTGTACAATATCCCTAACACGAACAATATCGATTCACCAGGCAATCAAGGATTATGATTATCACTAGCAAGAGAAAATATCAGCAGTTGTCATCGTTTGTCAGACTTGGCCCACAAACCCTCTTCTTGCTCCTCTCATAGAAACACCCTGAGTAGAGAACAACTATTCACCCAAGAGATACAAAGATATACCGAAGGATCACCAAGAGATGAAAGTGCCCAAAGTAGAAGCTGAGGTAGATGCGCCGAAAAACCCGAATAAAGATGTGTATAAACTTGAAGGAAAACCCGGAGATGGACCTCCACTCTCTTCTTTGCTTCATTCTTTTTCTTTCCCCCTCCTCTTCTCTTTCTCTCTTCCTTCCTTCCTCCTCCTAGTGGCAAAACCCTAGATTGGATTTCCTTTCTCTCTCTGTCCTTCAATTCACTCTTACCCATCCACAACCATAGAAGAGCCAATTCATTGCCATTACTTGCCGCCATACTCCTTTGAGTATCCAAGAGCCCGGGGGGAGAACTGTGCCCCCCCCCCCCGATTCTTCCTTCTCTCCGACGACTCTTTCTTCTCTGTAGACGATCTAGAACACCCCTTTGGAAGTCTCTCCTTGATACCCTAGAGCCACCCATGCCTCCTTTTTTATAAGGGGGCAAACACATGACCATAGAAATCCCAAAACGATCTAGAAAATGGTCCCTATTTGCGACTTGCTTGTGCTGCCTCTTTTATAAGGAAGCTCACTTGGGCAAATTCCTCTCTTGTTCTGCCTGCGAAAACCTTGCCCAGTTCACCTGGGTGAATTTTCTGCAGACTCTACCAGTTCCGCTTTCGTTTTCCTTCGCTCTTCATTCAGGTACATAAGATTTTCGTAGGGCTTTTATTATCCGCCTTGGACTCGATCCCGAGTCTTCCCTGAACTCGATCTCGTTCTCACAAAGCACCTCGATCCGGGTTGATTTATCTCACCTTTATGGCGGACTTATCTTGACTTTATAGCGAGTCTATCTATGATCCTGTGCTGCAATATTATAAAGAAAAGATAAGGTTCAAACCTTGATCTATTTTGTTCTCTATGCACTAACAAGTGATGCGCTGACCATGTAGTCCCTCAAAAAGACAAAAAAATATTTTCCTTTAAATAGATGCTAGGTCACTCAACTAGATGAGAAAAAAAAATTAACGACTGATTATAAATGACATGAATTACGCTGACCAATAGCATTGCGCCACATACCCCACAACCAATTCATGTATGACCTCCACTCCAACCAATAATAGACCAACTGGTTTCAATCATGAGCAATACTATTCATCCCGAAGGTTTTTTCGATTCTGCTAAGCCCGATTGATGTGGCAGTGTGCAACTGGTGGTGTAAAAAGCTTAAATATCGTTAGTGGGTTTCAGCCACCAGTTGCACACTACCATATCAATCGGGCTGGCGAAATCGGAAAAACCTTTGGACTGAATATCATTTCTCTACAATCATATACCCTAGATGTAAATTTTTTCTTCTCTTAAATTGTAAAGGATGGAAATTTATCAAAATACACTAAAACCCACTACTTGTCGAAAGGGGTCTCAGTTGTAGGACACGTGTCAGACGCTTGTCGTCTGAAAAAGTCAGAAAGGCTGCTACGTGTTCTAGAGCAAAAACATGGCTCAGGACTGCACAGGGCCCACACATGTGCTGCTCATATTGTCCTTCAGGGTGTCTGGTCGGCGGCGCCATGTGATCTGCCCGAACTGACCGCAAGTTGGAAGGACATTTGGTGGGATCAAATCTGACCACATACAGCTGGACCTCCAACGGTCGCTGGTTCAAAGCCGAAGGCAGCAAGGGTCGAAAAAGCCCACTTGAACATACGGACATGCCCCTTTGTATGTTTGGGTTATTTTGACTTTACCCCCCAAATTTTCCTTGAATTAGATTTTACCCCCCAAAACTAACTGTTCCGTCTGCCCACCATCTAAGAGAAAGGGTGAGCTTACGGTAAAGAGAGAAAGTTTTGGGGAGTGCGCTGAGGGAACAGTTAGTTTTGTAGTGTAAAGTCTAATTAATAAAAATATGGGGGGTAAAGTCTAATTCAAGACAAATTTTGGGGGCAAAGTCAAAATAACCTTTTTTTTTTTTCAAAAAAAAACAAATAAAGGACTGCATGCGGACAAACTGCTAAGGTGGTCAGTTCTGATCTCTCCCGGTCGGTCCTGATCGATGGGCCCACCGATCGTGACCGACTGATCAGGATAGATCTGAACTCAGAGGTGGAAGGTCATCGGCCAACGGTCAGTGCGTTGGCCGATAAACTGAGGAGCACATTTTTGCCATCCGATTGATTTGTTGTGTACTTGTTTATAGCCGGATTGTGGTGTGCCACGTCGGTCATTTTTAATCGACGATATGACACATCGTGATCGAGCCATAAATAGGTGCAACAAATCAATCAATCAGGCTGCAAAAATGCTCTCTAGAGTCTACACTAAGGATTCGACTCCTTTCCACTGATGATCGTCTTCTCTTTCGCTTACTGACGATTTGGAAAGTAACAAGTGACGATCCGAAAACCAATGGCCATAGGATGAACCCAAGGGAAGATGCCACCATCCTCCGACTGTCACCCACCATTGATGTGGCCAACGGCGACAGGTGGTGTGCGACAGGCGGGGGATAGTGGCATCTCCCTTGGGTTCGTCCCATGACCATAGATTGCCACTTGCGCTTCCCAAATCATCGTCAGTGATCGATAGGGGAGATGATCATCAGTGTAGAGGAGTCGAACCACTTACACTACCCCCCACCCAACTTCCACTGTTTGTCCACAAGTATGTCCTCTTGTATGTCCGAATAGCCGTGCTTGGACAACATTGCCCCTCCTGCAACGTGGGGGGAACTGTGGAATCTGGTACTTAATCGCTTAGTGCTGTGTCACCGTTTCAACGTGACAAAGTGATCGTCTCCTCCACTGACAGCTTGCACTCCAGATCATCTCTGACGTCTATCCGTCGTGCTGTGTCGCATGATGGAAGCCACGACAGGCAGGCAGCCGACAGCTGTGGTGGGGTATGTAAAGACTTTGTAAACCTTTGTCTGGTTGAGTAGCCGGAAAGCGCCGGATCCTTCCAGAGTTACACGACGTGCATACTCCCTGCATGATTGATACCATTGGGTTATGAGGTGTATCTCTAACCCTAATTATGTCATCCTCATCAACGGGTCACCTTTCTCTTGGTTGGAAGGATTGAGGGGGGATTTGCTAAGGTGATCCATTGGTCCCTTATCTCTTTCATCCTTAGTGCTGAGCTTCTTAGCCGCAATATCTCTCTTTTGCATGATCAGGAATCCCTCACATAAGGAGAGAGAGAGCCGACTTCTTCCCCACTTTTTCCTAGGGTTAGGGTTAGGGTTTCCTTCAGGTCTTGATCTCGGCCGCCACCGGTGACTCTGGGGAGGCGGGGAGATGGGTTCCACAGCTTGGGGGTAGGATTTGGCCCATTTTCCTTTCCCCTTGTGAATAGAGGCTACTCCGGAGGTCGACGATTTTGGGATTCGTCGTGCCGGAGTCGTGGATTCCCCCCGTGGTTGGCTGATGTCCCGAGCTCGACGTCGGAGTCCGTTTTCCCGTCGAGAGCTGCGAGATGGTCGGATTCTGACCCCGGCGTGAGGTTCTCCGTCGGTGGCTTTTCAGGGCACCTCCTCGGCTCGACGGGCGATCTCCTAGCGGATGGTTGCGGCTCTGATCTGAAGGAACCGATCTGCTGGAGATGGCGATATATCGCCAATTTTGGTTTGTTGTTTTAGCCCGTGTCTCTTGGGTTTGTGGCCGATGGGCCGGGGTGTATGTGGCACCGATGGGGGCGCCCTCCCCTTTGTTGTGATCTTGTGCCACCGTCTAGTGGCGGTCTCTGTAGGTGTGTCAGTTGTGACACTTTTGTCTGCATCCCGTCAGGTGGCGGTCGTCTTTCCTCACCTACTGGTGGTTTTCTATACTGTGCCTGCATGTGGCGCCTTCCGGAGGTCTGTTTGTGACCTCCCCTCTGAAATGTACCAAAAAAAAAAAAGAAGGAATCCCTCACGGGTATACTCCTCCAAAGCCGTTGGAGCGAGGTCTGTCCTCGTTGTGTTTCGCGAATGATTGCTTGCTCTTTGCCAAAGCTGACTTGACCCAAAGTGACATCCTCAAGGATGCTCTTAAGGCATTCGAGCCCTTAGCCTGATGAAGAAAGCACTAATGGGGAAGAAGGTATTTGAGATTGCGGCTAACAATGGTGGACTGTGTATGCGGCAGGGCATTTGGCTTTGGCCTAGGCCTAAAGGTTGTTTGAGGGCTTGGCTTGCGGTGTTTGATGGTCTGGTTGTGGTTCGTGATCACCTCACCTGTAATGTAGAGGTTGGGTCTAGGCTGAAGATTTGGGAGGATCCCTGGATCGACCCCGTGCCGTTGTCGAGGAACCCCACAACTATCGTCCTCTATCCTTGGGACGAGATTGGTACGGTTGCAGATCTGATGCATTGTAGGGAACGGAGGGTCAATATCCTACGAGCCTTCTTTGGGCCGGTCCTTTGAAATACCCCCATCTTGTCTGAGGGAGGTACGACGGGTGTGTGTTGGGGCCCAAATATGTCGTCTACCTATAAGACTAGCACTTCCTACAAATTGCTCATGAAAGTCGATGATGCTTTAGCTGAGACCATGGTGGACGATGATGTGGATAATATGAGCATTGCCCCCTCCTTTACCTCAATTACCCAAATCCCCCAACGTCTCGAAGGATCTGTGGCGGTGTAAAGCACCGCCAAGGGCACTTGCCTTTGGGTGGAAACTTATTCATAACCACTTATCGACTAAGGATCTCCTTATTAGGCACAATATTCTTTTTGACATCCTTGGGCGTTGTAAATGTGATTTGGATAGAAGGGGACTCGACAACAATCATCGACTGGGTCAAGCAAGGGCGCGGTGATCACTACCTACTTCAGGATATGGCTTTCATGCTCCAGGTTTACCCTAGTGTCTGATGCTCCAATGTTTACCGCAAAGCCATTGTTGCAGCAGACTAGTTAGCGAACAGGGGAAAAAGTTAACTACCCCCAGGTTTTGGTTGGACAATTATCCTCCAGAATTGCTTGCGATTGCCCGGATGGATGTCTCTGCTTGTATGTACTCACGTTCTGTGCTAATATACATTTACTTTTGCTACAAAAAAAATCCATTAACTTTGAGATCGATCAACATAGAGACTATAGCAGAAGCGAGAGATCAAGTTTTACCTCCGATCATAACACGCCGAGAGATGATAATCCGAATTTGCTTGATGTTGTTGGTGCAAACTTCCTCGTGCAAGATCCGAGCCGCAATCGATGCATCCTTGGTAACGAAGTATATGGCGCTTGAGTAGACGAACGATTAGATCTGAGATCTTGGGTAGAAGTTTTCAACCCCGGCTATTCTTGGTGCCCAAACCGAAGAGCTCTCTCTATTGTGATCTATCCCAACAAGCAAGAGGGGAGGGAGGGGTCTTCCGTACAGTCTCTCTCTCTTCTCTTGTTTTGGTAAAAGAATGGACAAGAGGGGACCCCACTATTTCGGTTTCCACATGCACATGGGAGAAGTAATGGGGTGCGCGAGGTGTAGCACACCCTATTCGCCCATGGTTTGGGACTCACACCATCCAAAAACCTTAGACCTAATCCTAACGCCTATAGGATTAGAGTTGGTTTAAGGGTTAATTACCACTATACCTTATGGCCTATAATTACCCACTAACCCGCTAAAAGCCCAAGTGCAAAGGGGTGAAGTTGAGACAAAATCCAACACTCCCACTTAGCAAAACGAAACAAAAAAATAACTTTAGAAAACATACGCCAGTAGATAATGATACAACTTGAAATGGCTTTAGTGTGCGCACACCATATTTTATAAAATAAACTATGCTCATATCCTTATAAGTTATTCCTTCACTTAGACAGAGATTCATAGTCACATGAATCGTGATGGTTATGTTCTTATGTCCTTCACGTAGACAGGTATTCCTTCACTTTCTTCCACGTATTACACTGTAACTAATTCTTTCTAAATAAGTACTTTATGCGGTAACAAAACTTTATAAGTGAATGCAAAACTTTACTCTAAGATCCTACTTTATGTCTCATGAATTTAAGTGTACACATCCAGAAGTAGACAAAAAGATAACTTTATTCACTACTGAAAATTCAAAGAGTTACAAAACATGATCCAACATATGATGAGTTTATGCTATCCACATGACCCTTATACTGAATAGGTGGTAACTCCTTGGTTATCGAGAGATTAGAATCCAGATTGGCGGGTTGGCAAGGTAAGCACCTTTCCTTGGGCGGCAGATTGACTCTGATTAATGCAGTTTTGACTCTTATTCCGTCTTATCATATTTCCTTCTACCTGATGTCGAAGTGGGTGGTCAAGAAGATAGACTCCATAAGGAGCCGTTTCTTGTGGAAGGGTGCGGACCCCAATTCGAAGGCGTACTATCTCGTCAATTGGGGTTTAGTGTGTAAATCTAAAGAAGAAGAAGGTTTGGGAGTTCTCAATCTCGCCGATCATAACATAGCACTCTTGGGTAAATGGTGGTGGAGGCTTCAACAAGACCAAGGTGATGCCTAGAGCTCAGTTATTAGAGGCAGATATTTCAAGCTTTATAAGCCGTTGCAAGTTAGAAGTAGAGTGTCTGGTAAGATCTCCCCGTTCTGGAGTGGCATCCAGAAAATTGGTCATATCTATAAATGTGGCACTAGCTTGATAGTTCAAAATGGTAAATCGACTCGCTTCTGGAAAGATAGATGGTTAGTTGAGGGTTCACTGATGAACTGGTACCCGGACCTCTACGATCTAGCTTGGAGGAAGAATTGCTCTGTATGTTCGCAGTGTGTGGCTCGGCATAACAGAACCGTCTGGGACATTAAATTCCGCAGGAGTATTCCGGATTTCCTGCAGTATCAAGTTAGAGAGTTGATGGATCTTTTGCACCTACTGTCTGGTAATGACGTATTGGATGCGGCTTGTTGGAGGCTGTCGACAACAGACAAGTTTACCTCGAAATCTTTCTACACCTTTATCAACAAAGGCGGCATTATATGTCCAGTGGCTACCTCCCTGTGTAAGACTAGAGTTCCGTTAAAGATCCGCATCTTCATGTGGTTAATGATTAAGAAGAAGCTATTGACTAGAGTCAATATCCTTAGAAGGGGGAATAGGAACAATACGGATACCTCGTGCGTTCTCTGTGGTTAAGGCAAGGAAGATATTAATCATCTCTTTATTCATTGCCCGTTTTCGAGAAACATCTGGGACCAGCTACAGCGGGGCTTAAAAATCCAAGATACGCCGGGATCAGTTTTTTCTATGTGGACGGTCTGGAGGAAGAAGAGGATCAAAAGCCGACTTCGGAATAGCTGGGATTTTCTGGTCATAGCGGTGTGCCGGAGCATTTGGATTGAGAGAAACAATAGGATTTTTCGAAAAGTTACGATGTCTTTGGACAAGGTGAGAGGGTCCATCAAGAAGAGGCTGATCCAGTGGAAGATTGTCCTTCAGGGCAGAAGTCTCGAGCAATTAGATAATTTCATCTGTAATCTCTTTTGACTTTTTTGTATATGTGTAATTGTTTCTTTCTTTTTTCTAATGCACTGGTAGGGGTCTAGGCCGAACCCCCCCTCATTCACTGAGAGGGATTTCAAAAAAAAAAAAAAAAACTTATCGACATAGGTCATTTGAGACAATTCTAGTGTTTTTCGAGATCAATCCTAGATGATCTCGATACCAACTACAAAGGATGAAATAAAGAGGAAAATCTGACGGGAGGAAGATCAGACTTTGAAGAACAAGAAACCCTAAAAGTGTGCATCTCTTTGCTCCTACGCCGCCTCCACGATTCGTCTAACTTCTACGTTGAATCTATTTTCAATCCACCTTCTTCCTCCACCGCCACATCCCTCACTTATCTCCTCAAGTGCAGATTTTGTATTTGAAGCATTACTTTTATCTCCCCCGGCATCTTTCCCCACTCTTCTCATTCCCGGTTTCTATCCCCCGTCTATTCGTCTCTCTCAAGTGGTGTCCTGCTATTTCCTAACACAATCCGATACTATCCAAGATACTCTCTTTGATCAGGCATCAACACCAAGGCAAAAGTTTTATCTTTCACATTCGGGCTTACTTTTCGTGTTTCCCGAGACTTCTCTGGCGCTTTGTCCAACTAGATTTTCTTTTTCGTACTTCTCTGACTACATTTCTGGGTGATTTAAAATTAAATATTCTTGCTGTAATTAATCATAATAATTCAGTTTTCAATCTACTTATATCTTAGAATAGCCCTTCTGAATATAGTGATGTATGACAGCTTCTTTTGGGAAAAGTCTCCAAGTTTCTATGTGCTGAAATTTCTTTATTTATGTTCTGAAATTCATCTTAAATACTTGCAAAACAGCAATAGAATTCCATAGAATAAATTGGGATTGTTCACATAAAACACATACACAGGTTGTTGGCCTTAGGGTACACCAGGGTGCATCAGATCCCCTCATTAGATATAGGTTTACCAGTTCTGACTCTCTGAGAAGAATCAACTTCATCAGCATTATCAGTAATAGCAATGGGTCTATCCACTCCTGATTTAAGAATATGATGCGATGCGTATGCTCAAATAAGTCCAAGTGCAGAATTTAGAACATTAAACATCAGATTTCAGCATATGTAAACAAATTTCAGCAATGTTTAGAATCACTATTCAACATTCATTCAATCCTCAATCAGATTTAAGTCAATAAGATCATAAAACTGACAATAAGAACAATAATTTCAGATTATAAGGACTGAATTTCAGCAATGATAACAATCACTATCTCAAATAATATGCCAATGTCTCAAGAACAAATAAAGATCTAAACGAATAAACCCTAACGGATGAGACTCTCGGGAAAACAAAATTTTAGGGTTCCTACAATGAAATCAGCAATAGGGCCGGTTGCAAGAAAGCAGGTTATCACATGAAAATTATCGAGGATCGATCTCACCGTGCTTTGGTCAATGCCGGCAGCTTTCCGATGCTCCGATGTTGCAGAGGAATGGCGCGGAAGGGGGAGGTGTGGCTCAGAAGACGGGACGAAGAAGCCGAGACGATGATCTTGAAGAAGAAGAAACTCCACGCCGATCTTCCGTGAAGCCGAGGATGAATAGCGAGGCGACGGGGTAGAAGCTTGCGAAGGAAGAACAGGATGAGAAGCAAGGAAGAATTCGTCGAAAAGGGTAAACCGAACAAGCGAGCCGCTTCTCCGTTTCTAGGGTTTCAATTCATATTCATCTCCCTTTGCAATTAGGGTTTTTAGAATAAATAGGGGAACAACTAAAGAAAACAAGAAAGGAAAGAAGAGAGAGAGGGGCCGGTCGGGTAGAGAGAGAGAGAGACGTGCGGGTGAGAGGGGCTGTCCGCGGGAGAGAGAGAGAGGCCGGCCGGTGGGCTTAGGTGAGGGATTTTTGGGATTTTAATTCCCCTTCGAATCTCATCCGTTGAGATCTATTCTAACCTAACATCCTACGGCTAAAAAGTAAACACAAAAACGAGTCAGTTCGGCATCTGTGGCTCGAACCGGATGCGAACATGGCTCGCACCTACCCAAACCAGAAATAAAAACTGAAATAACTAACGATCCGCTGGTCGGATCGAAATAAAGTAAAAACCAAAACTGTGGGGCTTCAATTAAGCTTTCCACTGATGCAGACGGATCGACGATCGGGTTCCTGGATCTCCGGCGCGGATGAAAATACGCCATCAGCTGTAGAAAAACTGCACGTAGTAGGCTCGTCTGCATCAAGTCCCCCGGACTCAAAAGAACTCGACTCCTGTCGAGCCAGGTCCTGGGTCCGGCGGGGGCTCTCCTGGCAGCAACTGCAGCCGCTGCCTCTGATCTGACTGCTCTCCCGGGTCCGGTGGCCAAGTGATCCGCCTCAGGTACACGACAACTCCATCTCGTAGCCTCTGCCCCTCGCCGCCAAGCGAAGACCTGAAAGTCAACACCAACATCCTCCGCGGCACGATAAGATCATCAAAAGACTCAGATAATTTCATGTGATAATAGGAATGTGGGTTGACATGAAATTTAAATGACATGTGAAAAGAAAGGCCGCGGGAGCATAATGTGCTGCGGGTCATCGGCTTGCGCGATTGGCAATGGTATACTTGAAAGGCCGTGGGTTGCGGGTGCGTAATGTGTTGCACAAAATGGCCGGCGCACGGTGCAAAACAAGGGGATTCTAAACCAGGAAGATATGTCATGTCATCATTGTCCGGATGCAGTGAATAAAATGAGAAATTAAAGAATCCATCATGCCAAGTGTTATGATTTCGAAAAATTAAAGATGATGGGTTGGTTGAAAGTTGAAAGCATGATTCATAAGTAATTTGCTTCGAAAAATGATCAAACATGCCAAAATCGTCGTTATTGCTTAACTCAACACTTGGATGACAATAGGGATGCACATATGAATGATCTATGAATGAATGGAAGGCAGGCAAATGATGAATGCAAGTGTCATGAATGCCTACCGACTCTAAATGCGATGTGCATGCAATGGAATTCAAAATGTTCTCTAATCCCTTATCAATCTTCAGTAAAGCAGATGGACATCCAACTAAGTTTTCAGCGAATGGTGGTATGGACGGACTCTGACTCAGAAGGGCTTGAGGTGCATGGGATCGGTGTTTCCTAAAACATGTAGGCCATAGGGTGACATTGATGCCATCCTTCAGGAAAGTATAGGTGTTGGCTCTACCGTGATGTTGGACATCTCGGTCGAACTGCCATGGACGCCCTAAGATAACATCAGCAACCTCTAGCGGAATGATATCGCACCAGATCTCATCTCTATATTGCAGCCCAATGGATAACTTTGCCAAACAACAGTGAGTTACCAGCTGACTCGTGGTGTTGTCTAGCCAGGATGTCTTGTAAGGGTGAGCTAATGGTTTAACTTTCCATTTCTTGCTCCTAACTACCCTTTCATTTATCAGATTGGTGGTACAACCTCCATCGATCAAGAGACAAAGGTCCATTCCGTTGACAGTGCAGATTGTTCGGAATAGTTCGAACCTCTGGTTCTTGCAGTGTGGCTTAGGTGGTCCTCCACAGAGCTCGTGGGGTAACAACGCTTTGGGTGCTTGGGGCGATGGCGACTGGTGAATGACCAACAGTGGTGCAGTCACATCATCCCCCTCCAAGACTAATTCATTAAAGTGTTCCCCATCAGATTCGTGACTATCCTCGTCATTATCCGCAAGATTTGTCTGTGGATGGAATTGCCGGCGAGGACAGTCGGCGGACTTGTGACCCGGCTGGTTGCATTTAAAGCACTTTATCTGACTCGGGTTGGGTCCTAGGACTCCTTTACCCTTCTCAGTGGGTGCGGGAACTGTGCCAGCTACAGGTGAAGGTCCAGGGAGTGGTCTACTAACGGATCCGGATGGCGCCCTGGTGATGTCATATCGTCGGGACGCAGATCGGGAGTGGTGAGACTCGACTTTCTTGGCCCGACGGTGTGCATCACTGACCTGATACAAGTCGTGAAGGGACACCACCTCCTGAATTGAAGGCTTGAGACCGTTGACATACCTAGCGACGCTCTGCTCTTCATCTTCGTGCAGATCGTTCCGAGCTTGGAGCTTGTAGAATTCATTAGTGTAGTCGTCTACAGATTTATGCTCCTGTCGCAGGTTCTGAAATTTCTGGAACACGTTCTGCTTGAAATCAGAAGGGAGGAACTTCTGTTGCATTTTTCCTCGCATATGTGTCCAGGTGGAAATCTTTTCTTTCCCTTTCCTACCCCTAGCGGTCTGCAACTGTTTCCACCAAATCAGTGCATGACCTTTCAATTTAAGGCTGACAAACTTGACTTGTTTGTCGCGGGGGATTTCTTTCCACTCGAAATACTGGTCGATTCTCTCGGCCCATTCTAGGAACTCCTCGGGGTCCATCCTACCCTCGAACTCAGGAATTTCTATCTTAATGCCCTGATCCCAGCCCCAATGAGATTTCGATCTCCTATGACTTTGCCTACTTTGCCGCTCAGATCCATCAGAGGAACTGACGCTGTCACCTCCTGACCCTAGGTCTAACTCACTACGCCCGGGTGACGCTCTAGTCCTGTGTTCGCGACGGGGTCGCGGTGGATTCTGGGAATTATTGAAGGCTAAGGTCAAGGTTTCTATTTGGGTCTGAAGCCTCTCAATGTTATCTTGTTGCCTCATGAAGGCATCCTGCCAAGTACGGGGCGGAGACGATCCAGCCATTCTAGATTGTTTAGTAGATGCTATCGATTCAATCACGAGAGAAAGGGATGACCCTAATATGGATGCGACACGCGATGCGTGTGACTAGCTAATGCAAGATACAAACTAAAATGAAAGAAGGCAAATAAAAAAAAAAATTTCAGCAAACAGGCAATGATGCGAATGATGCGAGAGGACCGGCCGTTGCGTAAGAACGCGACGACTAGTGCGCTCTGATACCAACTTGATGCGATGCGTATGCTCTAATAAGTCCAAGTGCAGAATTTAGAACATTAAACATCAGATTTCAGCATATGTAAACAAATTTCAGCAATGTTTAGAATCACTATTCAACATTCATTCAATCCCCAATCAGATTTAAGTCAATGAG
Organism: Chamaelirium japonicum; assembly: GCA_947650365.1. Lineage (NCBI taxonomy): Eukaryota > Viridiplantae > Streptophyta > Magnoliopsida > Liliales > Melanthiaceae > Chamaelirium > Chamaelirium japonicum. Next base: position 77,044,526 of record OX393552.1, on the reverse strand, counting down.
ATCATAAAACTGACAATAAGAACAATAATTTCAGATTATAAGGACTGAATTTCAGTAATGATAACAATCACTATCTCAAATAATATGCCAATGTCTCAAGAACAAATAAAGATCTAAACGAATAAACCCTAACGGATGAGACTCTCGGGAAAACAGAATTTTAGGGTTCCTACAATGAAATCAGCAATAGGGCCGGTTGCAAGAAAGCAGGTTATCACATGAAAATTATCGAGGATCGATCTCACCGTGCTTTGGTCAATGCCGGCAGCTTTTCGATGCTCCGATGTTGCAGAGGAATGGCGCGGAAGGGGGAGGTGTGGCTCAGAAGACGGGACGAAGAAGCCGAGACGATGATCTTGAAGAAGAAGAAACTCCACGCCGATCTTCCGTGAAGCCGAGGATGAATAGCGAGGCGACGGGGTAGAAGCTTGCGAAGGAAGAACAGGATGAGAAGCAAGGAAGAATTCGTCGAAAAGGGTAAACCGAACAAGCGAGCCGCTTCTCCGTTTCTAGGGTTTCAATTCATATTCATCTCCCTTTGCAATTAGGGTTTTTAGAATAAATAGGGGAACAACTAAAGAAAACAAGAAAGGAAAGAAGAGAGGGGCCGGTCGGGTAGAGAGAGAGAGAGACGTGCGGGTGAGAGGGGCTGTCCGCGGGAGAGAGAGAGAGAGAGGCCGGCCGGTGGGCTTAGGTGAGGGATTTTTGGGATTTTAATTCCCCTTCGAATCTCATCCGTTGAGATCTATTCTAACCTAACATCCTACGGCTAAAAAGTAAACACAGAAACGAGTCAGTTCGGCATCTGTGGCTCGAACCGGATGCGAACATGGCTCGCACCTACCCAAACCAGAAATAAAAACTGAAATAACTAACGATCCGCTGGTCGGATCGAAATAAAGTAAAAACCAAAACTGTGGGGCTTCAATTAAGCTTTCCACTGATGTAGACGGATCGACGATCGGGTTCCTGGATCTCCGGCGCGGATGAAAATACGCCATCAGCTGTAGAAAAACTACACGTAGTAGGCTCGTCTACATCAGAATACCAGCAAACGATTCTGAATACAAATACACTAACACACATATAGTAAGTCAACCACTCTCATGATCGAGATTGACAAGCCTAGCATATTGAGGTCAAGTGTGTTATAATTTTCTATATAAAGTGCCTAATTTCGCTATTGACTAGTGAATCAATTTAGAAGATATCGACAATTTTGATCTCTTGTATACGAACGACCATCAATCCATGCATTGAATTCACCTACAATGTAACTTATGGACTATGCTATCAAAATCGGGACTAGTTGGCGACTAGTCCCCGACTAGTTCCTAGGCAGCATTTTGTCAACCGACTGATTTCGATTCTTTCATAGCTGGGCGGAATCCTGATTATCTCGAACTAGCGACTGAGACTAGTCCCCAAGTGGTATTCTGCAAGCAAATTTTTTATTTGCAAAGAGTCTCTGCAAGCAATTTTGTTTGGATTTTTTTGCATTGTCTCGAAGTCTTGAGTCACAACTATGGCTCTTCCCTATAAACATCTGTTGAGGATCTGAGATAAAAACATAGACAAATACTTATCGTTTATTTATTGATATCCATATAACCCTATAATCAAAATTGGGGTTGTTCACAGATTAAACAGTAGCAACCAAATATTATGATGAATTCTTAGTTCTGAGTCTTCCGACATGGGCATTTATTGTTTTTTGTTACTTATGTATTTATACCCATGCTGTGAAGTGTGAAGGCATACATTTTTATTGATCGACTAATATCATATACTTATTGACATTTATGCTAGTTCATATATGTTTAGGGAGGGGGGAGGGGTTAGAATAAGTTTTGGCCGACTAGTCCCGACTAGTCCTAGACGGCCCTTGGCCGACTAGGGGCCGACTACTGACTTCGACTGCATAGCTTATGGACCCTAACTCATCTCATGGATCATATATAATATAAACGGCAATAAATCAAACAAACAATAAATCAAATTTATTAAACAATGAATAATGTAAAACAATAGGCTTTTCGGGCACAATCCCAAATAGCCCTTGTATCAGCAGGCCATCCAAACACTGACTAAGATGTTATTTCGTTGACACTAAGTGACCAAGGTTAACTGAATTGGAGATTTATGTACCCAAGGAGGACATACTTGAATTGAAAGAATCATCCAAAATGATTTTTGTAAAGCAGAGTTATGAAACCACAATGGTAGGAAGAAAAAAGAAACAACCAGTAACAGTTTAAAGGTAGAACCAAAGATAAACTACAATATTCGTCTCTACAGAACATTCATCCATGCTTACTTCAAACATCCAAGTTCCAGGCAATGCTAGCTTGTTCTTTGAGAGTACCGTAGAGAGCTTCAGCAAGATTAAGAAGGAAGTGATCTGCACCATGCCTTGCTAGTAGAGAAACGGACACTGGTAGATCATTATGCATTCCAAGCGGTATAGTGACCTGTAGGATTGTGAAATTGTCTTGGTAGTGAGCGAAATTATGGTCTACTATAAGGTTCATACAGGACCCAACATTTGCGATTACTAGTATGTCGATGAATACGAATACCTGGCAGAATCTAGACATTCCAGCAATGGAGAGCAAGGAAAATGCTCTAGCGCGAAAATTTTCCAAGGTAACTGCTTCCACCTGTAGTTTAGGTGGAGGTCCGGGAACTGTAGGGATTGCAAGGACTCCATAATCCTTTTGAAGAAAAGGATAAAGAAAAGAGTAAGTGATTTAGAACATTGAGATAAGATAAATTCAAGTGGTGAACAAAGCACTAGAGATGATGAAAGAATATGACAATCAACATTTTCTGAAAATTAGTTGATATTAAGAGAAAATGGAGAAGAATGTGACTGTGTTTTGCTCCCCAGTCCACAGTAGAATCTTGGATAAGTTAAAGTATGGTAACAACAAAGCTAAACTGCTTATTCAAATCCATAACGTTTCTCATATTCTATGTTTTGTCAGCAATGAAACTACATTGTGAAATATAATTACTTTCCCAGTTCTGTGCACAAAAATATAACGATAGGCTTAGCAAAAGCACCATATGATGTGTGTACAGATAGTATTGACGATTAGAAAGTTGAGCTGTATATTGCACCATGTAAGCTCGTTCATTCTAAATCATTTTGTATCAATTTCATTCACTTTCTTCTCATTCCAAGTTGTTATATGTGTTCTCTCCTCTTTTAGCGTATTCTTCAGAGTGCACGAGATCAAAAGGGAAGCTGGAACGGGAAACACTAGTAGAAAAAGGAAGAGCAAGGTGCTTTGCTAATCGACACCCAGTGCAGATAGAGAGAGGGGAGGACACCCAACCCAAAGCGCCAGAGCGAAAAACGCTTTGGAGTCGATCACTGGATATGTGACCTAACCTTCTATGCCACAAATCGGCATCAGAGGTAACAGATAGAGCTGACGGAGTGAAAGTGGGAACCTGAAGGTGATCCAACTAATAGAGTCCCCCTACTCTACGACCCAGCCCAACTCTCTGACCCATCCGTGGATCTTGCACAGAACAAAAAGAAATAAATGTAACGATCAGGCCCGAGTCACAAAGAGAACTAACATATATTAAGTTAATGTTTAAGCGGGGAGCAAGGTGAACACGAGGTAAGGTTAGGCGACCAGTAGGATCGGAGGCAGGGGTGATGGATCCATACTACGAAATGGGTACACGAGTCCCATCAGCAATGTGGATCCCCAGGTGGGTGGGAGCAGGGCTACAGTCCGTGAGTACAGAAGGATCGAAGGTAAGGTAGCAGGAGGCACCCGAGTCAAAGATCCATGGAGCTGTAGTACCCGGAGTGGCAAAGAGACTGTGATCTGTCGAAGAGCTGGTGAAGGCGAGGTATCAAAATAGTAACTCCTCAAAGTGTTGGAGGCGGTCGGAGTAAGACCGAGACTGAGCAGAAGTACCCGGAGTGGCAGAGAGACTGTGATATGTCGAAGAGCCGGTGGAGGCGAGATATCGAAACAGTAACTCCTCAAAGCGCTGGAGGCGATCGGAGTAAGACCAAGACGGAGCAGGAGTGATGGCAGGCGGTGTTGGAGTAGGGAGATCAGCGGCAGCAGCAGTCCCGCCATCATGGCGGAGGGGACCTTGACGACGTCCACAGTCGACTGACGTGGTGGAGGGATATGGCCCGAGAATATCATCAAAACGAGGAGACGGAGGGATTCGACGATCAGCTACTGTGTACAGGCAGTATGGGAGCCGAGAGATGCTGTATGAAGGCATACCCCTAAAGTACGGGGGCGAGCCAGCACAAGGGAGATCCCGGGCAGTCTAGTACAGAGGAGACAGGCCGGAGGAGAAGGGCCAGGGGAGGAGCGGTGGGGCGATGGGGGGCGGCAGAGGGTGCAGGAGGGGGGCGGTGTGGGCTGCAGGAGGTGCAGAAAGGGGGCGGCGGGGCGTCAAGAGGTGCAGGAGGGGGCGGCGGGTGCTCCAGGAGGTGGCGGGAGGGTCGGAGGGGCTGCAGGGGGGGTTCTGTTGGAAGAGGAGGGGAGCGGGGTGCTGCAGGAGGTGCATAAGGGGGGCGACGGGGCTTCAGGAGGTGCAGGAGGGGGCAGCGGTGGTTGCAGGAGGGGGCGGCGGGGGCTTCCGGAGTGCTGGAGGGGCTGCCGGAGGGGGGAATCGAGTGTTAGAGGAGCTACCGGAGGGGATAATCGGGTGTAGGAGGGGGCTGGAGGGGCTGCCGGTGTGGGTGAGAAGGGAATCGAGTGCAGAAGGGGCTGCCAGAGTGCTGGAGGGGCTGCCAGAGGGGAGAATCGGGTGCTGGAGAGGCAGCGGGGGCTGTAGGAGGTGCAGGAGAGGGCGACGGAGGCTTCCAGAGTACTAGAGGGGCTACTGGAGGGGGGAATCAGGTATAGGAGGGTGCTGGAGGGGCTGCCAGAGAGGGAAATCGGGTGCAGGAGGGGGCTGGAGGGGCTGCCGGATGGGGGAATCGGGTATAGGAGAGTGCTGGAGGGGATGCCGGAGGGGGGAATCAGGTGCAGGAGGAGGCTGGAGGGGCTGTCGGTGCAGGAGGAGCTGCTAGGGAGCTGCCGAAAGGCCGAAGGAGGAGGAGGAGGCCGGTGCCAAAGGAGTCGCCTTCACCGCGAAGAAACCCTAGAGTTCTGATACCATGTTAGGAGATGACGGCTAGGGTTTGGAGAGAATGGAATGCATCTCATTGAGGAACTGAAGCCCAATATATATGTACATGTATACACCACAACCCGACCCGACTGTACATATAACTCGACCCATCTCTATACATTAACAGTAACCATGACAAAACCTTCCAGACTTAAGATTAAGGTGTGACTTTTTGGTAACCCTTGGTCCATCCTTGGAGAAAAAATACGACGAGGTAAATCATACATCATTCTAAAGAATCCCGGCTACTTTTAGGACATCCAGCATCAAACTTGATCCTCCTTCCTCCCTAGTTTTTCCTCTTCGATATCTTAAACTCCATCATGTTAATCCATGTTTACTATCTGGAAGTCAAACCAAATTATTCATTCCAAAGTATGAGAGCACCTACAAACATGGATTGAGATTTCGGCTGAAATGCAGAAATTTCGGTTTCAGCCGCTACCGAAACAAAACATCTATGCGAAACCCCAAAACTTTGGATTTCGGATGACTTCGGAGTATTTTGGTGGTTTTTGGTGAATTTAGGCTGAACTCGGCGAAATTTTGATTGAAATGTGAGATTTCGATGAAATTTCAGCCAGACGTTGCAGGTCTATTAGCAAAAACTCTGATTTTTTGAATAAGTCTCGATTAAAACATGACTTATTCAGTAAACGTTCACTACGCGACTCTTTCCCGATTTACACGTTTTAATCCCGTCATGTATTGCTTAAAAACCTATTGTAAAATCTATATATAAATATGTTCTAAAATTCTACCGTTTGTTTCCCGACTCTTTCCCAACCTTCCCGACTTTTTCCCAATTTTTCTTACTTCTCTCCTAGCCAATTTTTTCCCGACTTCCGACTTGGTAACTATGGCTGTGAGGCCCTCGAAATGAGATGTTGGCTCTTTCAGTGGCTTTAGGTGAGATTCCCTCCGAAATCACGTGGGCTCGAAAACTAAGGGCATCTTTCGAACGGATTTTAAGTTTATGTAAATTTATGTAAATATATGGTGATTATCAATTTTTTTTTCAGTTTACAGGTATTCCACATTGGTGTGTGTTTTCTTCAAACCATTCAAGTAAATATATATATACACAGTTATAAAAGGCTTAATTTAAAATTTCAAAAAAAAATCTGCAAATTTGATCTTTTTTTTATCATTTCGAAAGTTTTTCTACATTTCGGCTGAAATTCTGATATTTCGGTCGAAATTTTGGTTTCGGTCAGGACCGGACCCAGACACAAAATTAAAATTTCAAACCTCCCCTATGGAAGCCCCAATATATTAATCTACTAATTACATATTCACAGTAATAATAACCAGTAATTTAGAAGATTAAGAGGAATAATGTTTTAACATTTGGTCAAAATAGTACATACAGTACGATGTATCTTAAAAGGAGTCCCCAGTCAAATAATTTTAAAGACCAAGAAACAACAAATGTGCTAGGATATTTGAGAGAGAACAAAATTTACCTCTAAAAGTAAGGTAAGCGCAGCCTCAAGTTCAGTCCTTGATGTGTTACAGCATTCTATATTTTCATATGTTGTTTTTAGGCTTTCTGATACTCGTTCTGATATTCCAGGACCAAAATTAGGTTTGGTAGTGTTTATCCACTCTCCATGATTAGCTTGGAACTGAAACCTACATATAGAGCTGCAACTTAGCATTTCTTATATTCAGAACTTAAAGTTGGTACAGTCCAAACTATAACCAGGTGCCAGCATAACACGAAATATTTTGCATAAACAAATAAAACTCTGTAATTATTCTTCTGAGGATGACCTTGGGTATTTTAAGGTATAAATTAAAAATAACAATGACAAGAGAAGAAAACTATATGACAAGCAATGCAACGTTTATACACTTGGCATTTCTAAAGACATAATCTATGTAGGCAGCTTCTATGGTTATATGCACTCAAAGGAACAAATGATGTTATTGTCAAAATTGCTTGCTCATTTTTATGGTGACAATATTAAAACATTTTTTGACAACTCGGAACGCAAGCAAATAGAGGTATTCTAAATTGTCTGATGCATGAGGAGACAGAAGTCAAATTATCATCATCCAAGTCTTATACCGTCAAGATGTGGTTGACTATAGGGAAGATTGATAGGAGTTTTCCAACTAGGTGTCAACCAGATGTCAACTGTTGGGGGTAGCTGAAATCCGCCCAGGAGTTCGCCCCCCCCCCCCCCCCCCCCCCCCCCCCCGTGCTCACCAAATCATCTTGACAGGGAGCGAGATCCACATTGGGTTGAAAGGGTCTTAGGCAAAGAGCTCGCTCAGGAGCTCGCCCAAGCTCGCTCAGGAGCTCGCCCAAGCTCGCACAAAAGCTCGCCAAGCTCGCGCAGGAGTTCGCTTGTAGTGGCAGCGGGAGTTAGACCGTCATGCATATAAAGACACCGGCACCACAGACGCCCCCAACTCACCAAGACCCCCCTATTTGGCGAAGAGGTCGCCCCTACGAGGTCCGACTCTTGATAGATATGAAGAGGAAGGTGGAATCATGAAGGGCGGGCTCGCTTTTGCTTCCTCCCTGAGGTCGCCCCAGTAAAGAGGCATAAGGGTTGCCAGGTGTCGAAACCCCCCTGAAGCTACGTGGATGATTGTAATCCACGGAAGCCCGCCAGAGTCAGTTTTGAGACCTTCCAGACTTGAATATTCTAGAATAGCCACCTGGCAGCAACAAGAAAGATGCTCTCCCCCACTCAAACCGCCTGGCAGGCTCGACGACAAAGAATGTCAGGGGCGCGAGTTCCAAGGACGGTCAGAGACCCACGCGAGCCAGAACGTGGGGGTCTAGAAGGCGCTGGAAAGAACCTCCACGTGTCGGGCAACGGTAGGTCGCCAATGTCTATAAATGCCCACCCCTAGGCTCCAGAGTACAGGTTCGAAACCCACATCCCTACCACTTTCGTCTACTATAGCTCGCCGTTGAGCAACTGAGACTGACTTGAGCGTCGGAGGGTCTGCGCTCCTAAGGGAGCCAGCCGTTCTTACGCTTTTTTTTTGTCTTGCAGGTTCACCGCACGGACCAGCGAAAAATATCCCCTAACATTTGGCGCCGTCTGTGGGATCTTTCGACTGGTTCCTGCGAGAACGCCCACGACCACGCGGTTGAATGCCGGGGGCTCTCGTAACCCAAAGATGGCTCCGGCGACGAGGGGACGCAGGCGACCGAGGACCCGTGCGAGGTCTGCACGCAGCGAACCTCCTGCTGAGACCCCCCAGCCCCATGTCCCGCTCAGTGACCAGCTCCTGTTGGAGATGTTGGCCACCCAGCGGGCCATGATGGAGGAACTGACGCGACTGCGTCAGGTCCCGGCGACTAGCCGACGATCCGGGCCGGCGAAGACGGCATCTCCGGTGCGACCACCAGCTTCAACATCGCGCCTGCCCACGACCCTTCCGGCTCGGCATGCTTCCCACCGGGAACCCCCGGTCGAGAGAACGACCGTGCGCGGGGTGCCGGAAACCCCGCTTACAAGATTGCAAAGGCTGGTGACCCAGCGGTCAAGCAACAAGGCGACCTCGCGAGCAACCATCCCTCGACGTCGTGACAGAAGCGCCGATTCAGACGAATCTGAGGCGAGATCTCTGGAGAGAGACCGCGACCCGCGCCATCGGCGACGGGAGAAGGAGCCCGCGGTGGCTTTACCACAGGGAGCTCGCGAGGCAACCGCCTCTCATCGACCCGCTATAGTACCAAGAGAGCCCGCGGATCGACGACGAGGTCACTCCGAAGGAACCCCCTCAGGTCGCCACGAGGAAGGACCCCGAGGGAGCGTACACGACCGCATAGGCCCTGCGCAGCCGCCTTTGGGAGCTTTCCCCGGGCACTGGCAGCGACCTGGTGCGCCTGTAGATCTATTGGAGGATCTTGCCGCTCACGGGGGAAGTTCACCCTTCACGAGCGAGGTGCACCAAGGAGGTTTCCCTCACCATTGGACCCCGCCCAAGTTTGTACTGTTCGATGGATCGCAAGATCCAGTCGACCATCTCTTGGCTTACCGGAAGCTGTTATTTTTCCGGGACCAAGATCATGTTTTGTGCCGGGCTTTCCCGAGTAGCTTGACGGGCTCGGCGCTAAACTAGTTCCACAAATTGCCATCGGGCACCATTCCGGACTTCCCGACCCTCTCCAGATTGTTTCTGGAGCAGTACCGCTGCAACAGGCAAACCCCCTAAGAGGATTGAGTCCCTTTTCACCTTGGCTATGGGAGCCCGCGAAACCCTTCGAAGCTTCGCGACGCGCTTTCGAAGCGCCTACCTCGCTCTGGAGGACGCGGTCGGCCAAGATCGCACGACGGTGAGCGATTTCCGGAACGCCCTCCCCGAGGGAAGCAAACTTCACGACGCGCTGGTGATCAAAGATCCCCGCACGATGGTCGAGCTCTTCGCCCTTGTCCAGCAACACATCAAGCTCGAAGATGCGATGTTAGACCGGAAGGGGAAGGCAGTCGAGCAGCGACCTCCTCCGGCTCTGCGACCTCTCGTCGTTAAAGCCGTGGAGAGGCGGGAGGTGCCACCGGCGGTACCTTTGCCCGGACCGTCCGCAGCTCCTGCCGTACAGCCCGCTGAAATCCCCGCGGTGGTCGCTGGAAGGCCGGCGAACTGGCGCCTGCCTCCGGGACCCGGGGAGCGGGATTTCACCGTGCTAACCCACTCGCCAGGGCAAGTCTTTCACCATATCCGGAATGAACCATTTTTTCAGTATCCACCACCCCTGCAGGTCGGGGAGCCCGGCTCTACCGATAATACGCGGCGGTGCGCCTTTCATCGCAGTCCCGGGAATCACACCAACAGATGCCGGGCTCTGAAGAACCACCTGGAGGACTTGGTCACCCAAGGCCATTTGGATCAGTTCATTTCACCCCCAAGGAGATTCGAGGTGATACCGGCGCGGGCTCCTCGGGAGGGAGACCGCCCGGGGCCCGCTGAGCCCGCTCTACCTCCACCTCCCCCGGGAGGGCCGGCGGTCTGTCACACCATCAACGGGCGCCTGAACGGCCCGAGATCCAGCAACGAGGTTCGTCGGCAAGTTAGAGAGATTGAGCGGGCTCAGAAGGTATTCTCCGTTTCTCTAACCCCTGCATTGCTTCAAACGCCAAGGGTAGAAGCTCGAGACTTTATCTGGTTCTCGGAGGAGGACATGGCTGGGGTTGTTACCCCCCACAATGATCCCCTCGTCATACGCCTTATGATGGCGAACATCAAAGTAAGGCGGGTCCTGGTTGACCCAGGAAGTGCCGTAGACATCCTGTTCTTATCGGCCTTCCAACGAATGGGATTGAGACAAATTGATTTGTCTCCCTCAACGGGCTCGCTCAGCGGTTTCACCGGCGAGGTCGCCAAGGTGGCAGGGGAGATAACCCTCACCGTAACGGCGGGCCCAGAGGTACGCCAAGTCCGCTTCGCGGTGGTGGATGGGCAGTCCGCTTTCAACGCCATCCTAGGGCGACCTTGGTTGAGACAGATGAAAGCGGTGTCCTCGCCTAACCACCAGGCCCTCAAGTTCCCCACCAACAGGGGGGTCGTGGTAATTCGAGGAGACCAGGTCGCTGCTACCAGGTGCGAGCAGGACGTCTTTCACCTCATAGATGTGGAGGTCGCTGAGGCCAAGAGGCCTGCGCTCTCCTAGCAATTAGCGCCCACCTCAAGCGGGCTCCTCCAAAGCCCGAGAGAGGTCTCCTCACTTAAATCCCCTACTTCACCCCCGGGTGGGAGCGGTGTGGATTTTGAGCTCGAGGAGAAAGGTCGCCTGTCGGGATCCCAGAGAGAGTTTTTCCGTTGCCGAGCCGCTGCAAGAAGTCAACATCGGTGGCGAGGACGGACCGAGGATCGTCCATCTCGGGACCTCGCTAACCAAGGGCGAGGTCCTGGCCCTAACCAACATACTCAGGGAATACCGTGACGTATTCGCCTGGAGCTTCGCGGACATGTCAGGGATTGACCCGGAGGTCGCCTGTCATCGTCTGCACACCATGAAAGAATTCCCGCCGGTCAAGCAAAAAGCTCGGCACATACCTGCTGCGAAGTCCACTGCAGTGGCGGTGGAGATAGACAAGCTAGAGCGAGCTGGTTTTATACGCGAGGCGCACTTCCCCGAGTGGATCTCCAATATCGTGGCAGTGCCCAAGAAGAGCTGAGCGGTCAGAGTGTGCATCGATTTCTCCGACCTTAACAAAGCATGCCCGAAGGACGGATTCCCCCTTCCGCGAATAGGCGCGCTGGTCGACGCAGCTGTCGGGTTTCGGGCCTTATCTTTTATGGACGGATATTCGGGGTATAACCAGATACCTCTCCACGTCGAAGATCAGGAGAAGATCGCCTTCTATTCTGGGGCGGGCTACCAGAAGCTTTTCTGCTATCGGGTAATGCAGTTTGGACTGAAAAACGCGGGAGCGACCTACCAAAGGTTAGTCACTTAGATGTTTAAGGATCAGATCGGCAGAAATGTCGAAGTTTATGTAGATGACCTCCTGGTAAAGAGTCGAGAGCGAGAAGGGCATGTTGCGGATCTCCGCGAAATCTTCGAAGTGTTGAGAAAGTACCAAATGAGGCTAAACCCGGCAAAGTGCGCGTTCGGGGTGACTTCTGGAAAATTCCTAGGGCACCTGGTCACCCACAGGGGGATCGAGGCCGACCCTGGGCAAATCCGAGCACTTGTCGAAATGCCCGCACCAAGAACCCGACAGGAGGTCCAGAGACTGAGCGGGCGAATTGCCGCGCTAAATCGGTTCATCTCCAAATCCTCAGATAATTGCCGACCTCTTTTCGAGCTACTTCGAAAAGGGGCGAGCATTTGTTGGGACGAAAAGTGTGAGCGCGCTTTTCAAAAGATCAAGGACTATCTGGCGAGCCCGTCAATCCTAGCGGCGCCTAAGGATGGCGCCGAGCTGGGCGTGTACCTGGCGGTCACCGAGAATGCGGTGAGCGGGCTCCTCGTGGTCGAAGAAGCGAAGATAGAGCGGCCTGTCTACTTTGTAAGCCACACGATGCTTCCCGCCGAGCTCCGGTATCGACCAATCGAGAAGGTCGCATTGGCCTTGGTCCTTACCGCGAGAAAGCTTCACCCCTACTTCTCGGCGCACACTGTCAAGGTCATCACGGAGCACCCTCTGAAGAGCGCGCTCTCCAGACCCTCGGTAGCCGGCAAGCTCTATCGATGGTCCGCCGAGCTCGCTGCCTATAGTTTGGAGTATGTCCCTCGAGCTGCTGTCAAAGGGCAGGTTCTCGCGGATTTCTTGGCGGACTTCCCCATAGAAGAACCGGTCCTGTACCAGGAGGTTGAGCCAACTGAGGCACACCCTGGGAAAGCCAGGTTCTTGGGCGGACAAAGTGAGCCTCCTCCAACTAAGCATTCAGAGATAGCGGGCTGGGAGCTATTCGTCGATGGATCCTCCAACGCTTCGGGGGCCGGAATCGGTGTTGCACTAATCGCCCAAGCGATACTCCTCGAAAAATCAGTCCGGCTGGATTTCGCTGCCACCAACAACGAAGCAGAGTACGAGGCACTGCTTGCCGGACTAGAGCTCGCTCAAGAAGTAGGCGCCAAACGGTTGAAGGTCTTTAGCGATTCCCAGCTGATCATTTGTCAAATCAAAGGAGATTATGCCTCCCGGGATACGCGAATGGCGGGCTACGTGGATCTGGTGAAAGGCAAGGCCGCGGAGTTCGAAAAGATCTCCTTCGAGCAAATTCCGCGAGCCGATAACAGGCGAGCTGACGCGTTGGCAAATGCCGCCTCCCTGCTAGGAGGATCGGAAGCTCGCCAGATTTTCATCGAAGTCCAAAGTCAGTCTCGGCTCCAAGTAGCAGAGCCCGCTGTTAACCAAGTATCGGCCGATGTGTCACCAGGCGGATCGATCGCGCCTATTGTTCGTTTTCTCCAGAAGGGCGAGCTCCCGGAAGACAGAGAAGAAGCTCGGCGAATGGAGAAGTGCGCTGGTCGCTATCTCATTCGCTGGGATCGTCTTTTTAGGAAATCCTTCGGCGGGCCAAATCTTCGTTGCATCGAGCACCCCGAAACCGAAGAACTTTTAAATAGCATTCACTTTGGCGAGCTGGGGAACCATGCCGGCGGGTGGTCTCTGGCTGCGAAAGCCCGGAGGCAAGGATATTGGTGGCCCACTCTGGAGCAAGACGCTTTGAAGGCCGCTCAAAGCTGCATCCAATGCCAGAAGCACGCCACAACAAATCATATGCCCGCAGAAGAGCTACATCCTCTGGCGAGCCCCTAGCCTTTTCAGCAATAGGGACTCGACATTTTGGGACCTTTCCCCGTGTCAGCCCGGCAAAAGAAATTCATCTTAGTGGCTACGGACTACTTCACCAAATGGGTGGAAGCGGTCCCGCTAGCTAAGATAGGTGAAAAGCAGGTGAAGGACTTCCTTTGGAAGAATATTTTCTGTCGTTTCGGTCTGCCCCGAGTACTTATCACCGACAACGGCCGTCAGTTCGACAATCGCCTGATCAAGAACTTTTGTGCTGAGTATGAAGTCAACCTAAGGTTTTCCTCTCCGAGGTACCCCCAAAGCAATGGGCAGGCCGAAGCCACGAATCGTGTAATCCTGGACAACCTCAAGAAGAGATTGGAAGGGAAGAAGGGATTGTGGGAGCAGGAGCTCGATGGAGTCCTATGGGCCTATCGCACTACTCCACGCCGCTCAACTAATGAGTCGCCCTTCAGTCTCACTTATGGTTGCGAAGCCGTGCTGCCCGTAGAGGCCGAGCTGCCCACGGAAAGAAGGCTTGCGTCAGAGGAGGTCGACAACGACAAACTGCTCGCCGACTCCCTCGACCAGCTCGAAGAAAGACGAGAGCGCGCCAACCTGCACCTCGCCGGGTACCGGCAGGAAATGAAGCGCGCATACGACAAAAGAGTCCGCCATCGAGCATTCAAAGCCGGTGACATGGTAATGAGAAAGGTTTTCGCAAACACACAAGAGCCTAACGCAGGGAAGCTCGGCGCGAACTGGGAAGGCCCCTACATAGTACGCGAAGCGCGAGGCTCGGGGGCTTACCAGTTGATGACCGCTGAAGGCGACCTGTTAGAGCGACCTTGGAATGCCTTGCACCTCCGAAAGTTTTATGCATAAGACCAGTGGTTTTTTGTAAGTCATTTTCTGAAGAAGTTATGAATGAACGATGGCGGTTTCACCAAAGAATTCAGTCCAGAAGCTCGGCGTAGCAAGAGCACGCATGATCTACGGAAAAGTACAGTCCATCGTCGTATGGACTTAAAGCAAGACCGGGACCCTCAGAGGCCGCCAGTAGGCGACCTTGAGATTCCCGGGGCAGTCCGCCGTTGTGCGGACTTAAAGCAAGACTGGAATCCTCAGAGGCCGCAAGTGAGCGACCTTGAGATTTCCAGGGTAGTCCGCTGTCAAGAGGACTCAAAACCCAACCAGGATCCTTCGCGTTCACCTGCCATGAACGGAAGCATCCTGGCGCGAATTAGGGAAACTTGAGAAGGGCGACCACCCTTTCAGGTAGCCCGAACTTCCCTTGGTAACCCCTCTAAGGGCATGTCCAGTGAACAGGACCTTTGGGGGAATTTAACCGGGCAAGGGGCAACTAGCACTTATTAGTTTCCTTCAAAAATAAAAATGGTTTAAGTCTCTGAGTGTAGGGAAGTTTTTTTTTTAAGTTATTTGGTTCGCTTATCGTTTTCCGGGCTCAGAGATTATATTGAGTTTTAGCGAGCATGCCGAGTTTTTCGTTTGCATATACTTTAAAACAAAATGGTTGAATCGAATTAGTTGCCTCGCCCGGGGTATGACCCTCAAGGCCGCTGCGAAAGGTTTTGGAGCAGACTCATGAGCGGACTCGCAGAAAGAAAGAAAAGAAACACAGAAGAATAAGACACAGAGGCGAGCTCAAAAAGATCTATCATTCATTGTTCAGGTTACATCAATGGGGTTACAAAAGATAGAGCCTAGGCTGGGCCCGCACCAGCACCCTCGTCGTCGCCGCGCTTCCTCTTTTTTGACCTTTCGGCCTTATATTTCTCGATGGCGTCCAGCGCGCCCTTCTGGAGGAGCTCGCCCAGCTGTGACTGGAGACGTTCTCGCTGGGAGTGGAGGTCGCGGAGATGTGCCTCCTTCAGCGCCGCGATCTCGTCCCTGGAGGCCGCCGCTTGGCTGCGAAGCTCGAGAATTTCCTTCTGAGCGGCCTCCTTGGCTTTGGTCGCCTCTTGCAGATCCGCGAGGGCGCGGGCACGAGCATCCTCTACCGAGGCTAGCGCCGTGGTGAGAGTGGCAGCCCGCTGGCGCAGCTGGGCAACCTCCGTATCAACAAAGGCGACCTGCTGGCGCAGCCGGTCCACCTTTGCTCGGAGCTCGCTGGATTGGTCCATCTGGCGAAGACGGTGGATGTGCTCGTCTACTCTCCTCTCCGAGCCATGGAGAGTGTCATCGTAGAGGGCGACCATGTCCCCCGCAACGCTAGCGACCTCATCGGCGAGAGCCCGGCTGACCCGCTCCACCTACGGCAAGGCGAAACAGTTAAAAGAGTTAGAAGAAAGTTAGAACAGGAAGAGAGATTTCAAGCAAAGAAGCGGGAAGGTAATCTTACCTCGATGAGCCGGTTGACGAGGACGATATAGGGAGTCCGGGCGAAAATGTTGCGCCCCAGGATCTCCCGCATGTACTGAGGAGCGCGCTCGGGGTCGCCTGAGGAAGAGCCCGCCTGGCTTCCCTCGGTCGGAGCGGCTGGGGGAGGGGCGGCGGCAGCAGTGTCAGCAGGATCGAGCACCGCTGGGACCGCGACCGGAGCGGGCTCAATCCCTTGAGCGTTGGGGCCATTATCAGTGGCCGGGGTGGCGCTATGGCTCGCCCTTCGTCGGGCTTGCCAGGGTCCGAGGCTTCCGAGCTCGAGCTCGGAAGATCCTCCAGGATGGCCCCCAGGTCCGGGGACCAGTAGACCAGCCCGCCCAACTCCTCCATAAGGGAAGGAGCAGCTGGGTTGTCGGGCGGGGCGATGGTTTGCGAGGCCACTGGGGCGCTGGCCGCTGGAGCGCGGGCAGGAGAGCAGGGAGCAGGGGATGCTGCTGGCCCCCCCAAGGCCGCGGGAGCGGGGGCTGCGGCTGGACCTTCGGAGGTCGCGGGAACCGCGGGCAGTGTCGCGATGGGAGTTGGTGTGGCTGTGGGCGCGGCAGGCGAAACGGTGGGCGCGCTTGGAGCAGTGGGCGCGCTAGAGGCAGTGGGCGCGCTGGGAGCGGGCGCGGCCGGTGGTGAGGTCGCGCTGGGAGCAGGCGCGGCCGGTGGTGAGGTCGTGCTGGGAGCGAGTGCAGGAGGGGTCGAGCTCGGCGGAGCCGGTCCCTCGAAGGGTGGGGGAGGCCCCGCAGTCGCAGGCGCGGGCTCATCTCCCGAAGCCCGTTCCTCGTCGTCGGAGCTGGAGGCAGTGCTGAGATCGTCGGCCGATCCCAAGCCCGCCTCTGCGAGGGCGACCTTCCTCCGCTCCTCGAGGACTCGTTGGAAGGCTTCGCGAGCCTCCTGAACGACATCGTCCTCTCCCGACGGGCGGGCAGAAGGAGCTTTCTTCTTCTTCTTCTTCTTCTTTTGCGAGGCGCCCTCCATCTCTGGGGTCATCACCGCAACAAACAAAATTTTAGAAGGATCACCTGGGAATCCGCGCATCAACACTTCAGCCATTGGGGACTCCACTTCCGCCATGCTGAGAAGAAGCTCGACGCGCGGATCCTCGGGCTCGACAAAGGTAATGCGACGTCGCCGAGGCTCCGGGATTGGGACCCTCGGAGAAAGGATAGAGAGGGTGGTCGCCTGACCTGGGGCTGCTTCGCGGGCTGGTGGCGGCGGCGGGGCGACGTCCTCCTCGCGGAGCATCTCGAGGGTGTCCTTGTCGGCGACCTTGATGGGGGAAGCCCGCTTCTTCCCCTTCTTCGCCGAGGTCCCCGCCCCGGAGGTCGCGGGGGCCGCCACGGAGGTCGAGCCAGCGCGGCAGGAGACCGCCACCTTCTTGCGCATCACCTTCTGCCGAGTGGTGACGATGCCGGTCAGGAGATCTTTCCACAGGAAGGAGAAGTCCGAAGCGAGGACTTTCTCGGGAGTTCGTCCCCCGAGGAAGTGCAAGATCGCGTCGTCGAGAGATTTCTCTCGAGCCGCGGAAATGCACTTCTTCCCCTTAGCCCGGTACTCCGTGATCTCCTTGAAGACGGGCAGGGGCGGCCTGCCAGGGAGAGAAGGGACGCCTGCGCAAGGACCCCGCCAATCGCCTTCGATCACGAAGGGGTACTGCTTCCAGTACCTGTCTTTGTTCTCCACGGCGGAGAACGGAAGCAGCTCGCCAGTGCGGCCAGTAAGATAGAACTGGCCGCAGTCCACCTCGTTGAAGACGGTCCCCGGCTTGAGGAACCATTTCTTCAGGAGGTAGGCGAGGGGGATCCTCACGTTGAGGGCTTCCTCAATTCGAGAAAGCCCGTAGAGGATCCCCCAGGAGTTTCCCGGAAGCTGAGCAGGGCATAAGCCCGCCAGTTCCAGTAACTCGCTGGCGAGGTGGTTCAGGGGGAGCCGGAGCCCTGACCAAACCTGCCCCACGGAGACCGCCGTGCCGGAGAGCGGCCTCCCCGAGCGTGGGAAGGGCAGGATGGCGATCTCCTGAGGGATGTTCGCCGCGGAGCGTAGGCTAGCAGGGATCGGCGCGCCGCCGATATCATTGAACCAGACGACGGCGGGCTCCCTTGAGGGAACCTCCTCCTCGATGCCAGGTTCGCGCACCGAGATGGGAGCAACATTGAGAGGTTCCCCCTGGGAGGATGCAGCAGCAGCAGCAGCAGAAGAGGAGGCAGCAGCAGAGGCCATGAGAGCGGAAAGGCTAAGGCGAGCTGGAAGCGTCTAAGGCGAGCTGAAAGCAAAGAAGGAAGGGAGAGCCGTTTTCACGCAGCGGTAAAAATCGCCCCCCATCCCCTATTTATAGACGGGTGAGAGGCAGGTGAATCGGGCCGCAGTTAATACTCGAGCGCGCCCAACGAGGCGACACGCCGACGGTTGAAGCGACAGCTCGTCTTTCTCCAATCAGGAAGTGCCACGTGGACCACGCGTGGGAAAAAGCTGCGCTGGCACCGACACTGTCCTTTTCTGACAGAGACAAAGGCGAATGAGGAGGGGACACGTGTCTCGCGCCGATCGGGATCTCATGATGAGATTCATTGTATCGACATCGAGTCTCGCACCGCATTTAAGATGAAACGACCGTCGGAGATTTGGAGCGATACCCCAGTCACAAGATTGCCCACGGCAGGTGCCCGAAGCTCGCCCGAAGCAGACCCTGACCGCGTGTGGCAAGCTCGCACCGGAAGATCGCTTGTGGCTGATGCTCCCTGCCCGCCCGGCGTTTGTGAAATACTGGGTGTCAAAACTCTCGACGCAGATCGCCCGCGGCAGGTGCCCGAAGCTCGCCCGAAGCAGACCCTGACCGCGTGTGGCAAGCTCGCACCGGAAGAAGATCGCTCGTGGCTGATGCTCTCTGTCCGCCCGGCGTTTGTGAAATACTGGGTGTCAAAACTCTCGACGCAGATCGCCCACGGCAGATGCCCGCAGCTCACAGGATAGAGGTCGCCAATGACTGGTGCTCTCAATCCGCCAGGCGTGTGCAATAAGACTCCTGAGCAAGCGTCAAAGTCTCCTTGGTCGCTCCCTCAGGAGGGGGTAATGTTGGGGGTAGCTGAAATCCGCCCAGGAGTTCGCCCCCCCCCCCCCCCCCCCCCGTGCTCACCAAATCATCTTGACAGGGAGCGAGATCCACATTGGGTTGAAAAGGTCTTAGGCAAAGAGCTCGCTCAGGAGCTCGCCCAAGCTCGCACAAAAGCTCGCCAAGCTCGCGCAGGAGTTCGCTTGTAGTGGCAGCGGGAGTTAGACCGTCATGCATATAAAGACACCGGCACCACAGACGCCCCCAACTCACCAAGACCCCCCTATTTGGCGAAGAGGTCGCCCCTACGAGGTCCGACTCTTGATAGATATGAAGGGGAAGGTGGAATCATGAAGGGCGAGCTCGCTTTTGCTTCCTCCCTGAGGTCGCCCCAGTAAAGAGGCATAAGGGTTGCCAGGTGTCGAAACCCCCCTGAAGCTACGTGGATGATTGTAATCCACGGAAGCCCGCCAGAGTCAGTTTTGAGACCTTCCAGAGTTGAATATTCTAGAATAGCCACCTGGCAGCAACAAGAAAGATGCTCTCCCCCACTCAAACCGCCTGGCAGGCTCGACGACAAAGAATGTCAGGGGCGCAAGTTCCAAGGACGGTCAGAGACCCACGCGAGCCAGAACGTGGGGGTCTAGAAGGTGCTGGAAAGAACCTCCACATGTCGGGCAACGGTAGGTCGCCAATGTCTATAAATGCCCACCCCCAGGCTCCAGAGTACAGGTTCGAAACCCACATCCCTACCACTTTCGTCTACTATAGCTCGCCGTTGAGCACCTGAGACTGACTTGAGCATCGGAGGGTCTGCGCTCCTAAGGGAGCCAGCCGTTCTTATGCTTTTTCTTTGTCTTGCAGGTTCACCGCACGGACCAGCGAAAAATATCCCCAAACATCAACCATCAAACATTGGTGCAGTAAAACTGGACCAAGGCAACTTAGAAATAGAGGGGCATGCCAAGAGACCTACAAGGCTAGTTGGTGGGTAGGATAACTATGTTGCTGGTTAGGCAGATTAAGCTTGGCAACCAACTTTGTGGGACAATTATAATCCAAAGAGCTGAAATGAAACACCATTCCCATGAGAAGACAAACCTGATAACAAGAAATCAAGTCTCAAAAATTGGAGGTTGCATGTACTTGTGTCTATATATTTTGACATACACAAAACCATGGATGCGTGTAAGCATATGGAAAGATTCAGAGATTAACACTTACCAGAAACATGTGCTGTATGCTTGTGTTGATCAAGGGGAATGCTTCTATTGTATGACGTCATATATGAAAACCATAGCCATAGAACATGCACCTCATCCCTCACTAAGCCCTACCACTTACATGTCCCATTAGGTGCTTTCATGTACATGTTTGTGTTGATCAGGCATTTCTTTGATTTAATTCTTTAACTGGCATTTGCTTGTTTGTGTGTGTGATCAGAATAACAAAGAAACGAAGAAAACTTACTGAAGTGATCTAACCCAATTTAGTGCGGTTTCTACGATAATTGCAACATAAGGCAATAGCAAGATATTCAAGACAGACAATTCATCTAACATGGAGACCACAAAGATTTAGATGCACCTATAGCTCAACATAAATGTGCTTGCACCTCCCATCTGATATCCATCTTTGCTTTTTTCCATGCACTATCATGTAGTTATCACAATGTACTGCCTGTCATATGTCTCCCTACATCCTTCTTAGACTCCAACACTCATTAGATAAATGCAGTAAAGTGACAACATAACTTTGTGAATGGTTTTCTTTCCCAAAAGGGAATGTAATGTAGAAGGCATGTGGGATTATACTATAGAACATCAGCCTAATATGACAACAGAAAGGTTGATGGCAAGGTTGGTTGTGAAGGGGTATAATTGTTAGACCTATGGAACAGATGATTTGGAGACTTCTTCCATGTAGTAAACTTGGTTTTGTCACTGTAATCTGTACAGTATCAGTTGACTTGTTACTAATCGGACCTAGCTTTTTGAAACAAGGTGGATACAAAGAAGTCATATCTACATCTACATTAAAATTTTCCCAAGCGATACTTGGCGATAACGACAAGTCACAACGATAACGATAATTAAATCACTAGTGAAGGTGCGGGCGACATGAGAGGGTACGGGGAGCGACTTTCTGGCGATTCTCAGCCGTCTCTCTGGAACCCTAGGACGCAGCGTCTCCACCAAGATCCAGCTCTAAACCCGAAGGTTCTCAATGGCTTCTGGCGACGGGGGTTGACTTCCGAGCCTTCGATGTGGGTCCGGCACCCAGTAATCAATCCTCAGATCCAGAATGGGCGGTGGCGAGACCAGGAACCAGGGACCCACAGGCGAAGCGATCTCGGGACCCGGCAGGCTTTCTCATAAAGGATCGGCGGCGGGTCTCATCCGAGAGAACCCCGCCATGATGGTGCTGTCAGAGCGGCCTCGGGAGTCGAGAGGTCACGTCCGACCTCTTGGGCTTCTCATCTCTTCGGCCGTCCCGCTCCTTCTTCTCCCTCTCATCTGCCACCTTCCAGCCTTCCCCCTCTTCTCCCCCTCCCATCTCAACCTCCTATCCTTCCCCTCCGTCGTTCACAACCTCCCTCCACCCCTGTTGATTCCCCTTCGTCTGGAGATCAACGACCTCGTCCTCCTTTCCCTCAAGGTAGCTGTTTCCGGTGTGGTAGCAAGGATCATCTTCGATCCTCCTGCCGGAACGCCATGGTCTGTTGGATTTGTCGTGGGATCGGACACTCCTCGGTGGTCTGCCCTCTTAGGGTCATCAGGGCTCCATCAGTCCACAACCAGCCGGCTTTTCACCCTCCCACTCCTCCCAGGGCCTTCCCTTCAGCTTTTGTTTCCATCCCAGACTCTTTCGCTTCCCACGCCTTAGTGGCTAAGCTGGAGTCCTGCGCAGTTATCACCACCTCTGATGATTCCCACAGGCCTGAGGACATCTCTTCGGCGTTCAAGACCTTCTGGCAGTCTGAATGGTCTTTCCCCACTTGGAGCTTAGGCCCTTCTGAGTTCCTTGTTGAATTCCCATCCCCCTATGCCAGGCATTCAGTAGTCAGTAGAGTCTCTATTGATGTTGGCCCCCTCCGGCTTCAGGCCTCTGCTTGGACCCCTTCTCACCGTTCCTCAGGTGTTTGCTCCCACTCTCTTGTCAACCTTTTTATCTCTGGAGGTCCGATCCCTTGCTGGAACCGCCCCTCTATGCAGTCCCTCCTTGCTGAGTTTGGAGAAGTTGTGGATGTGCGCAATGATTTCGAGGCGACGAACGATCTGCATGAGCTGGTGGTCTCCTTCCGATCGATCAACCCGTCTCTTATTCCCGCCTCGTTAGTGGCTCGTTTTGGGGATTTCTTCTTCGATTTGAGCATCCGGGTTTCAGAGATTTCTTCCTCGGCGTCTCCTTCCTCAGGGCCATCCTCAGAAGCTGGGTTTGCTCCAATCCAACAGGAGGGCGGTCAGACCTCGCAGCAAAGGGACCAAACCCGGTCCCCAGGTTCAGACTCAGGCCGGGCGTCGCCCGGACCGGTAAGTCCCAGACCGGTAAGCCCAGTAACTGGTTTCAATTCTCCGGGAGGTTCGGGCCCTCCCGATTCTGGGGATCCCTTGATTGTTAATCCCGCGATTCACACAGATGCAGTTTCTCCCCCTCTTGATTCTGGGGATTCCCCTGAGATTGAGGAACCGATTCGAGCTTCCCTTGTGGAGTCGGATGTCTCCGAGGGGCCTCTGGAATCCGACCCTGTTGGAGATACTCTGATAGCTCCCTCTGTGGCTACAGGGGCGCTGAGCTTCCGGACGTACGTCAGAAGGACGCAGAGAACCGGAGACCTGATGTGCAATCTGCGTAGCTTTCTGGCGTCGCGAGCTGTGGAGGATTTTGGGCTTCTCTTGAATCTGCTGGATCCGGAGTCGATCGTGCAGATTGCGACTTCCTGTGGATTCTCTTTTGGGGGCGATGTGGAAGCGGCCAAGGAGTTTTTGGTGTCTTCTCAGACTTTGGAAAAGGAGAGAGTTTTGGCCTCCGGCCTGTAATTGTAATGTTAATACTTTCCTGGAATGTTAGGGGTTTGGGTGATATTGATAATCGTCGGGCTGTTTCCCTCTTCTGCTCTCTCCACAGGGTTGATGTAGTTTGCCTCCAAGAGACCAAGACTTCCCAGCCGGACCAGTCCTTCCTTCGTAGTCTAACAGGAAACAGAATCTCCCGCTGGGAAACCCTGGATGCTAACGGTTCGTCTGGCGGGATCCTCGTTGGTTGGAGAGAGGACCTTTTTGATTTTCTCAGTTCCAATGTCGGAGTTTTTTCTCTTTCTGTCTCCCTCCGCTCTCGACGTGACAACGCTGTCTGTGTGTTCACCTCGGTGTATGGCCCCAATGATTTGTCCGTTCGGCAGGTTTTCTGGGATGAGCTTTCCTTGTTTCGGGCTTCGAACCCAGGGGCCTGGGTAGTGGGAGGAGACTTCAATGTCACCCGGTTCAGCCATGAGCGACGTGGGGGGCCAGGCCACAGGGGGGCGATGGAAGACTTCTCTAACTTTATTCGGAGCTTTGATTTGACAGACCTTCCCCTTCAGGGTCGACTTTTCACGTGGTCCAATAAGAGGGATTCACCTTCGTTTGCTAGACTGGACAGGTTTCTTACCTCAGGAGAGTGGGATGCCCTTTTTCCCAACTCTATTCAGTCCTCTCTTCAGTCAGTAGTCTCGGATCATGTCCCCCTACTTTTGGATACCTGTCCTATTCTTGGCAAGCCTCAGAGGAGATTCGGTTCGAGAAAGCTTGGAGAGAGAGCCCGGGGTTCGATGATCTTGTTCGCAAGTGGTGGTCGCAGACTCCGGCGGACTTTAACTCTGCTCGGAACTTAGTCCGCAAGTTTCGAGTTCTTCGGCAGAAGATTCGAGGGTGGGAGCGATCCGAGTTTGGCCATGTTCTGACTAAGAAGAAGGTTCTTCTTCAGGGTATCGGTTTTCTGGAAGCTAAGGAAGAGCTCACTCAGCTTTCAGAGGGAGAATCGCAAGACCTGCTTCGTTCTCGACAGGATCTTCTTGAGATTTTGAAGCGAGAGGAGATTATGTGGAAACAGCGCTCGAGAGACAGATGGGTGCTGTTAGGGGACCGGAACACCTCTTACTTCCACAGGGTTGCGACTCAGAGAAGGAAACAGAATTTCATAGGGAGCCTAGAAGTGGGGGGCCAGATTTATACCGGTACAAATTCTATCCTGCTAGGGGTTGGTGACCATTTTAAGAATTACTTCCGGTCACTGCCTTCCTCCTCAGCCTCGCTGGACTGGCTTAATCTTCCTATGGGTCGGCTTCCAGATGGATTGGACATCGACAGAGCTTTTTCGGCTGAGGAGATCCGGAGAGCTGTGATGGAGATGAAAGGAGATGGGGCTCCTGGTCCGGATGGATTCCCGATGGTCTTCTTTCAGGCCTTCTGGGACTGCATCTCCCCGGACGTTATCCGCTTTGTCCAAGACTTCTTCTCAGGTGCGGCCTCTCTCCATAGTCTTAACTATTCCATCCTTGTTCTCATCCCGAAGCGTCCGGGGGCTGAAGCAGTCTCAGATTTCCGCCCGATAAGTCTTTCTAACTGCATCTACAAGATAGTCACGAAGATTCTAGCGAACCGGATGGCCCCCTTTTTGGACTCGATCGTCAGCAAATCCCAATCTGCTTTCATCAAAGGACGCCTTATTTTAGATAGCGTTGCTTCAGTTCAGGAGGTCATTTGTCATCTGAAGGAGCGGAAAGAAGAGGGTCTCATCTTGAAGCTTGACTTTGAGAAGGTATTCGATAGGTTACATTGGGACTTCATTCTCTCTACCCTTAGAGCTAAAGGGTTCCCGGATATTTGGCTGCGTTGGATCTCTGATTGTCTCTCTTCTTCCAAGATTTCCTGTTCCGTGAATGGTGAGTTGGGCAGCCAATTCCTCGTGAAGAAAGGGCTGAAGCAGGGTTGTCCCATCTCTCCCTTTCTCTTTATCCTCGCAGTGGATGCTTTCGATGCTATCTTACTTCGGGCTAATGCGATTAACCTAATCCGTGGTATCCGAGGTAATTCTTGGCACATATCCAACCTTCATTTCGCTGACGATACTATCCTCTTCTGTGAAGCGAAGCTTGATCAAATTGCAATGCTGAAGATCATTCTTTATGGCTTGGAGTATTGCTTAGGACTGCGTATTAATTTCAATAAGAGTTCTATTTTCTATGTGGGAGCCGCAGAAGATGTAGCCGTTAAAGCCTCCAGGCTTCTGAACTGTAGATTGGACACACTACCGATGAAGTACTTAGGCCTTCCAATCAGCAACAGACCCATTTCTCGGGCTCAATGGTCTAAAGTTGTCGAGAAAGTGGACTTGCGCCTCTCGAGTTGGAAGAGCAGACACTTGTCTCTCGGAGGACGTCTTTGTCTGGTTAATTATGTACTCTCCTCCATTCCGTCCTATTATTTGGCGTTCTACTTTGTTCCTTCTTGGGTGATTAGGAAGATTGATAGTATCAGAAGCCATTTCCTTTGGAGAGGAGCGGATGGA
Source organism: Chamaelirium japonicum (assembly GCA_947650365.1). Lineage (NCBI taxonomy): Eukaryota > Viridiplantae > Streptophyta > Magnoliopsida > Liliales > Melanthiaceae > Chamaelirium > Chamaelirium japonicum. Next base: position 77,019,164 of record OX393552.1, on the reverse strand, counting down.
ACCTCGGGATCTTACCACCTTGTCAAGTGGGGTGTCGCTTGTAAATCCAAATCTCAAGGGGGATTGGGGATTCTTAATTTGAGAGACTTCAATTGAGCGCTGCTTGGAGAATGGTGGTGGAGATTGCAGAACGACCATGGTGATCACTGGTCGACCATCATCAGAGATCGATACTTTAGGCGGTTTTCCCCTCTTCAAGCGAAGAGCCGAAGGTCGGGGAAGATCTCACCATTCTGGAAAGGTATTTGTCGAGTTGGGTCAGCCTTCCGTTGCGGTACCAAGCTGGTTCTAGGGGATGGGAGGAACATCAAATTCTGGCTTGATCAATGGGTAGGTGATATCACTCTCGCCTCTCTCTTTGCTGATCTTTTCGATCTGGCGTGGGACCAGAATGCTTCAGTCCATTCCCAGGTTTCAAGGTCTAGAGGTGATTTCTCTTGGTCGGTGAAGTTCAGGAGGATTCTTGACCCTTCGCAACAGGATCAGCTTGCAGAACTTTACCGCATCCTTTCTTCCTTCATGCTCTCTCCGGCCAGAGATTCCTCTATCTGGAAGTGGGAAGCCTCAGGAGCCTTCTCGATCCGTTCTTTCTACAGATTCTTTAATGCAGGAGGGTTAATCTGTCCGATTGCTTCGCACCTTTGGAGATCTCCAGCACCTCTCAAGACCAGGATCTTTATGTGGTTGGCGATAAAGGAGAGGATTCTCACCAGAGTTAATCTCCGCCTTCGGAATAACCCGAATGTCCCAGACTCTTCCTGCCCACTTTGCCTAGCCCATAAGGAGGATGTTGACCATCTGTTCCTTCGCTGCTCCTACTCCCGAAAGCTGTGGAGGATGCTTAAGCACAGATTTCTCGTTAAGGGCCACCCAGGTTCTCTACGATCGTTATGGACTCTTTGGCGCTCTAAGAGGATCAGCAGTAAACTCAGGTCGACATGGGATCTTCTAGTTATTGGTATCTGTTGGTGCATTTGGAGAGAGCGGAATGCTAGAGTCTTCTCTAGAGTCCAGCTGTCTATAGCAGCAGTCTGGGAGAAATTCAAGAGGATGGTGCAAACCTGGTCCACAGCCTTCTCTCCTAAGCAATCGGAAGATATGTTTCCTTTTCTTTGTTATCTGTAACCTCTTTCTTATTTCTATTTTAATAAAATAGCTTGGGGTATGGCTTAACCCCATCCTCTCCCCCTCGGAGAGGAATTCCTCAAAAAAAAAAAAAATTTCCCAAGCATATATATGGAGCAACAACTTAGTTGCTTGGGTAGGGAGGGGGGGGGGGGAATAAGTATTGTGAGTTGAAGAAGTTAGACCATCCCAACCATAGGTTTCATATGTTTAGTTAGTTAATTTAAGAGGACTTTTAACTGAGATAGTGTGGGTTTATTAATTAGTTTATGAAATACAGCCCCCCTCGTAATATCGCTAGAGCTGTGTTGACGACATAAAAATCGTCGGAAGTGATATTGAAGGCACAACAAGGCTAATCAAGTTCAAGAGCTGAGCATTTTGCAGGTGGCTTCCCGGCCCCATCTGCAAGCAGCAGCCAACCCAGCAGGGTTGACAACCCCACCGGCAATCCCCCGCACCTAGACGGGCACCAGTAGGCAGCTGCCAGCCCTCCAGGCTGACCCCACCAGCTTCAGCATGGCCACCGCCAGGCCCGCCCGTAGCCGCCAACTGCACCACGAGTCTCGTCGACCATTTTGACGACAATTGTTGAATGTCCGGCCTCGTTATGGAAGCAATCAACCCTCGACGTCTTATCTGGTGCATGCGTTGCTTCACTATCTTGCTTCCAAGATCCTTCAAAAGCGTTTGGAATCAATATGCAAATTTAGGTGGTGTTCTTCCAACTCTTTACTTGTGACTTGGGTGATATCAATCCGTGATTAATTATTTCAACCTTCCCAGAGTATTATCAAGCCTAGAGGCTATTTTAGAACAACATAAAATTGTTGGTTTGATTAAAACCTTTACATTACATGAACCTGCGACTTTGTGTTGAAATCTTTTGAGCCATGATTAAATCCAATGAAACCCTTTGTATACAATTTAATAGTCTCATTAATAATAGATCACTACCAAACCTTGTGGAATTTATTTGTTCCCAAAGATCACCCTCTCAAGGAATATAATTTGTTTGCACATAGGATTGCAATTATAGGACATAGTATTACATAATCACAGTATCTTAATTCAAGAAACCCTACAAATAAACTATTATATTATCTTTAATTATTATTTACAAGAAAATTAATGATCTTTATTGCATCATTCACAACTTGCACGATAGTTCTGCATCACTAACATTGAGTCAACCATCCTAATGATCGAGATAAATCACCCTATCATACAGAAATCAGGTGTGATACAATTATTCAAATAAAGTGCCTAGCTTATCACTGATTGTGAACCTAGGAAGCACGGACACTTCCCCAGGCCCCCCGTACCTGTGTCCGACACATGTCGGACACCAACACTCATTGGACAAGCATGTGCCATGTCCCATGTGCTTCTGGGAACCAGACACTCGTCGAACACTCAATGGACACGCGTCGGACACGGCAGGTTGACGGGTTGTTTGATATAGGGTCGGGTCATGTGATTCACTTGTCAGGCTAGTTGGGACGGACGATTACGATTCAGTTTTGGCTTTAACCTTGTAGACACACGAATTTCGTCGGACCCGAACCCGACTTACGTGGGCCGACGCGGATGCAAACCCGACACGCGGACCCGACTCGCACCTAGCAAAGAGGAGCGGACCCCACACTTCAAGGGGGGCCGGCCCCTACTAGGGTCCGAACCCCATGGGGGCCGGCCCTAGTAGGACCCGAACCCATGGAGGGGCCGGCCGGCCCTGCAAGGAAGGAAAAGAAAAGAAAAGAAAGAAAAGAAAAGGAAAGAAAAGAAAGGAAAGAAAAGAAAAGGAAAGAAAGGAAAAGGAAAGAAAAGGAAGAAAAGGAAGCAAATACCGCCATGCGCGGGGGGAGGTTGCGTATGACGTCTGCACACACGCGGATCTGCGCCGATCCCTCGATCCGACGCACAAGACGAAGCGCCCGATCGCCATCGATTTCGTGTGCGAAATCCAGCCATAATTGCCTCGCCAGAAAAGGAAAACAAATAAACATTATTCCCCTAATCAATGGATGAATAAATCCAGGGTAATTATGAGAGAGATACAAAAGGGATTTAAAATTAAAAAGTTCTCATATCTCTCTCCCCACCCCTTTGCCTATAAATAGAGGGGGTGGGGGAAGGTTCAAGAGGTCGATGGTTGAAGACTGAAGACGAAGCACGGGAGCTCTGCAGAAGAGGAGACGCTTCTTCATCGACCCAAGGCTTCACGAGGCACGGTCAAGCCTGCCCTGTCGGGATTGGCTTACCGAAAGCTCTCATCAACGTGAAGACCCTTGCACACGAAGATCAAGACTTCGACTCCGTGCACGAAGAAGAAAGCTCGGAGAAGAAGACCCTTCGACTCCGAAGACGCCAGAAGCAAAGGCCGGAGAAGAAGCTCGGAGCGGCACTACCCCGTCGGCTCCAACAAATCCTCGATCCCGATCAAGCTCCAAAGCCCGGAGGAGAGAAACGAAGCGTCATCACCCCGTCGTCTTCGACAAACGCCTGCGCCATCCACGAAGAAGAAAGCCTAGAGCAGATCGTCTGAAGCGTCGTTACCCCCGCCGTCTTCATCAACAAAAGCCGACGCTACAACCGTCGCACGGAGACCGTCGCTACCCTCGTCTTCATCAACAAAAGCCGACGCCACAACCATCGCACGGAGATTGGTGCTACCCCCGCCATCTTCGAAAGCATCCTTCGACTCCGATCACGCCAAAGAAGCCCGGAGAAGAAAAGAAGTCCAGTCGGCACGCAAACCGTCGAAGCACCGGAGAAGTAGCCCACGTCATTCGAAAAAGAAGATCGAGTTGACGCTAAAGCTAAAGCCTTCGCAAGAAGCCAAAGCAAAGCCCCAGTAAAGCCCGCACCAAAGCAACGCAAGTGCCAAAGCCAAGCGACTACGCCGGCCACGAGCAAAAGCACCGCACGTTCTAGCAGATACGACGCGAAGTCCGGAAGAACGAAAGCATCGCAAGTCTCTCCCGGCTACGTCCAAACGCAAGCGCCGAAGCAAAGCAAAAGCCAGAGCCACGCCGGAGTCAAGCCGAAGCCAAAAAGCCGAAGCCAAAGCCGACGCCAAAAGCACGATCGACGCCGCGAACCGACGATCAAGGACGCCGAGGTCAAGCAAGGAGCGAGGAAGACACGAAGACCGAGGAACGAAGCCGGAAAACCCCTAGCCGAGAAAGCGCGAAGCACGGAAGGGACAAAGCAACGGTGGACATTCCTTAGCCTCTCCAAAACCCTCACCCTGTAAAGACCCCTGTCCTGGGCAGCCCCTTCAGAGCTCTCGCACGAACGCCACGTGGAGACGCGGATCAAAGGGATCCTCCAGAAGGTCTTTCCCACAATCCCCTGATCAAAACTCGCCGCAACCCGGACTCGCTACACCCGAGCCACCCGGGTCCCGGCCACACTTGTAATCTGGTTTTGCGCAATAAAGACGACCCGTGCTTTTTCCCGCGCTACAAACCTATCACATGTTTCAGATAGGTTGAAGCCAAACCTGAAACACAGTCGTTCTTTCCATATCATTTAGGGCTGTGTGTAATTCACCAATCGGGCTGGGTATAACTAACAGTTGCGATTCATTATGCATTAAATTTTTATTTTAGTTGTTTTCTATGAGGTTTTTCCAGTTATTGAAATATATATAAATTATAAATAACATAAAATATAAATAAAAAGTATTAATTTATTTTGCCGTGTCCCCGCCGTACCCGTGCCATTTTTTAGGATTTGCCATGTCGGTGTACCCGTGTCCCCATACCAGTGTCAGTGCTTCTTAGTTGTGAATTATATTATAAGTTAAAAGATAATGGTGATTTCAATCTCCTGTGCAAGAACTACACTTATTCTACACACCTAATCACCTACAGTGTCATTTGTGGGCCCTGACACGTCTATATGTGATGAATCATAATATATACTATGAACACCCAATGAATGAAATAAAATTGAATCTCATCAATAAATGATATTCATTAAACTATGAAAAATGTCGAAGAACTGCTTTTAGAGCACAATCCTAGATATATTTGGTTTCATCCACCTTAAAATTAATATCTCCGAGAATCTTTGAAAAAAGTAGCTACTGATTCAAAAAACAACTCCAAGAAAGAACAGTAAATGGAAGAAGAAAAACCTGATATAAGAGATGAAAAAAGACAAGGTGATGAGGAAAACGATGTTTACCCAGTTGCTGCCTATAACCAGCCACTGCATTTCTGCCCAATTACATAGACAACAAAGGCTGTCCAAATATATTATTTTTGCGACAGATCTTACAATAAACCCATTGCCAAATAAATTTATTCTTCAAACCAAACAACATGAAGTTCTTACTATTATATTAAGGAATGGAACATGCATAAAGCCATACCTATCCTTATGATGAGAAGCACCAAATTTATCATAAAACATTAATTAACCATTTATCAAATTTTCAACTAGTATGCAACAATTTTTCCCAATAATTGTACATTTGAATAATCAGCATGAAAAAGAAGCAATATTTTTAAACAAACATATAACAAGGTGAAAATAACTGATGAAGAAAAATTTGTAAACATGACAAATAATGCTCACACCTTTGAAGCAACCGCATGGCATATGAACTAGCTGCCAAGGATGGTATCATAGAACTCTGGTTCTCATAGTTGCCCATAAAATTTCTTAAGCTAGGAACTTCATGGGAAATATAGTTGCCCAGGTTTTCATAGATCATCACATGTGCTGCAGCATCAGTTGTACTTAAGATATTTTTTTAAAATTCAAACTTAAATAAATGTAAATCAGTGTTAACAAATATAGATTAAAAAAAAAGTAAAAAAGCACCACTTACATCCAAACATCTTCTCCACAGATTTAATGAGGATATGAGAAACTTGGTCACTCGGAGAACATAAACATTGGAAGCAGTCTTCAGGAATAACAACACGAGTAGGCGGTTTGGTGTATTCAATAGGTAATGGTAGCAAAACACGACCTACTCGAGCTAAGGTCATAGGGTCTCTAGCGAACCATCCTGGACGAAAGTTGTGTCCACAACCACAAAAGAGGATCCATTTAATAGCATAGAGTAGGAAAAGGTATACAGCAATTTATTTTTCTTCTTTTCTTTTTTTGAAGTAATAATTGACATCGAATCAGAACCCATATTACATTCTTTGAACTGAAGATTCTAAATTAGTTACAACTTACAAGTCATTTCCCAGAAGTGCCACAACAATTCCATTGTAAAAAAAAGTGAAACAAAAGATACAATTATATGTATCCACATCTTGAGATATGTACATATTGACTGCTTCAACCACCATTACGGCCTATGATAGTAAAAAATCACCACTTCATTATTGAAAAAGTTCTGGATACTAGCAACTGCATGAATCAAATTATGGTCTCTGCATTATTTACGTTAAGACATGCAAAAGCAAATGAGAACCAGCAGAACAGTGTGCATATGTATGCATCCATGAAAGTATTCTAGATCTTCAAATTTTCAAAATACCACTTCTAACTTCGGGGAATGTATGGCTCTTCATGTTGATTGTTCAGTAGGATAACTGAATCAAGCACTGTAATAGTTTGGGTAAGTGGTAATTGAGTGATACTAACAAGTGGGAAGCTTAGTGACTAACTTTAATGATCTTACAACATTAAAATGGACCTTAAAACCGCGGTTAACCAATGAAACATAATCCAATGTGTTAGGAGATGACGGCTAGGGTTTGGAGAGGAATGGAATACTCTCTATTGAGGGACTCAAGCCCAATATATATGTACATGTATGACCATACAACCCGACCCGACTGTACATGTAACCCGACCCGACTGTACATCTCTATACATTAACACTCCCCCTCAAACTCACGGTGGATCATGAACTGAGAGTTTGCCGATAAAGTGCCGGAAGCGAGCAATCGTAAGGGGCTTCGTTAGAAAATCAGCAGTCTGCTCCGATGATGGAATGAATGGCAAGGAGATGGTATGGTCGAGAAACTGTTGGCGAACGTAGTGACAATCAACCTCAATGTGTTTTGTTCGCTTGTGCAAGACCGGGTTGCTAGCAATCTGAATAGCACTCCGGTTGTCACAGAAGAGAGGCGTGGGTCTGGATATCACAACGCCCAAGTCGAGTAGAAGGCGACGAAGCCAGACAATCTCTGCGGTGGTGGAAGCCATAGCCCTGTACTCGGCTTCGGTGCTGGAGCGAGCAATAGACTCCTGTTTCTTACTGCGCCACGAAATAAGAGAATCATCAAGAAACACACAGTATCCTGTAGTAGAGCGGCGAGTGGCTACATCTCCTGCCCAATCTGCATCGGAGTAGGCACGCAGCACCAACGGAGAGGTGGAGGGAAACAGTAGAGAACGAGTGACGGTGCCTCGGAGGTAGCGGATAATCCTAAGGACAGCTGCATAGTGAACTGAACGTGGAGCCTGAATAAACTGACTGACAATGCCAACAGCATGGGCAATGTCTGGCCGGGTCATGGTGAGGTAGACGAGCATCCCAACCAGCCTCTGGTAGCGGGAGACATCCTGGAGCGGCTCACCATCCGTAGCTAGAAGCTTCAAATTGAGCTCCATGGGTGTGTCAGCAGTGCGAGAGTCAGTAAGAGCAGCATCAACAAAGATGTCGGAGATGTACTTTTGCTGGGAGACCAACAGACCACGAGCTGACCGGGCAATCTCGAGGCCCAGAAAGTAGCGAAGAGAGCCCAGATCTTTCATCTCAAACTAACTCTGGAGGTGACGCTGAAGGGATGCTATGGTGGCACTGTCATCCCCGGTGATGATCATATCATCCACATAGAGAAGAAGAACTGCAATACTCTGACTGGAGGAGCGTGTGAACAGGGCATAGTCGGAGTGGCGCTCAACAAACCCGGCGGCCAGGACTGCACTGTGGAATCGCTCAAACCAGGCACGAGGGGCCTGCTTGAGCTCATAGATGGCTCGGCGCAACGACACACGTGCCCTGGAGGAACTGAAACGCCCGGAGGAGGAGCCATGTAGACTTCCTCGGAGAGGTCACCGTGGAGGAACGCATTGGTGACATCCATCTGATGGAGAGGCCACCCTCGAGCAGCTGCCACAGCTAAGAGGGTGCGCACAGTAGTTATCCGAGCAACTGGAGCAAACGTCTCCTCGTAATCAATCCCATACTCCTGGGAGAAGCCACGAGCAACGAGGCAGGCCTTGTGCCGCTTAATTGATCCGTCAGGTCGAGTCTTGACCTTGAATATCCACTTGCAGCTAACAGGCACCACACCTGAGGGACAAGGCACCAAATCCCATGTCTGGGTCCGCAGAAAAGCCTCAAGCTCAACTGACATGGCCTGCCGCCACTCTGGATGTAAAGCTGCCTCACGGTACGATTGGGGCTCCCGGTGGGTGTGTAGAGCAGTAAGAAAAGCCTGATAAGATGGCGAATAGGAGGCAATGGCAGAGTAGCCAGAGGAGTCAGGAGAGTCAAAGGGAAAGGCAGAGTAGCCAAACCTGTCCGGAGAGTAGTTATATCTATCAGGAGGGTGATGTTCGCGCGCTGGGTAGCACCGAACAGGAACAGGATCCACAACCGGAGAGGAGGGGGCAGCAGCATCAGGCGAGGGAGTACCAGGGTGAACCGACTCTAGAGGAGGAGCTGCAGACCGACGAACATAGATACGAGTAACAGGTGGTGGTGGAGGTGGCGAGGGAGACGGAGGAGGTGGTGGTGGTGGTGGTGGTGGTGGAGGTGGCGGGGAAGATGGAGGTGGAGTAGGCGTGGATGGGGCAACAGAAATCGGGGGTAGAACGGGAATGTGGAGATGTGATGAAAGCGAGAAGGGTGACGTAGGAGGCAAGGAAAGATCCCGAGACTCAGGGGAGAAGTACGGGACATCCTCAACAAAGGAAACATGATGTGAGACACGGATTCGGCGAGCCAAGGGATCGTAACAACGATACCCCTTGTGCTTTCGACTGAGCCTCAAGTGAACACACCTAACAGATCGCGCAGAGAGTTTGGTGCGCTCATGGGAAGGAAGAAGAACGAAGCACGTGCAGCCAAACGTGCGAAGAAGAGAGTAGTCAGGTAAGCTGGAGTGGAGGCGCTCATATGGGGTGGCACCGGACAGAGGAGACGACGGAGTGATATTGATGAGGTGGACAGCCGTCATAACAGCTTCAGCCCAGTAGGAGTGAGGAACAGACGCAGAGAGAAGCAAGGCTCGTGCGGTCTCAAGGACATGACGATGCTTGCGTTCGGCAACGCCGTTCTGCTCATGGGTGTGGGGACATGACTGCTGGTGAAGAGTGTCGTGAGACTGAAGAATCTCACGCATCTCAGAGGAGATATACTACTTGGCACAATTAGATCGAAAGGTCTTGATGCGCCGACCAAACTGAGTGTGTATCATAGTGGTGAATCTCCTAAAGATGTGAGGGACTTCAGACCGATGACGCATAAGATAAACCCAGGTGCACCTAGAGTAGTCATCGATAAAACACACATAATACATGAAACCCGAAATAGATGCAACAGGAGCGGGACCCCAAATGTCCGAATAAACTAAATCAAATAAAGCATCAGATTGGGAAGCACTAGAAGAGAATGGAAGAGCTAGATGCTTTGCCAGTCTACAACCCATACAAACAGAGAGGGGCGAGAAGGACGCTCGACCCAAAGCGCCCAAACGGAATATGCTTTTGAGCCGATCACTCGATATATGACCTAACATTCTGTGCCACAGGTCGGCATCAGAGGTAGCAGACATGACAGACGCAACAGGAACGGAAGACACATGTAGATGGTCCAGCTGGTAAAGTCCTCCTGCTTTACGACCCAGCCCAATCCTCTGACCCATCCGTGAATCCTGCACAACACAAACAGAAGGGGTGAAGGTGACAGTCAGGCCAGAGTCGCAAAGAGAACTGATAGAGATCAGATTAATGTTAAAACGGGGGGCATGATGGACATGGGGTAGGGTCAGGCGACCAGAAGAGTCAGAGGTAGTAGTGATGGATCCACATTGCGGAATAGGGACGAGAGTCCCATCCGCAGTGCGAACCTCCTGGTGGGTGGTAATGGGAGAACAGTCAGTGAGGACAGTGGAGTCAAAGGTGAGGTGACAGGAGTCACCCGAATCGAAGATCCATGGAGTAGTTTTACCAGAGGTGGCAGACAAGCCGTGAGCAGTCGCGGAGCCGGTGGAGGCTAGGTGGCGAAGAAGGAGCTCCTCAAGGCGCTGAAGACGGTCCGGCTCAGGCTGAGAAGGTGTTGTGGTAGCAGTGGGGAGCGTCGAGGCCTCTACAGTAGCCGCTGTACCACCAAAGTAGCGGAAGGAGGACGAACCACGTCCACGGCTCCGTCCACCTCGACCGCCGCGTCGATCGTCACGGGAAGCCGAAGCCCAGCGTGAGGCTCTCTCATCCGGACCCCAGTGGGGGTTGCGTGGAGGACGTGTAGGGCATTCGTGCTTCATGTGTCCGGGCTCCTTGCAATAGTGACAGAAGACAACCTCATCGGAGAACCCGGCCACCAGGACAGTGTCGGAGCTAGGAGCAAGTGGAGGAGGACGAGCACCCTGAGTCTGAAGGCGAGTCTCCTCATCGACTAAGGCGAGTAAAGCATCCTCTAGCCGAGGGAGTGGCTCACAGTGCAGGAGCTGAGCAGCGATGAGAGCAAAGTCCGGCCGAAGCGCTACCAGGAACTGGTGCAAGTGGCCCTCATCGAGGTAGCGCTGGAAATCCCGAGAGCGGGGGCAAGCACACCGCTCCGGGATCAGGGAGTCCAGCTCATGCCAGTATGCACTTATCAGACTGAAGAAGTTCTGAATCGTGCGCTCCCCCTGACGTGCAGACTGCGAGTCACATATAAGCTGATGTCGGCGTGCGCCGCCGCGCGGGAGAAACCGGTCCCGGAGATACTCCCACATCGCGCGCGCTGTAGGAAAGCGGCCGATGGGAGCAAGGAGCGGACGAGCAACAGAGTCCAGAAGATACGCCTGGATGGCCTGATCGTGGCGGCGCCACGTGAGAGCAGCAACCGTGGCTGCCGTGGTAGCAGTCGCAGCAGAAGACGCGGCACTGCTGGTGACAGAGGAGCCGGAGTAGCCAGCTGGAGGAGGATCATCGCCAGTGATGTGACCCCAAAGATCGCGACTGGAGAGCGTGGCCTCGACGGTGAGCGACCAATCAGGTCAGTCGCTGGCCAAGGACAACTGAAAGGTGACCGCCTTCAGCGGTGGAGAGATCGCAACGACGGACGGCACCGGAGGAGACGCCATGGAGGAAACTCAAAGGAGAGGGGAACCGGGAGAGGGTGTGCGAGTGATGGGGAGAGGTAAGGGAGGGGCGGGAGGGGCTGGGGAGGGGGCAGGAGTGGTCCGGGGGGGGCTGTCGGGGCAGAAGGAGGGGGCGGGGGGGGGCTGGGGAGGTGGCGGGATTGGTCGGGGGGGGCTAGGGAGGGGGCGGGAGTAGCCGGGGGGGGCGAAGGAGGGCTGGGGAGGGGGCGGGAGGGGGCTGGAGAGGGGGCGGGAGTGGCCGGGGGGCTGTCGGGGCAGAGGAAGGGGGCGGGGGGGGGGGGGGGGGGGGGGGGGGCTGGGGAGGTGTCGGGATGGGTCGGGGGGGCTGGGGAGGTGGCGAGATGGGTCGGGGGGGGGCTGGGGAGGTGGCGGGATGGGTCGGGGGGGCTGGGGAGTGGGCGGGGGGGGGCGGAGGAGGGCTGGGGAGGGTGCGGGAGGGGCTGGGAAGGGGGCGGGAGTGGGCGGGGGGGGGGGAGTGGGCGGGGGGGGGGGGGCGGAGGAGGGCTGGGGAGGGGCTAGGGAGGGGGCGGGTATGGCCGGGGGGGGGGCTGTCGGGGCAGAGGGAGGGGGCGAGAGTGGTCGGGGGGGCTGTCGGGGCAGAGGGAGGAGCTGGTGGTGAGCTGCCGGGTGGAGGAGAGGCCGGAGTTGGCTGTCGTCGTCGCGCGAGAAACCCTAGAGCTTTGATACCATGTTAGGAGATGACGGCTAGGGTTTGGAGAGGAATGGAATACTCTCTATTGAGGGACTCAAGCCCAATATATATGTACATGTATGACCATACAACCCGACCCGACTGTACATGTAACCCGACCTGACTGTACATCTCTATACATTAACACAATGCATTTGAGAAAAATTGCTATGGAGAGAGCTTATATAATAAGATTTTAGTGTGTTGCCAAACCTTGCAGAAACTACACATATCAAGCTGTGAATTGGTGAGGGAGCTCTCTGCTGGACTTAGGGAAAAGGGAGGGGGAGAGATGTGGTCGCGGTGAAGGGAGAAGGGGGGCATCTGATGCGAAACAAATGCGGGTGGGCAGGAAATCAGTAGTTTAATTGTCCTAGCAATGTTTCGCTATGAATTAAAAGTCTCAGGTAGGAAGTTTATTCAAACCATCAGCAGGGAATAGTGGGTTTTAACAGAAACTACTCGCATCAGGCGATTCAATTTCAGTTCTAAAAATTACAATAAATAATGCTTAAATTAAACGGCACGAGTCCGTCCCGCAATATTAAATACTAATGAACTTAACAGGCAGGTGGACACTCAACCTCACAACAGGGGCAGCAATTGGCAATGATAATAGACTAGATAACCGATTTGGTGAAACACGATAATACCTGGTCGATGAGGGAACTCCGTAATCTGAGTTACCGATGATGGCACAGGCACGTATGCCTCCACGCTTCCTCTTCCGAATCGCGGGAGGTGAAGTTGATGTCGAGGCCCCCCTCGTAGATTCCTCCACGCTCCCTCCTTCCGATTCGGGAGGGGAGAGTTGTTGTCGAGGCACCCTTCCTTGTCTTCGATCCTTCACAATGGTGGGTTGGGCCAGATCCAATCGACACGGATTGCGCGAGAGGCCGAGGGGGATGGATCGGCCAACGTGGGGGGGGAAGAGAGGGGTTCGGGCAGCAGGGTCTGGGGTTCGGGTCGGCTGGGGTATGGGACCAGCGGCAGCAGCAGCCAAGGGGAAGAGAGAGGGGCGGATGGGCTGAGGGTCGGAGGATAGCAGCGGCAGGGGAAGATCGGGAGGGGCTTGGGCGGTTAGGAAGGCAGCAGCGGGAGGGGGAAAATTGGATGGGGCATGGGCTGGTGGGCAGAGGCAGCAGCAAGGAGAGGAGGGGGGGATCGGGTAGGCCTGGGAGTAGGCAGCAGTGGTAAAGGGGGGAGAAGAGGAGGGATCGGTTAGGGGGGACCGGGCGGCTAGGCGGTGGCAGTAAGGGGAAGAGGAGGGTGGCGGCTGGGTGAGGGAGAGGATAGGGGAAAGAGGGTTAGGGTTTCCAGTTAGGGTTTCACACGCCTAATACTGGACCTAGCGTTTCACACGCCTAGGCTGGGGTTCGGGGCTTCACACGCCTCACCCTGATTCTCTCAACACGCATGTGGAGGAAACATAAAATTTTATTATTCATCAGTTCCATTACAGGTTCCATGGGCAGGCCTATATAAAGGCCTGCGATAACAAATGAAAACCCCTGAAAGTCGAGGTGGGACTAAATAACATAATGCAGAAAATAAAACAAATGCAAACATCCACGATGGTGCCGGCTGTCTGATCAGAGCCATAGGCTCAGGTGGCGCCTCCTGCGCTCGTACACGCGCCATGAGCTCTGCTCGATGTCCCCATCAGCATCTCTCTCTCTCTCTCTCTCTCTCTCTCCAAATAAAGAAAAGGGGGTGGGGTCTGTGAACATAAGGAGAGGTGATGAGGATCTGAGCGTCGGGACCACAGATCAGATAGTGGGGAGATCAAAGAAGATCGGGAGCACCAGTGATAATTTTCCACAGTTGGATCTTCTTGTTGATGACTTTTGATCATAGATTAGCTGGACGAGGCTTTCTACCATCAAATGAGTACTTACCCGCGCCAGCATCATCGAGGATGAGCTTATCTTCAGAGCGCTTCAGACAGATCGAAAATCAGAGTTGATTTGATGTTGTAGGCATCAAAATTTGCTAAAGTCTAGATGACTATAATTCCTCAATAGTCTAGATTGCACTGGAAAGAATATGAGTGCAAACAAGCCCCTGTGATGCACACCCAAACCCGCACCTCAACAGGGCCGACCAGCCCAGGAACAAGGACCGACCAGCCTTGGTGGCCGATCCCAGTAGTAGGCAGGGCCGACCGGGAGGATAAAAAACAGAAAGACAAGAAAAGAAAAAGATTGGCTCGGGCCCAACAAGCACGGATCCGTGTCAATCCAATTGATCCAACAAGTCCATGAATGGACCGGACATCCAGATTTTAAGACCATAAAAGGTCTTAAACCACAAAAGGAAGGGTCAAATCAAGACCATAATTACCTGGGGAAAGTCATAAAGCCACCCAGGGAATTATGCCAAATTAGAGAGAGAGAGAGAGAGGAAGCCCCCATGTGTATGGAGGAAACTTACCTCCATACGAGATGATTTGATACACCTAGGAGTTTTAGAATTTATTGATCTTTTGTGGTGATAAGCATATTACCTTAGATAGAACACCCACAAAAAATTAGCCATTCGAAAACTTCTAGGTGCATACATGTTAAAATTCAAATTAACGGTTATAGCGGACGGTCGATAAACCTTTTAACATTTGATGCACCTACGAGTTATAGAATGTGCTGATTTTTTGTGAATGTTCAATCTAAGGTAAGGTGCATATCATCACCAAAAATTAGCACATTCTAAAACTCCTAGGTGCATCAAATCACTGGAGTGGAGTATGGAGGTAAGTTTCCTTCATACGTATGAAGGCTCACTGTCCTCATATGCATATATATATATATATATATATATATATATATATATATATATATATATATATATATATATATATATATATGGGTCGGGATCGGCTGACCCAGCAATAACCCAGCACCTTTTGATGCACCTAGAGGTTTTAGATTGGGCTGATTTTTTGTAGGCATGTTGTCTATGGTATGTTGATCATCCTCACAAAAAATCAGCCCATTCTAAAACCTCTAGGTGTATCAAATGCGCTCTTCAAATCAACGGTTTTTTACTGTCAATTTTAACCGTTGATTTGAAGAGCGTATTTGATGCACCTAGAGGTTTTAGAATGGGCTGATTTTTTGTGAGGATGATCAACATACCATAGACAACATGTCTACCAAATATCAGCCCATTCTAAAACCTCTAGGTCATCAAAGGGTGTTGGGTTATTTGTTGGGTCAAAATTTGCTAGGTCATCCGATCCTGACCCTATATATATATATATATATATATATATATATATATATATATAGAGAGAGAGAGAGAGAGAGAGAGAACCCCTCTAGTGCGATCCTGTTGGTGCGATCCGAGCACTATGGGCCGCCCGATTTAATTTGTATGGCTGTGATGCACTATTCGGGCGGTGCATGCATCACAGCTAAACGGTGCATGCCAGCGAAAATCCATATGTTGTTGTGTTTCACTGCATATGTTGCAGTCCTTCTAGTGCATATGTTACTCGTAAGGGTTGCACGGACTGGATCGCACTAGAAGGATTTTATATATATATATATATATATATATATATATATATATATATAGGGGTATGCTAAAATGCGGCATGCGGTGCGTGCGGCATCGCACCGCAGCCGTCTGATGCACGCGCTGCGTGCATGCGATGCACGCAGCAGTGCATCAGACGGCTGTGGTGCGATGCCGCACGCACCGCATGCCGCATTCTAGCACTTCCCTATATATATATATATATATATAATGATATCAATAGTTCTACTAAAATAGGGTAACGTGTACTAGAAAAGATTAAATACACATTTATTATACTATAAACCGCAAGTTTTCTACCTAATCCGACAACAGAAAATCCCCGTGTAACGAGGGAGAAGGAAGCCGGGAGGTTTCGGATAAGGGCTTGCAATGATCATTGGCACAAGGAAAGAAGCATGGTGGGGCTCAAGGGGATGTTGCACGCAGCCAAATGTTATTGGCCATCCCGATGCCCTTGTGACCCTGCCACCCTTCCATTATCCGAGTTTCCATCCCTCGGTCCCTAGACCAATATAGCAAGCCAACAACCGTTTGATCACACATTAGCTGCAATGTGAGTGCCTACAATGGACGACACAAACAAAATAAAATAGCAAAAACAATTAGTGGCCCCTCGGATCCTCAACCAAAAGCAGCAGGCCAGTAGTCGTTTGCTCGCCCATCAACCGCACCATGAGTGCCTACAATGCACGACCCAAGAAAAAAAATGAAACTTCAAACATCAATTAGAGATGTTTAGCACGCTACCCCCCTCCCCCCAAAAAAAGAAGAAGCAAACATTGGATAAGTCTTTGGACTGAACGGACTCGACTTCGATCTCTACTCCCTTACGTCAACCTTCGTCTCCCTTTTGCCGAACATTATCACATGTTCTCAGATCCGATCACCGCTCACATGCTACCTGGTAATTCTAATCCACCTCCTAGATCTTCCACAACTGAGATAAGATATATTCATATATGTGATCTAGGGTTTGTACTTCCATTTTTTAGGGGGTCTATTCTTTATTTCTATTGGTTTCCTTCCTTTCTCGTGATCAGCACTTAATCTCATTTCTCACTTGTTCTTCTACGGCTACAACCACAAGGGAATGTTGGATTTCAAGTTGAAATGTTCATCATAGGTATTCTTGTTCTTCCTCTTGTTGGGTCTAGGGAATTCCCCAAAGCCCCACTCTATCATCTCTCATTCTAATGTTTAATTTATAGGGAATTGTCAGATATTGAATGTTCAAGCTGATAGTAATTAAAGTCTTACCATAACGCCCCCCAACCACCTCTCACTTTGCCTATAAATAAAGAGGCAAGGGGGGAGGAGAAAGAGGTTCACAAATCCTTAGAGGGTGAGAGATCATGAGAGGAAGCTCTGTCGAGAAGAAGGCAAAGCTCCAGACCTTGGAGATCCAAACACTTCGTGAAGTTTATGCAAGCGTATCTCCTCGAGAGAATTCCTGCTTGAACACATATAAACCCTTCGCCAAGAAGCAAGAACTTGGGCATTGATAAATCTACGGCCCGTCCACAAATAAGAAAGCCCAAAGAAGGAAGATCCAAAGATGCTAGACTCGTCGTCATCAAAAGCCAAAGCCAAAGCGAAGTAAAAACAAAAGTAAAGCAAGTGCCTATGCTGAAGAACTACAAAGAACGATGAGCAAAGCAATGCATGTCCTAGCCGATAAAGATCGAAGCCCTGAAGGATAAAATCACCGCAAATCTCACGTTTATGTTCAAGAGCAAAAACCAAAGCAAAGCCGAAGCCGTAGCCAAAGCAAAGTTAAAGATTGAAGGGTCAAAGAAAATCAAGAGCCAAAAAATCACGAAGATCGAGGAGCAAAGCAATGGTGTCCTAGCTGATAAAGCATGAAGCACGGAAAGACCAAAGCCGCAAATCTCCTCTTTCTCTCAAAACCCCCAAACACTTGTAAATCTCATAATTTGGCAATCTATCATAAATCTCAAAGGAATCTGAGGAGATCGAGGGTCAGAAGCCCAAAGAGAATTTTTTCCGCAACTCCCTACTATCTTTTCCTGCATTCGTCTCACTACCCCTAGCCACTAACACGGTTGTAATCTCATATAATTCAAGCAATAAGACGACCCATCTTTTTGCGCCAACATGCGTATAAGCCACGTTGCGAAACTCTCACAGATCGTAAGAGATATTATATAATTACATGAAACTTTCATAGAAACCTACGCAGAGTGTTAAGAGATACAAAAAGAATAATTAGGAAAAGTGTAGTGTATAATTTACTTATCTAAATATCAAAAATTCAAGATATTACATGACGAAAGTACCCTGTATCAAACCATGCAAAACTTGTGTCTAGTGTCTGATTATCCTTAGTATTTTCCTTAGCGAAACTCTGTGCAGTATTTGATTGTTTCTACAGCGATATAATGACTTTGTGTTTGCTGGAAAAATACATATTGTTTTGCGATTTGTTTGCTTCGGATTGGTATATTTTGACAAAAATCTGAATTCACATATCAGTATATATTCTTGTGAGTTAGTAATTTAGTATATTTCATTTATGATTGATTCTCTTTTATTATACATGTGGATGTGATTAGGTCCTGCATTAAATTTTGGCTAGAACATTCACTTGATATTAGAACCGAACTGGGAGTAAACTTTAGGAGGATTTTAGATCTGGACGAAATTATGGGTCTGAATTGGAATGTAATATTATTTAGGGCCAGAACAGGCCCAGTTAAGTAGAGTTCAATTTGCTAGTTACAGATCGAACATGAATGTGGCTCCAGGTTCGGACATTAACCTGAATGACAGTGGTTGAGTTTCCAGGTCTGGATAGGGTTCCAATTGGGACACATGTAGATCATATCCATCTACCTCACTTGCAGTTGCAGTTGTACCCCTAGCGTCAAGACGGCAGGAAGTTGTAGAGAAAAAAATAGAGCTCAAAAGATGAAAGTAAATCCTGAGTCAATTCTCCCTAGAAATTTGTGAAAACACGTGTAGCTTATGGTTGGTTAGATTTGGTACAAAGACGTTGCTGTATGATACAAAAGATGTTCCGATCTGGCCGATCAAAACCAATGATAGATGACAACTTTTACCAAATTGATGGTAAGAAACAAATCGGCCCCGTACCAACAGAATCAAAGCTCTGAGCCATAGGAATGACATTGCTAATAGAGACAACGCCGTGTGAAGGCCGAAAACCGAAAATTCCACAGTATGCTGCAGGCACCCTTACACTTCCACCAGTATCAGTCCCTACAACAAAACAACAAAAACAGAACTGCATTACAACAGAAGCAAAAGTTAACTAGTCAACAAATTTTGGCAACGACCCCAACCAATGGATTAGAGAAGCTGATTTTTGTGTCCTGTTGCATCCCTGGAAATGGATGAGACTATATTTAAACAAGCATAGATAACATGAGTTGGGTGTACGACTAAACAAACCCAAACCATCCAGAAGCTGGTATTTGTTTCCAATCAAGATAATTTGTTCTAAAAGATATTTAAGTTGTTACTTCAGAAATTAGCCAGTCCGGGAGAGTAGAGAGTTATTGAGAAAAGAAGCTTTGAGCCTGTACACGACTATTTCAGTAGACTCAAGCAGCCACACAAACATGAAATCCTGTACGTTTCCAGATAAATTATTACCTAGAGAGAAATCAACAAGCTCTCCAGCAACCACCACAGCAGACCCACTAGATGATCCTCCAGGTACTCGATCCGGAGCACAAGGATTAATCGGTGTGCCGTAATGCATGTTCTCTCCATTTATACTGCAGATGATTATCTTGAATAAATCGAATGCGCTAAGGCCACTGATATGAACCTCACTAATATGAAACACTCATATAACATATTACGTGAGCCAGCTACGTAAAACCGATACCTCAGCAACATCATTCAATTAAGAAAGGTCACACATAGAAGCTCTGTTTCTAAGATGAGGATAAATGAGATGAATAGTAACCCCTGGAAATTAGCTTTGCATGGGTGCAATTACTAACTTACTCTGAATTATAGTGGAAACATATTAAGTTGATTTTGTGTTCTATTCAGTAACTATACCTACAGCTAACGAGCCTTGTCCCATCTATCTGGGGTCGACTTTATGAATGTTTTTTTGCCAGCCATTCTGCCTAGGGCTATCTTTCTTGTCAACGAAAGATAGTTCTGCATTCTAAGAGACTCGAAATTGGGGTGGAAATATATGAGGTTATTTTCAATACGTGCATGCAACCTCCATAAATGAGTAATAATAATTTATTTGCTCCTAACCTGTATGCCATCTCATCCATGATAGTTTTACCAACACAAACAGCCCCTGCTGCAATAGATGCCAAAACAGCAGGAGCCGTCGATGTGGCTGCTGCATGAGTCCGTGCCCAGTCTGGATTTCCGAAGCCAGTGACATAACCACTGATATCAAATCTGCCACCAATTATACCAATGATAAATAATTGTTTCATAGATATAATAACTAAGAATAATATGTATAAGATAACTATGACAACCAAATGATTATCAAGGAAATGATTCAAATGAGAAGCTGACATAAAACAACAGAAAGAAATAAACAATTATTCAATTGTTAGGAGGCCAAGTCGGCTACTAACACTATACGATCTGCAAATAACATTGTGACGACTAAGAGCCAATAGGCAATAGCCAAGACTCCTAAGGCGGGAAAAGCCAAGATGAGGAGGGTGAGGTGTCCAAGACCATGAATAAGTCCCACATCGCTTGGGGTTATATATATATATATATATATATATATATATATATATATATATATATATATATATATATATATATATATATATATATATATATATAACTTCCCATCTCTAACACTAGAGATGTGTTTTCCAAACCGTGAGCCGCTACAAACCCATAACTATAAGAACTCTGTAGTTAAGTGCAGAGTCATCAAGTTCTACATTTATTTGAAAAAAACATGTTTAAAATGTTGATTATTCCTCAGTCGTTTAATAGTGTCTTATATCCCAAACTAAATACATCACCAAATTCAGCATTTTTTTACTTGTTTTTTTTTCGAAAAATCATGTTTAAATTGCCGAATCTGGTGACACCTCATCTTTTCTTTATCCCACCGTATGTACCCATCCACGGGGTACGTACAGCTCCTTGTGCACAAAATCCATGCTAGGGATTTATATTTGATTTGTTTATATGCAATGCTATATGTATGTGAGTCATGTGACTTGGGTGTTTATTTGTATGGATTTTACCAACTATAACTATATATAGGCTCCATTCTAATATAATGACGCATCATTGTGCTCAAGTCCCTTTCATTGGTTTCATTGTTCAAAGACAATCCCCTACAGTCAGCTTTGTTCGTCTCCATTATCATAGATTTAATCATTAAGTTTTAACCATTATCATTCACTATAGATTGACTTGTTGTCTTACGAATGTCACGTTCTGAATGCTTTAGTTGCTTAAATGTAGACTCAAAAGTTCCGAGCTTGCCAATTTTTTTCAAATTTCACACTCGCTGACTAAATCCTGAGCCCGGTTTTTTCCACCGACTTCCCCCCGTTTTTTTCTCGAACTTTTTGATTTTCACCGAACTTTTCCGAGTTTTACCTGTTTACCCTCGTCGACTTATTGCCGAACCCGAACTTGGTGACTATGGTTTAGCATGCTTGGGTGACGGAAATACTAGGATGGGTGACCTCCTAGGAAGTCCTCATGCGGCATGGGCAACGCGAACAATATCTTGTATGTGTGGGGCGGGATATACAAACATACACCATGATAATTCTTCTGGAATATTAGTAGTGAGTTCATCAATGACAAAGATATCATGGTACGTTTATTATAAAGTGAGTTATTATAAAGTACCATGAGGCTTAACGTTGATTCTTTTTTATTCCTTCTTAACGTCAAGCCTTCTCCAAGTCAATAAAAACCATATCTAGATTCATTTTTTTTTCTCTAAATCTTTTCATCAGTTGTCTTAGCAAAAAAATAGCCTTCATTGTGGACCTTCCTGCCATAAATCCGAAATGGTTCTCCGAAATTGTTATCGTCTCTCTTAACCTTTTCTCCACCACGCTCTCCCACACTTTCAGAGCAAACAATCAAAATCTTAATCTACCTGTAAAAGATAACAGCTTGCTTTGCCTGGTCCTAGCCTTCTTTTAACACTTATCAATTAGATGGCTACAATTGGAGTATTTCAAGCCTTTAAATAATAAAGGAACCCCAAAATATCCAACTAGAAGCTTAATCATGGTTTGCTCGTCTCATCAATAAATGCTTATTTATACGATTATACGAAGGAGTTTATAATTAAAGCATATACAAGAGAGAGAGAAAGAGAGAGAGAGAGAGAGAGAGAGAGAGAGAGAGAGAGAGAGAGAGAGAGAGACGCACATATCTTTGACAGCGAAAGTGAGGCCCTGCAATGGAAGCTGAGGTTGTAGAAGAGAGGCGGGCGGGGGGAGGAGCTCAAATCTTTGGATGAAGGCTCCGAGCTCGTCGTCTCTCTCCTCCATCCTCCTCCGCCTGCTGTTTTTGCCGGTTTGTTGTCCTCACGAATTATACCATCCGCGGGGGATGTGGATGACGAAAGTGAGGCCCTTTAGTTTGGCCATTTATCACTCTCAACCCCTCAAGCCTCATGTTTCAACCCCTGTAGGGGATCAAAGTGTAAGAAACATTCAACTATAGGGTGGATTTGTAGGGTTTTAAACGTGAGGGGGTGAAAGTAAATTACCATCACCCAAAGTTAGAGCATCTCCAACGGCTTCCGAAGTAGGAGGGCCTCCGATGCACAGTGGGCCCCTTTTTGGCAGCCACCTGATGGAAATATCCTCGTTAAGAAAAGGTCCCTCCAAATTTAAATCAAACGGGAAAAGGATAACCGTTGGGCAGTGTATGCATCGTTGGACATATAAAAAATTATTTATAAAATATGAGGGGTTTTTTGCAAAAAAAAAATTATTTAATTTGTTCGGAGGGTTAGAAGGATCTCTGTTGTATGTGGAGTCGTTCGGAGGTCCCATGTGAAACGCCACGTCGGTCTTCAGAGCACCGAACGGAGCCAGTTGGAGCGCCACCAATTCGCTGGGAGAGCCACATACTCCTTCATAGCTCTCTTCGGAGGCCGTTGGAGATTCTCTTAGCCCTCACCCTCCGCATCCGTTGCTGACCCCTGTCCTCCACCTCCTTTCCCGTACATGCTAAAACTTTATGCCCCTCGAGATATGTTGGAGGTTACCCGACGACGGTGTCGGCAGGAAATATAGCCCTCGACATAACGGTGTCGACTTCAACAGAAGCCACCGACATATCTCCAGGGGCTTAGGGTTTGGCAGGGGGAGGAGAGGGGTGGCGTTGGAAAAGTGTGACGTGGCAAGGATAGTGGCGGAGGGTGTTAGGAGCGAAGGTAGATAGGGATAGGGATATTTTGGGGTTACTATGGGTGTCGATACAATCCCACCAAAGTGGTTTTGGTGCATAGAATATTATGGGAGTCAGACATTAAAATGATTGGTGCATACCGAGATTCCTAGGGAGATGGATTCACCCATCTTGAAACTGGGAGTCTATATGCACCTATAAAAATAATGAAGGCAATCAAATTTTCTTGACCCTCAACCATTTTAGGTGGGTTTGTATTTGAAATTTTATAGCTAGGCTTAGCTAGCTAATCACCGTGCACTAAGAGACCAACTAGATGAAGCTCGTTGGTGTGCCCCACAATAGACAGATGAAAGCACGGGTTAGGTTTCCCTAAATACGAAAAAAAATATAGCAACGATCACAAAATAACACCAAAGGAAAACAAATTGTTTTTCCTTGGTGGAAACTCTTAACAAGGATAAAATCCACCCTCCGGCAAGTCGGGCATAGGTTGCAACCTAGTTTTCCCTACGTACTCGTGAAAGCGGAGCAAACACTAATGGTTACAAAAAGGTTACCTCGACTATCTCTGAGCCACGCCCCGCTTTGACGATGAAGCTGGCCGCAATCATCCTTCAAAGGGTCCGCTCGCAACCTCCTCACTCCAATCCGAGTTCCTCCGATCCGTCTCGGTGCCATAGAGGCCCACCCCACATTCAGCGGCGATAGGTGCTTGTTATGACCACATTCATCCTGAGTCTCCCGTAAGAGCCTTCCACACGGTGGTGGGAAAGAATCAAAGATGTATGTGTAGGAAAGAAAAATAAAAGCTTGATCGAGATTAGTGACAAGAGTAGAAGAAGATATTGATCTCCAAGGGGATCTCGATCTAACCTCTATGAAACCCTAGCACACTAACAAAGATCAAAGCCCAAAAATCCTTAAGTACTAGCAAGGATCTAAGTGTTGGATGACACTTTGGATCATAGCATAGCATTGCCCTCTCTTCTTTGTATGATCTCAAGATAGTGGAAAACTCTCAAAACATCATGCAAAGGATGAGTGCAACCTCCATGAATATGGAACTAATGGAAAGTTGAAGAGAGGAGAAGAAGGGGAAGAAGAGAGGAGATGGAGTTCAAAGAGATGAACTCACTAAATCTAAAGCCCTCTTCTAATCCAAACCACATACAACTAAAACAATCGATCGCCAGATAATCAAAACCACATACAACTAAAACGTAAGAAAAGAAACAAAATGCAAACACATATCACACCAGAAAAAAAAAAAAAAAACACAAACTTACCAAGGTTCGACAAGGTCATCGATCCCTTCATGCCCGATTCTACTGTGCTTCAAAAATAATAGCGCAGATTACTTGATTACAAGAGTATCTCATTTTCCCTCTCAAGCCCTTAAAAGTTCTTTCCAAACCCTAATCTAGATAACGATAACTTTTCCTCTGTCTATAGTTTACATCTCTCACAACCCTTTATATAGTTTTGGGTTACAATAGCTTAAAACCACAAACCCGTAGAACTTAAGATTCTTGAAATGGTCAAATTTATCGGTCGGGTGCATGGGACCTCCGATTGATCAGTTTCACTCAATCCACGGAAAACACTATCGTGAGTAATTCCAATCGATTTGACCATGATCCAATCAGTCTGCCAGAGGGCCTCCTGTTTTCTGCACCCTGGACCGATCTATCGATTTTGACTTTTCGACCGATCGGCCAGAACTTTTCTGCGGTTCTTCTGCTTTGGGCTATAGGCTTCGATCTGGGCTTTTCTGACTCCTTGCGCTCAGGCTCCACAAATAACAGAGGGAGTGGAAGGAGGAGGGAGAGGAAGAAGGAATGAGGAGAAAGGAGGGCAGCGGATGGTTCTGGGCCAGGTCGGAAAGGGGCAGCGGAGGCAAAGGCAGAGGGGGAGGGGTGCGGCATTAGTAAGGGAGGAGGGAGGGAGGTTGGATTGACTGGAGGTTAGGGATGAGGATAGTTTAGGAAGTAAAAAATAAATAAAATAAGGTCCATATAGAGCTTCCGGCCCCCTCAAACTCCAATGACGCGAGTGTAGCAATGCTACAGTGGATTCCCAGTGTAACACCCATTTCACTGTAGCTTTAAAACCCTGGAGAAAAAAAAAAAAAAGGTGTGCTATCATGGTGCTCCAGTGGGACCATACATTTCCGGGAGGCCAACGAGGTAGCAAACGAAGGGGAAATAGTTGGAGAGACGTCTCATTGGACGGGGGTTTTCAGTGGGGCTGCTTATAGTTATAGTTCATCAAGACTGCTGTTCATGTTTTGTACAACCTCACGTACATTTTGGTTGATAGTAAGTTTTACCATTAAACTCCAGTGGAATCATGGTGGATCAGCCCAGCCATTCGCATTCGCCGCCGCCGGCCCCATGCAATCCGCTGCTGCCTCCTTCCTTCTTCCTCCACCTCTTTCTGTCTTTTACACTGTCGTTTTAAGCAAGGTCTCTTTATTGTGGATTCAGTGCCGAATGCACAATAAAGGGATTGCTTGAAATGACAGTGTAAAAGGAAGAAAGATGAGGAGGACGAAGAGAGGGAAGAAACGACGATGTCGACGGTGGGTTGGATGGGACGGGCAATCTATATAACAAGGGATGTCGGTTTTGTGCTGACTAGACAAAACGGAATAAAAAAGCTGACTAGGACAAACTGACTAAGACAAACTGACTAGACAAAAATGAACCGAATATATCTAAACATTCATTCAAAAATTAACGCACGATCTCTCCTTAGTTTCAAATCCCAACCCATTTAAATTGCACTAAACCCCTAAAATCCCGGCCCATTGAAGCTGCACTAAACATGACCGTTCATCCCGTGATCGTTGTTCGCATCAACGGCTATTAACCCGCCTGTTGAAATTTCGGCCGCTTCAAACCATCGGGTCGATCTCGAGGAATCCGTTCGAACACAGACAACTGTGATTGATTGATTATAGGGGGAGGGGGAGTGGGTCACGCCGAAGGCGTCCGTTTCGTGCCAATCGGCACAGGCGAGGAAATGGGTGTCCCTATGAATGCCGGTGTTGTCATCGAAAGTGTTTTGTTGTTGAAGGTGTTTAGGTGTGTTGCCGCCGAAGGCGATCCGCTGCAGTGCCGACAAGTGTGTTGCCACCAAAGGCGACCCGCTGCAATACCGACGGACACAGGCTAGTGGTTGACGGGGGGCGGCGTTCTGCATAGGTCCAAGGGGTACTAATTTTAGAAGGCCTATATCACGAGGATCATGGCCTACAACCTCAATGTTCCTCCATAAGAATCTATTTTCTCTATGATTGTTGATAAGCTCTGCTTCAGAATTGAGTTTGATCTGATCTCGATCAGGAGCTATCCTCTAAGAGCTTAAGGCTATGGATGTTAGGGTTCAATACGTTGACACTGGCAAAAGCAAATCATTGCACGCGTACTCCAAAATTTTAAAGAAAAGCTTAATTAAAATGCTAAAAAGTAAAGCTGCCAATTTTGGACCCGACACCACTGGAAACAAAATTAGCAGATCTGGATTTGAGTTAATCTGGTTCAGATTGTAAACGGGTCGACATGACTAACCCGTTTAATAAATGGGTCTGGTCCGGGTTTAGGGTCAGGAAACAATAGATTCGAGAAGACCTGTTTAAAATTCAATGGGTCGTGTCGGGTCAGGTCTACTTACAATATGATACTGTAGTATGTAGACTAATATTGCAGTATATAGTATGTGCTATGTAGGCTAAAATTGTAGTCTTGTTTCCAGCAAGTATTATCAGGTCAGGCTGGGTTGGGTCAATTGAATATGACCCGTGTGGTTAACGGGTCTTATCGGGTCTACCCGTTTATAAGCAGGCCGGGTACGGGTTTAGGGTCAAGGCACAATTAGTTAAACGGGTCGGGTCCGGATCTAGGGGTTCTGGACACGACCCAAAACTAGACACGATACGAACACGACCTATTGCCTGCCCTACTAAAGAGTTTATCTCTCATCTTTATGGTAGGTCTCTCTTTGTTCATTCAAGATGCTTTTTAATCTCTTCGTATCCCTCCTACTACTAACCATACTTTCATTGCCCTCACCTCCAAAAAGGATCATACACGGAACCTAGTGACTTCAGGCCCATCAACCTCTGTAATGTGGTTTATAAGGCCATCACAAAGGTCATAGCTAGCAGATTACGTCCTCTACTTGGCAGAATCATTTCCCCTAATCAAAGTACTTTTGTCCCCAAAAGACAGATTACTGATAATTCCATTGTTGCTCAAGAATTACTTCACTATATGAAATCCAAGCGACAAAAATCAGGGGTTTTCAGCATGAAATTAGATATGCCAAAAGCTTATGATAGACTGGAATGGGGATTCATTGACGATGCTCTTAAAATACTTGGCTTTTCTTCCAGATTCAGACAACTCATCAGGATGTGTATCTCCACTGTCTCTTTCTTTGTCCTAATTAATGGCAGCCCGGAAGGCTTGATTTGGCCCAGCAGAGGTATTAGGCAAGGATGTCCTTTGTCACCTTATTTGTTTACCATATCTATGGAAGTCCTCTCCAGTTGCATTAATAATATGGAGGTGAACCGCAAGATACTAGGATTCCAAGTCGACAGCGGAGGCCAAGAATATCCCATTTGTTTTTTGCTGATGACACTCTTTTGTTTGGTCGAGCTAGTGCCGCTGAGATGGGTAACTTCTTTCAAGGAGGCCCCACAGGCCGGTACAAACCAACAACCACCACACACTGGCGGGGAATACAGGAGACTCAAAACCCCAAAAACACAAAGCCACGAAGGCTGAAACGCTCTCCCGTGAGATGAAAGATGATGCGATCTAAACTAATCCTAAATTAAGGGGTTAATTTGATCTAAATTATAACTCGCAAGTGCACGAATCGCTTTGTAGGAGCGGTACGTATTACGAGGTCGATCCCACAGGGATTGCTAATGAGGGGAGCGGTCTAATCTAAGGTTATTAACTATTTACCTAAGTTACTTAATAAGCAAGATTGTTGATTTGGTTTTATAAGATTGTGACGGAAAAATAAACTAAACAGGATTAAAGCATGCAATTTAAATAAGGTAGTGCGGTGCAGTGTGGAAGTTCGGATATGGATGAGATACTAAGGCGGTCGAATCCACCACTAGATCATTATAGATGCTAAGTTTAAATTATGGTGTTCTAAATTTATGCGAGTAGCATGCGGGAAACAAATCCCGTGCTTTCTCGAGATGCGATCGTTAAAACTTTAATACGAGATTAATGACATAAACATGATTTAATTTCAAGCATGGAGTAATAAAGCAGAGCATCGATTGTCTAAATAGAGCACAATGGATCAAAGCTAGCATAGCAGAGCATCGATTGTCAAGATTAAGCACAATGGATCTAAGCTTTAATTATACAATGAAACTGGGCTTTGATTAACAAGATGACTAACGTTAACTACAAGGCATGCATGACAATACCATGTGAGAACTATTAAATCATCATAGCAAATCCGAAATTAAATCATATATTATCGATGAAAAGCTCGGCATAGAACACATAAAATAAACTAACATCTATTATGATCTAGGGTTTCATCTCTGCCTTAGCATGCAGTTTAGCTAGACATGAGTTTTGTTACATCAAAGGAAAGACTGGAAATAAACGAAGTACAGATCATCCCTGAAGATTGCTCCGTGGACTTCGCCTGCCTCGACGCGTTCCTCGATGCTTTCTCCGCTTCGGCTTGATCACGACGTAGCCTTGATGATGGTGCGATGACGGCTCGGATGGTGGACGAATGACAGATGATGGCCGCCGGTTCGGTGGTCAGAAGGCAATGGGATGTGGAGGATTAGGGGTTTCGGATTGCAAAGGTGGATGATGGTCGGAGGTGATGGCTAGGTTCGTGGATGGATGGCCGGTGGATGTGGAAGAGGGATGGTATACGGTGGTGTGATGGTTTAGTCATCCAAAGCCTCACCCTTTAGTGTTTCGGATCCCCCTCTATATAGGATAGGGAATGGGTCCACGGACGTGTGGGGTTCGATCAGGTTAAGAGAGAGGAGGGGATAAGGAAAGAGAAAAAATAAGGAAAGCTAGAGAAAAGCTTGGGTGGTTGGCTTGTTAAGGAAGGAGATAGAGAGAGAATCAAGGGGGCGGTGGTTGATCGGGTACAGCTGGTTCGCATGGGCTTTGCTAAGTGGGGCGGCTAGAGAGAGAAGATCGGGCTAGAGAGAGGTGGGCTGGGCGGTTAAGGAAAGAGAGGGAATTAGAGAGAGAAAATCAAGGAGGGAGAGAGGGACGTTCGGTGGAGAAAAACTAGGGAGAGAGAGCTGGGCCTGATCGGGTAAGGAAGAGAGAGAGATAAGTTCGGCTGGGTCCGGTTTTAGAAAGAGAAAGGAGAGAAAGAAACGGAAGAGAGAGAGTGGATTCCGGGTGTTTGTTATCAGGTTGAAAGATGCATGGATGGGAGAGGAAACGGATCGGACGGCTGCATGGATGGGAGAGGAAACGGATGGCTGTGATTAGGTGCAGCTGGTTCGGTTGAGAGAAAATAGGGAGCAGATGGCCCGGGTGGAAAGGACGGCTGTGATTGGGTTCTGAGTTTGGGTTTTGAGAGAGAGACTGAGCGGTTGGGATGGAGGGATCCGGTTAGAGAAAAAGGTGAGCGGCTGGATGCCATCAGGTCCGGGGCCGGGTCTGATTCACGGGATGGATCGGACGACTGGAATTTGGACTTCGGTTTTGATGGGCTTGGGTATTGGTCTGAGTTGCATGTGATTGGGCGGCCGTGATTTGGTGCATGCATTGATAGGTATGGCGAGGGGTTGCAAGGCACGGCCGGTATGTTAGGGAATGGACGGCTATGATCAGCCCATGTACTGATGGTTGTGGATGTGGAAATATGGATGGGTAAGGGTCTTTGATGGTATCAGTTTAGGGGTGGTCATCCAGGGGTTTCATCATTCGAACCATCCGAGCTCGTCAACTTACGGCATTCCATTTGCATGCGTGTATTCCTTCTCTAATTTGAATCAAGCACTGCATCGATCGGCTTGTTGAAGTCTTTTCTCCTCAGAATCATCGCCGTTATTCGTTTTCATCGTTCTTCAGAATAGGCCTCCAACGAGTTGTACATCCTCCATCGGAGAGCCGTGAGAATATCCACAGCTTGGTCATATCGCTCTTGAGGTGACTGCATCGAAAACCGGATCAATTTCCTGAAAAACACACATGAAATGATGCTTATCAGATTCGAACGCGATTATCGATAAAAAGATAATTTGGACTTCCGAGCTTCGTACTTTTCATGCATGCAATGTATGAGAGCGAACCAATATGCCGTTGGATTCGTATGAAAGTCTACTATATCATGGTGCAAAGAAACTCATGCAGTTTACGTGTATTATGAAAGTTTTACGTAAGAAACTCACGCTATGTGCATGATAAAGAAGGGATAATTCGCACCAAATGGACGCTCAACACACCCCCAAACTTGAATCTTTCTCGTCCTCGAGAAAGCAAACAAAATAAAATAATAAAAGAATAAAAATAACTTAACTCACTTTCGCAGGAATCGCGATTGCACTTAGCACGTGCAACAAGCCGTTAAACCCTTGGGTTGCCCCAGTGGACGAGTTTTGTCTCGTGAGGGTTTGCAGTGAATCTACCCACAAAATTCAAATTTTTTTTTTTTTTTTTTTTTGAAAATATAAATAAGGAATAAGAAAATTCGGTTTCGTAGAATAATTAAAAAGTACTCAAAAAATAGAATTTCTAAGGCACAAGACTCACAAGGTATCTAGCCCAAGCTTCGGCTTTCGAAGTAAGCACTTTAGGTTCTAACTATTAGTTTCCCGCTAGAAAAGGTCAAGGTCAACTCTGCTCGAGTGCACGGTGCTGTCTGGGCTAAACACAACTGGGGGTTTGGTTCTCTACATTCATAACATTCTAACAGTCTCCTAGAACGGTCAAAGTCGACCTTAGAACCTGAGTCAAAACCAACTAATCTAGACAGGCTAGTGAGAGTTGTGGATATTCACCTTAATACCTTTCGGCTTTATATGTGATATTCCAGTTTCCCCACATTGTTTATAACGACGGCTTTCACACTATTTTCTTTTTCTTTTCTTTTTTTTTTCCTTTTTTTTTTCGGTCTTATTTTTTTCTAGATCTAATTATATATCCATTCCTAACTTGTACCATGCCAGCTGCACTCTATGCCCATGACACGCTGCCAACGCTCTCATGAGTTAGGTAGCCATCTTCATGTTGCCTTTATATTTGATTCACTCTGCATCCATAGGATCATTCTCATAACCCTATCGACCAGGCTTCATTCATACTAGGACATACAGGTTAAGACTTTTACATAATTAGGTCCTAGACCATACTAATAGGTAGCCCTTTCCGCTATACCTTAGAATTCACTGGTCGCCTTTCTAATAATATCTCTTTTTTTTTTAGCAAACCATGTGAACCAGATCCGCATGGTTCATCAGGACTCCAAGTGACTATTAGGTGATATGAAAGCTTTGAATCTAGGCCCTAGAGGTGTAAGCCAGATGTAAAGTGAAAAGTCAAGTCAAGTTTGTTTTGACAATCTCTAAAAGGTTACTAAGGGTCAGAACCATATTAGACATACTTTTTCTAGCTAATCCTTGGACTTTATACCTTGATTACCAAGTGTCTTATGATCCTATTCGAGTACAATAGAATTATACTACAAAACCTGAAATAAAGATAAAATATATATAGATAATTTTTTTTTTTTCGAAAAGATCGAAAAGGACGGCAAAAGTAATACGATAAGAAAATATAAAAAAAGAAAATAAAAACATGCAAATGCAAATTCTTATAGATTTCTATACAAACGCTATAGTTTTGGTAGGGGACTACAGATTAGACACACATACGCCAAGACGTATGTGCCGAGCTGTCCCACTATAGCGTAAGTTGATACAATGATAATAATAATTTTATTT
Source organism: Chamaelirium japonicum (assembly GCA_947650365.1). Taxonomy (NCBI): domain Eukaryota; kingdom Viridiplantae; phylum Streptophyta; class Magnoliopsida; order Liliales; family Melanthiaceae; genus Chamaelirium; species Chamaelirium japonicum. The sequence goes on along the minus strand of OX393552.1, from coordinate 76,987,162 downwards.
TATTTTATTTTATTTATTTATTTTTTTTAAAAAACATAGAAAAGAACAAAAACTGACAATTTTGCAAAAACTAGATGCAAACAGGATTTTATTTTGCAAAAATTATATACCACACCCCCAAACTTAAATTATACATTGTCCTCAATGTATGAATTAGACATGCTTATGAATGAGATGGTAGCGTTATATGATCGCATTTTTGAAGGACATATATATAAATTGAAAGTATGAAGTTTTAAGGATGGATAATACCTTAAAAGTGTTTTGTATGATAGTTCCCTGCAAAATGTCAGTGCCACGAAGCAAAAGAAAAGACAATCATAGTTTAACTAAAAATAACTAGCAGACATTCTACTAAAACAGAAAAATAGCAGATGATAAATAAAAAAAAAACTAACAGCTATTATACAAGAGAGGATTTTTAGTAGATAGATAAATCAATCCTGATAAACAGGATCTTCCAGAAGTACCTCTTCAACCTCTGGGGTCAGATACTCAAGGTATGGCTTCAATCGATGTCCGTTCACTTGGAAAGTGGTTCCATCCTTATCATTTAAGAGTTCTACCGCACCGTATGGGTGAATTTTGTCAATAATGTATGGTCCCGTCCAGCGTGATTTTAACTTGCCAGGGAACAGATGCAATCTAGAGTTGTATAATAGGACTTTTTGGCCCGAATATAATTCCTTTCGAATTATGATCTTATCATGCATGATCTTCATTCGATCCTTATATTGCTTAGCACAATTATACGCATCATTTCGAATCTCATCGAGCTCATCGAGTCGAAGTTTTCTTTGTTTGCCGGCCTTATCGAGGTCATAATTTAATCGTTTGATCGCCCAATAGGCCCTATGTTCCAACTCGACAGGCAGATGACAGGCCTTCCCATAGATTATGCGATATGGAGACATTCCAATCGGAGTTTTAAAAGTTGTACGATATGCCCACAGGGCATCAGTCAACCGAAGTGACCAATCCTTCCTGTTAGGGTTAATTGTTTTCTCTAAAATCGTCTTTATCCACCTATTTGAAATTTCAACTTGCCCACTAGTTTGAGGGTGGTAGGGAGTGGCTACCTTATGGGTGACACAGTACTTTTTCATTAATGCTTCAAAAATTCTATTGCAGAAATGTTTGCCTCCATCGCTAATGATAGCACGTGGAGTTCCAAATCTAGCAAAAATATTTTCTTTAAGGAATTGGACCACGACCTTGTGGTCATTTGTTCGGCATGCGACGGCTTCAACCCATTTTGAGACGTAGTCAACAGAGACTAGAATGTATTGGTAACCATAAGACATAGGGAAAGGTCCCATAAAATCAATGCCCCAAACATCAAAGACTTCAGCGATCAGAATTGGATTTAAGGGCATCTCATTACGTTTTGAAATTTTTCCTAGACGTTGACAACGATCACAAGATTTACAATAAGCATGAGTATTTTTAAATAGGGTCGGCCAATAGAAACCACACTGCAAGATTTTTACAGCGGTTTTCTTACCACTAAAGTGGCCACCACATGCGTGGTCATGGCAAAATGACATAATATGTTTATGATCGCAGTCAGGGACACATCATCTGATAATTTGATCGGAACAGTATTTGAATAGATATGGCTCATCCCAGAAATACCATTTTGCTTTCGATATGAATCGCATTCGTTCTTGTTTAATCCAAGTATTAGGCATCTGTCCTGTGACTAGGTAATTTACAATATCAGCGTACCACGGGGTGTTAGTATGAGAGATTAACATTAATTGCTCATCTGGAAAGGTTTCTAATATTGATGTAGGCTCTGTAATTGGCTCAACTATTAGCCTTGATAGGTGGTCAGCAACTACATTCTCTGATCCCTTTTTGTCTCTAATCTCAAGATCAAATTCTTGTAGCAATAAAATCCATCGAATTAATCGAGCTTTAGCGTCTTTCTTTGTGAGAAGATACTTAAGCGCAGCGTGATCAGTAAAAATGATAACCTTTGACCCAATTAGGTAGGGACGAAATTTGTCTAGGGCAAAGACGACGGGTAATAACTCTTTTTCAGTGGTTGAATAATTGAGTTGAGCATCATTAAGAGTTTTGCTCGCGTATTGAATGACGTGGGAGAGTTTAGCACTTCGTTGCCCTAAAACTGCACCTAAAGCGTAATCTGATGCATCGCACATCACCTCGAATGGAGCATTCCAATCTGGAGGTCGGATGATGGGTGCTGATGTTAATTCAGTTTTAAGCCTTTCAAAGGCATTCAAGCATGCAGGAGTAAATTCGAAAGAGACGTCTTTGGCTAGCAGGTCACATAAGGGTTTAGAAATTTTTGAGAAGTCTTTAATGAAGCGGCGGTAGAAGCCAGCGTGTCCTAGGAAGGATCGCACTTCTCTGAACGTTTTGGGAGGTGGTAAATTAGAGATCAAATCTACCTTAGCTTTATCAACTTCTATCCCCTTATCCGATACAATATGACCTAAGACAATACCAGATTTGACCATGAAGTGACATTTTTCCCAATTAAGAACTAAATTCTTCTCCTTACAACGGATCAGAACAAGAGACAGATGATATAGCCCTTCATCAAAGTTAGATCCAAAAACTGAGAAGTCGTCCATGAAGACCTCTAAAAATCGTTCTACCATATCTGAAAAGATACTTAACATACACCGCTGAAAGGTAGCAGGTGCATTGCATAACCCAAAGGGCATGCGACGGTAGGCAAATGTACCAAACGGACATGTGAACGTCGTTTTCTCTTGATCCTCACGAGCAATTGGGATTTGGTTATATCCCGAATAGCCATCCAAAAATGAGTAGTATGCATGGCCTGCTAAACGCTCTAATATTTGGTCAATGAAAGGTAAGGGAAAATGATCTTTTCTAGTCATAGCGTTTAACTTCCTATAATCAATACAAACTCGCCAACCAGTTTGGACTCGAGTTGGTACTAATTCATTGTTTTCATTTGCAACTACGGTAACACCAGACTTTTTAGGAACGACTTGTACGGGGCTGACCTATTGACTATCGGATATAGGATAGATAATGCCCGCGTCAAGTAACTTCATCACTTCGCCTCGCACTACTTCCTTCATAACGGGATTTAGTTGCCTTTGTGATTCTCTCGAGGGTTTAGAATTCTCTTCGAGATGAATTTGGTGCATGACTATTGAAGGACTAATTCCCTTTATATCAGCAATGGTCCACCCAATGGCTTCTCTATATTTTTGAAGGACGTCAAGTAATTGCTTTTCTTGATCCTTGTCTAATTGTGAAGAAATAATAACAGGCAAGGTATCAGAGTCACCAAGAAAAGTATACTTCAACGTGTCAGGTAGAGGTTTCAATTCTAACTTTGGAGGTTCGACTATTGATGGGATAGGCATAGATTTATTTACTGGTAGGGGTTCTATCCTAGCCTTCCATCGACCTATATCCATGGGAGGAGCGGAATCTAACAATGTGTTGACTTCTCTAATGGATGCATCCATGTCCATGTCTAGTCCGAAATGGGCTAAGCATTGTTCCAATGGATCACTAAAACAAGATATATCAAAGGTATTATCAACCAGAGTTTCAATCATGTCAACCTCTTCAACGTCATCCATGTTAGAAGGTTGTTCGCTATTACGAAAGACATTGAGTTCGACCTTCATATTGCCAAATGAAAGTGTCATTACTCCATTTCTACATCGAATAACAGCATCCGCCGTGGCAAGAAATGGTCGACCTAAGATCACAGGGATGTGCTTATTGGGGTTTAGGACTGGCTCAGTATCAAGAACGACAAAATCAGCAGGAAAGTAGAATTCGTCCACCTTAATGATAACATCTTCAACTACACCCTTTGGAATTTTTACAGACCTATCGGCTAAAAGTAACGTCAGGGTTGTGGGTTTTAAATCCCCTAAACCTAATTGAGTGTACACCGAATAGGGTAAAAGGTTAACGCTAGCACCCAAATCCAGAAGACACTTTTCCACTATTGTGTCTCCTATTCCTATAGAAATAGTTGGACAGCCCGGATCCTTATACTTGGGTGCAACAGTCTGTTGGATAAAACAGGAGGCTTGGGCTGCCATAGTAGTAGCACAAGGGACATACGTCTTTCTTTTAATAGTAGTAAGGTCTTTGAGGAACTTAGCATAGGAGGGTATTTGCTTAATGGCATCCAAGAATGGGATATTGATTTGCATGTTCTTAAAGACTTCTAGGATGCCCTCATTTTGAGTAGATTTTTTATTGGCTTGCAGGCGTTGTGGGAATGGGGCCTTGGGTATATAAGGTCTTGTGCAAGATTCAACGACAGGTTCTTTATCTTTTTGAGTTGTCGTATCCTCTTGAGCAGGTTGACTATGGTTCTCATTAGAAGTTTCAGTATTGATTTGGTTTTTATCTGGATTTTGAACTTGATTATCCACTTCCTTGCCAGATCGTAGGGTATGGATTGCTTGAACTTCCTTATGGGGTTCCCTGGAGGTAGTTCCAACTTCAAACTGACCTTTTGAAGAGTTTTGGCCATAGCTTTGTCCTTTCGGATTAGGAATTGTTTGGCTTGGAAATTGGCCTTTCTCTCGTCCATTTAGTGCAGTTGCAAGCTGTCCAACAGTTGTTTCAAGATTAGAGATAGCTTGTGAGTGACTTTGAATATTTGTTTGCATGGTTTGCATGATCTGTTGATTAGACTGCATCAATTGATGAATAGTTTCTTCAAGCGAGGGTTTCCTATGTTGTTGTGTAGCAAAACCAGGGGGCTGCGCTAGAGGATGCATTGGATTTAATGATTGTCCCCCAAAATTTTGTTGAGGTTTCCATGAGAAGTTCGGGTGATCCCTCCAACCTTGGTTGTAAGTTTTCGAAAATGGGTTCCCGAAAGGTTTTCTATAGTTATTATTTAGGACATTAACTTGCTCAGCATGACACTCTGGATTGTTAAATCTAGATGGACAAGTTTGGGAAGTATGCATAGGACTCACGCAAACATTGCATATTTTATTGATAGGTTCAATATTCATATTCAGAGCCATAGCCTCTACTTTTCTAGAAAGATTGTCTAGCTTACCCTTCAAGTCAAATTCTTCTTTGAATTCGTAAATCCCTCCCTTTTTAGGTTTTGGGGCTGATCTGTCTTGATGACTAGAAAAATCCCATTGCTGAGAACTCTCTGATAGTCCCTCAAGAAATTGGTAAGCTGTATCCTCCCCAAGACTCAGGAACGAGCCACCGTTCATAGACTCGATCATATTTCGGTGAGTTTGAGTTAACCCGTTATAGAAATATTGAACGAGTCTCCATATTTCGAATCCGTGGTGAGGACACTTTAAAAGTAGGTCTTTGAATCGCTCCCAACTCTCGTAGAATTTTTCATTTTCTTCTTGTGTAAAGTCAGCAATTGCCCTCCTAAGGGCATTAGTTTTAGACATTGGGAAGAATTTTGAAAGGAATTTTGTTACCAAAATATCCCATGAATTGATTGATCCAGAGGGTAAGGAATTAAGCCATGCTTTTGCTTTATCTTTCAAAGAAAAGGGAAATAATCGTAAGCGAACAGATTCATCAGGGAAGTTTTGGAATTTGAAAGTAGAGCATATCTCGTGAAATTCTTTGATATGCATGTAAGGATTGTCAGTCGCCAGACCATAGAAAGTAGGTAAGAGTTGAATGATCTGTGGCCTTAGTTCAAAGTGTGCCGCAGTGGTTGCGGGCAACACTATGCAAGAGGGCGGATTGGTCGTTATTGGAGAGAATAGCTCGTGAAGAGTTTTTGGATCTTGCACGTTATCTCCCATTGTAGCAGATTCAATTCGAATAAGACGGTTTGTGTGATCACGTAGCCACGTGGTCATGCACCGTCAAGAAAATGTTTTATTTATTTTATTATTATTATTTTTTTTTAATGTTTTTTTTTTAATAGAGAATAATAACTAAGCTAATTAAACTAGATAGGGCAAATATGGAATAACCTAAATTCGAAAGCTCCGTTGCAATCCCCGGCAACGGCGCCAAAAACTTGATGCGATCTAAACTAATCCTAAATTAAGGGGTTAATTTGATCTAAATTATAACTCGCAAGTGCACGAATCGCTTTGTAGGAGCGGTACGTATTATGAGGTCGATCCCACAGGGATTGCTAATGAGGGGAGCGGTCTAATCTAAGGTTATTAACTATTTACCTAAGTTACTTAATAAGCAAGATTGTTGATTTGGTTTTATAAGATTGTGACGGAAAAATAAACTAAACAGGATTAAAGCATGCAATTTAAATAAGGTAGTGCGGTGCAGTGTGGAAGTTCGGATATGGATGAGATACTAAGGCGGTCGAATCCACCGCTAGATCATTATAGATGCTAAGTTTAAATTATGGTGTTCTAAATTTATGCGAGTAGCATGCGGGAAACAAATCCCGTGCTTTCTCGAGATGCGATCGTTAAAACTTTAATACGAGATTAATGACATAAACATGATTTAATTTCAAGCATGGAGTAATAAAGCAGAGCATCGATTGTCTAAATAGAGCACAATGGATCAAAGCTAGCATAGCAGAGCATCGATTGTCAAGATTAAGCACAATGGATCTAAGCTTTAATTATACAATGAAACTGGGCTTTGATTAACAAGATGACTAACGTTAACTACAAGGCATGCATGACAATACCATGTGAGAACTATTAAATCATCATAGCAAATCCGAAATTAAATCATATATTATCGATGAAAAGCTCGGCATAGAACACATAAAATAAACTAACATCTATTATGATCTAGGGTTTCATCTCTGCCTTAGCATGCAGTTTAGCTAGACATGAGTTTTGTTACATCAAAGGAAAGACTGGAAATAAACGAAGTACAGATCATCCCTGAAGATTGCTCCGTGGACTTCGCCTGCCTCGACGCGTTCCTCGATGCTTTCTCCGCTTCGGCTTGATCACGACGTAGCCTTGATGATGGTGCGATGACGGCTCGGATGGTGGACGAATGACGGATGATGGCCGCCGGTTCGGTGGTCAGAAGGCAATGGGATGTGGAGGATTAGGGGTTTCGGATTGCAAAGGTGGATGATGGTCGGAGGTGATGGCTAGGTTCGTGGATGGATGGCCGGTGGATGTGGAAGAGGGATGGTATACGGTGGTGTGATGGTTTAGTCGTCCAAAGCCTCACCCTTTAGTGTTTCGGATCCCCCTCTATATAGGATAGGGAATGGGTCCACGGACGTGTGGGGTTCGATCAGGTTAAGAGAGAGGAGGGGATAAGGAAAGAGAAAAAATAAGGAAAGCTAGAGAAAAGCTTGGGTGGTTGGCTTGTTAAGGAAGGAGATAGAGAGAGAATCAAGGGGGCGGTGGTTGATCGGGTACAGCTGGTTCGCATGGGCTTTGCTAAGTGGGGCGGCTAGAGAGAGAAGATCGGGCTAGAGAGAGGTGGGCTGGGCGGTTAAGGAAAGAGAGGGAATTAGAGAGAGAAAATCAAGGAGGGAGAGAGGGACGTTCGGTGGAGAAAAACTAGGGAGAGAGAGCTGGGCCTGATCGGGTAAGGAAGAGAGAGAGATAAGTTCGGCTGGGTCCGGTTTTAGAAAGAGAAAGGAGAGAAAGAAACGGAAGAGAGAGAGTGGATTCCGGGTGTTTGTTATCAGGTTGAAAGATGCATGGATGGGAGAGGAAACGGATCGGACGGCTGCATGGATAGGAGAGGAAACGGATGGCTGTGATTAGGTGCAGCTGGTTCGGTTGAGAGAAAATAGGGAGCAGATGGCCCGGGTGAAAAGGACGGCTGTGATTGGGTTCTGAGTTTGGGTTTTGAGAGAGAGACTGAGCGGTTGGGATGGAGGGATCCGGTTAGAGAAAAAGGTGAGCGGCTGGATGCCATCAGGTCCGGGGCCGGGTCTGATTCACGGGATGGATCGGACGACTGGAATTTGGACTTCGGTTTTGATGGGCTTGGGTATTGGTCTGAGTTGCATGTGATTGGGCGGCCGTGATTTGGTGCATGCATTGATAGGTATGGCGAGGGGTTGCAAGGCACGGCCGGTATGTTAGGGAATGGACGGCTATGATCAGCCCATGTACTGATGGTTGTGGATGTGGAAATATGGATGGGTAAGGGTCTTTGATGGTATCAGTTTAGGGGTGGTCATCCAGGGGTTTCATCATTCGAACCATCCGAGCTCGTCAACTTACGGCATTCCATTTGCATGCGTGTATTCCTTCTCTAATTTGAATCAAGCACTGCATCGATCGGCTTGTTGAAGTCTTTTCTCCTCAGAATCATCGCCGTTATTCGTTTTCATCGTTCTTCAGAATAGGCCTCCAACGAGTTGTACATCCTCCATCGGAGAGCCGTGAGAATATCCACAGCTTGGTCATATCGCTCTTGAGGTGACTGCATCGAAAACCGGATCAATTTCCTGAAAAACACACATGAAATGATGCTTATCAGATTCGAACGCGATTATCGATAAAAAGATAATTTGGACTTCCGAGCTTCGTACTTTTCATGCATGCAATGTATGAGAGCGAACCAATATGCCGTTGGGTTCGTATGAAAGTCTACTATATCATGGTGCAAAGAAACTCATGCAGTTTACGTGTATTATGAAAGTTTTACGTAAGAAACTCACGCTATGTGCATGATAAAGAAGGGATAATTCGCACCAAATGGACGCTCAACAAAAGACCGCCACACCGGTCGGCCTAAAGGCTCAAACACCACAGGAAATCTTTACAAAAAAAAAAAAAAACAAACCAACCCAAAAAAAAACTGGCGATTACCGCTCGATCCAGCCTACCCGCGAAAATGGTGGAATCGCCAAGGACCATCGTCCTGCCGTCGAAGCGCCAACTTCACCGCACAGCCAGGAGCCACTTGCTGGTCGGAGGAGGCGCCCTGGACAACCATCGGCGAAGAGCCTCGCGCTAGGGCCAGATCCCACCATCCATCTGCTATAGCTCGTGTGTCCTGAGAGTGGATTTTCTATATTAACATTAATAAAGATGACTTTGGTTATTGCTTTAATTAGAATACTACTTTAGTATATGTTAATACACATATAATAAAGGACCCTAGGGAACACAGTAGGCCACTGAGGCGCATGGTGGATTCATGCTTGGGAGACCCAGTGGACCAGTTGTGTGTAGACCTAGACCTAGTTCACATCTTAGGTGATGCTGGTCGCTTCATCGAGAACAAGCTGTTGGCAGGTAGAGGATGTGGTGAAGTCTCCACCACGGGAACATGGGATTCCCATTCACCTGACCAAGCACGATGATCGTGTTGAACAGGAACCAAGACGGTGCACAGTTCAGTGATTCAGACACTGGTGCATAAACCGTCTTACTACTATAGATAATATGTCCTTAACCTTGAGGGACCATGTACACTAGGCCAACCAGTTGTGTGGTGCTTTGATGTGCCAATGTGTGTGGACCTTCCATAGTCCAATACCACGGTACGTTGGGTTACCCGGCTGACGCTTGAGTGACATGTAATCCCTACAGGTTATCCGACGTCCAGTGTTGGTTGGATACGTTTTGATGAGTTAATCTGTCCACACAATTAACCCAGGCCTGATGGTTATCAGTATGACTGACGATGTTCTGGATGCTAGGCATAGCACCTGAAGGTGTGTGGTGTTATATATGACAAGTCATCAATTCCTAGTCAGATGATCGATCGGGATCTGACGGTGCTTCCCATTGCCCGAGTTGTATCATGGCACCAGTAATAGGAGGGACTAAGGATTATCAGAGTATAGTAGAGAACAGGGTTACGAGGGGAGTAACATAAGTTTAGGATCACTATAGTTCAACTCGCGTCATACTCTGGGTGGTTACACGGGTTAATCGGATTAGGGCTGATTAATGGAACTTTTGGTGTGTCACCAGAATAGTTAATCAGGGATCCGGTTGGAGCTAGCGATCCTGAACCCTGAAGGTTCTACCCTATCGTTGCGTATAGAAATTATTCCCCGACCTGGTTGGATATGTTGGGTACGAAGTAGCGCGATGGAGTGCAAGCCCAGAGCCTAAGAACCTAATTCACATGTGTTAGGGGTCATAGAGGTATTTTGGTAAATACTAAAATATGGATCAGAATATATTGAATATGGATCTTAGAATGAGCAGAATAATTTAAGAAGCTCATAGGTGCTGACGGAACTCGATTCCGAATAGCGCACCACACTCAATCTCTATCGCAGTGTTTTACTTTTCGTGAAGGGCGTTTTCGTCCAGGCTTCATGATAAAGCTGTGAAACCCTAAAAACCGCCCCCTCTCATCCCTATCCACTAGGGGCCGGCCCTACTTTGCTTATCGCACTAGGAGGCCGACCCTATAAGAGGAAAAGAGAGGGAGGGGCCGGCCCTAGTGCCTCCCTTCTCCAAAAACCCGACCCCCTCTCCCTCTCTCCCTCTCTGAGGTTTCGGCCAAGGAAGAAAGAGGAAGAAGAAGGAAGAAGGAAGGAGAAGGAAGAAAAGAGAAAGAAAAGGAGGAGATCTCGTGGCTCGCCATCGTCTTCGCAACGAATTCCTTCGTCGGCTCGTAGTCCTTGCACTAAGAGATAGGACTTCAAGGATTCCTCAATTCGCAAAGGACAAGGTGCCATCCGACAGCTTCCTTTGCTATTCATGTGTGGTTCATCATCGTTCCGTTCTCTTCAGATCATAGATCCACAAGGTATGATGATTCTAAACACGTAACTAGATGCATGTATGTCTTCCGTAGATCGTACTATGCCTCTAGGGTGTCCGCATATATGCTAAGATCATAAATTTGTATGTAGATTGTTTTGTAGAATTAATTGTAATGAAACATACACCGGATGATCTTCGGATCTATTTTTTGCTTCTGCTGCGACTCTGATAACAGGATCCAATTCCAACAATTGGTATCAGAGCACGCTTTGGTGTGTGTTTCATGCATGAATTCGTGAAAACATCATATGAATATATGATGGCATATGTTTTCGTCGGGATTCGGCGTAGATCATGCATATGGATTATGCTATGTATCGTCTTTTTGCAGGTGCCGTGCTGAATAATAATCTGTGATTGCATGCCTCCGTGGGTCAGACCCCGGATTTAATTTTGCATTGATTATTATTGTGCTTGTGGATTTTAAGGCTCTAGATGGGTGGAGGTGGAGGTTGACCACCCTCGGTTCCTTGGCCATGTTTTCTAGGATTGTTTCCTTTTCTTTCTAACGAAATTGTACACAAACGAGCACTTGCTCGGATCGTGTTAGTTTTTCGGTCACATGAAGAAGGAGATGATGCTACATCCACGGTTCAGGCAAATCGTACCATAGAGTGTAAAGACCCGGCGAAAGCGTGCATGTTGGCGATGATCGGGATTATCGTCGGAGATCGTGCAGAATGGAAGAACAAGATATCTTGGCTGTACTATTCAGGTTCATGGGTCGGACCCTGGACTTGATTCAGTTTGGATGTTTTTCTGTTGTTCTCTTTCTTAGTGTTTAGAGAACCCCGATGATAATTTAATTATCTATCTTGCTTGTGAGTTAGTCTCTAGATCAGGCTTAGGGTTAGTACTAAGCTTATGGATTCATTAGTGTCTCTATATGATTCTAACACGTGCGAATCCGATGACTAGCTAAAAGGAAAGGTGGTAACCACTCTCGTGGTAGTTCAGGTAGCCAAGTACTGTGCACCGAGATAGATGCAGTGTTAGATTTGTTTAGAGATAACTAATATCCCCATAAGAAGTATGATAACCCTAGTGGGATGCCTTTTCCCCACATGGTCCTAGCGACCAAGTTAGGTTAAGATTCTACTAAGTGATACCAATTTTTAGTTGACGTTTGATGGTAGTGTGAACTCATCACGATTTGGTTATGCCACTATTAGGTTGAGGTCCAGCGGAGGTTGTTGGATGTCCCTATTTGGCCAGCATCGAAACCTATAATGAGATGAGGTATACTATGACATCAGGCATCAAATTATGAACGAGGCATCATTCTAGTGGGAGTCCTTTCCACGTTGACCTTAGGTTAGGCTCCAGATCTTAGGATTATAGGCAAACTAATGAGGTATCGGGATCCTTGGAATCTATGTAATGTGATCCTTGCAAGAAAGGCGAAAGCTGAGTATTCGAGGTAGGGACTATGATATTTTCTAAAGATACTAATGCTTTGCGGGAAGGTTTGTAATCCTAGTAGGAGCACAGTAGACCAGGGTCTAAGTCTAGGAGGTCGTGACCTTTCTAGATATGCATAAAACCTCATAAAGAAGGGATGTGTAAAAGGTTTCCTCCAAAGGGGAGCCCCTGGCCTCCACAATCAACCGGCTAAGGGTCTGGGTGGGAGGTAGGCAGTTCGATATTACCACCGGGTGAGAGCTGTGTTTCCTTCCATGCTGGTTCGCCTAGTGGTTTTCTTCGGGACATGGAGGATGCCGGTGGCAGTGGGTGACGGTTTTTTCCTGCACTGCGGGAGCCTATGACCCCCCTTATTGATACTACCTAGATTTGTAGGAAGCATCCGAAAGCTTGTGTGAAGCCGTTGTTGCTGCACACGCGGGTCATATAAAGCTGGCCAAAAGGAGACTGGGAGGTCTTTCAGTTTGCTATGGGTAATTCTAATGAAGACTGGGTCATAAAAACCCCATTGGCAGAAGCAGTTGCATGCTCTCACCGAGATGCTGCCTCCAATTCAAGGCCGATAGTCTCAGTGCTCGAGCCTAGGGAATTTAGATTCCTAGATGTCTCCACTTGAGGTAGTGAAGACATAGCGGCTGGAGTAAACATTATCTATTTTTAAATTCCATAAAATAGATTGTAGTAGACCCTAATTTTTGCTTTAAACCATTGTTTATAGAAATCATGACCAAGCTCGATGTTAGGATTGATGTGTTCTAAGCTTGTAAAACTTTATGTTTTTGGTCTAATAAAGATTGATAGTTATTAATATATGAGATGCATATAGGTGCGTAACATAGTTACGTGTTCTTTTAAGAACAGAGAGCCATGGTTATATGGTAGTCCACTGAATTGAAGACTGAGTGGATTGGTGCCATATAATCTAAATAAGTTCGCAGCTATGATCAGGTTGGTCGCCTCATCATGATAAGCTGTTGGCGATGACAGTTCATGGGATGTCTTCACCATGGTCATCACCAGGCACAGTGTCTGTGGCTGAACGGAACTAACACGGTGTACAGATCAGTGAGCAGACACTGGTACACTAAGCCGTGTTTCTGCTTAGGGTAAAACGGTCCTAAACCTTGAGGAACCACGCCTGATGGACTAACCAGTTGCGTGGTGCTTTGGCGCACCAATGTGTGAGGATCCATATGCAGTGATCCAAAACCACGGTGTACTGGGTTACCCGGCTGGCGTTGCATTAGCGTGTCACTCCTGCAGGCCATCCACACCCCTGAAGGGAGGTGCGTTCCTTGGTGTGACTTACACTGTACCAAACCCAGGCCTGGTGGTCACCAGTTTGACTGTTGACCGGGTTCGATTACTCGACGGGGTAATCAGAGGTACGATGTATAGGTCAACCTGGAAGGAACCAAGTCATATGATCATTCGAGTCTGACGGTAGTCTTCACCGCTCGAAGTGAATCATGGCATCAAGTGGAGGGACAACGGGTTTACCACTACTAAGCGGAGAGCAGGGGTATGAAGGAGAACATAGTAAGTCTGGGTGAATTGGAGTGCAGCCTGCGTCGCACTCTGGGTGGCTACGTAGGTTAACTCGAGCTCAGAGGATCGATGGTACACTCGGGTAGTGTGTCGATCGAGCTTGAGTTGGAAGCCATGAACCCCGGTCCCTGATGGTTCCACCTTATCAACATTATGTACGGTTCTTGAACCGTCTCCTCGGAACACCATAAGCATAAGGAAGAAAGAAGTATACGCTCCGTGTGTGCTTGGCACTAGAGCACGGTAGATGCGTAACTACATACGAGTACTAAGGGTTGAGCCCGAGACTAGTGCAGAGTCGCATGATGTAATCCCTAGCCATATGTGAACTTCGCTGCATAGGTGCGATGCACCGGGTATGTTGCGAGTTGACTAGTTGACTTTGCTAGAGGCACCCTCCGGTGGCCTCAGTTAATAGTAGGTAACTAGTAAAGATCACTTAAGAAGTGGCCGCTAGGTATCGCACGCTAGACATGGTCAAAATGAGGCGTCGGGGCGTTTTGGTAAAAACCTCACTCTGCCGGACCTCACTGTTGGCCGACCCTAGTGATGGGACACCTTGCTAGGGCCGGCCCTATGATGTAGGGATAAGAATCCCTCATCTATAGGGCCGGCCATATGGATAGGGATAGGGCGATAAAACGGTTAAGATCGAGCCCTAAAAAGTGGGAAAACGGATAAATACAACGAGAGATAAAAAGGAGATAATGGAGAGATAATAAGAGGGGTTCATTATCCCCTTGGATCCTTATCCAAGGGGGTTGACCGGCCCTATAAAAGGACCTATGGGCGCCGACCCCATGTGCCAGAAAAACTGAACCCCCTCCTCTCTCATCTCTCTAGTTCTCTCCCTAATCTCTCTCCGTTTTCCGCTTGCTACTTCGTCTTCCTCGCGTGGAGTTCTGAAGAAGGAGAAGGGTCGTTCTTCGGAGGCACTCAGAGATCCGAGAGCGACGTTCCGTGTATCGTGTGAGATCGGGTGAACAAGAAAGGCAACATCTCCATTCGTACCATCGGCATCTTCGCGAACGATCTTCCGTCTCCATCGACAAAGAAGACAATTCTCCGCGGTTAAAAGATCCGTACGAAAGGTATGTGTAATCTAACATGTAGATCTAGCGAGCATTATGATTTGCATCCATGCTAGTTAATCATTACGCTAGATTGCCGTTAGGGGTTTTCGATTCTCGTGCATACACATGCACACATATGTAGATTAGTTTCTATGAAAAAGTAAAATAGTGTAACATGCACCATGAACGGTCTTTCGACTACCAAATCGCTTCCGCTGCGAGCCTCTGACCCGGATTAACTTTCAACAATTGGTATCAGAGCCGCATTAGTGGTGTGCGTTTCACTTTTTTTATGAAACCAACATGTGTGCGCATGATGAATGCGTGAGATCATCGGGGTTCTTACGCTTAGATCATGCATATGTATAGATTGTGCTTGTTCTATTAGTTATTCTTGCAGGGCGCCGCTATAAATCTATGCTTTGTGCTTGCTACCGGGGGTCGGACTCCGAGTTAGCAAATGTCTGGATTTGCTTTCTATGTGTGGATTTGTAATTAAGCCATAGATTGGGCGAGTGATGAGGGTTGACCATCCTCGGTTTCCCATGGCTTTTTCCTAGGTGATTTTTCTTTCCTTTCTAGGAAATTGTGTACGAGCGAGCACTTGCTCGAAGCGTACTAGATTTTTTCGGTTACAGATCGAGAAGAAAGATGTGCCAAAGAAATCCACCATCGGGAGCGGAAGCGGAACCCTGGAGGAAGAAGACGATCTGGCAAAGTGTTCACGAGCGCGACGAAGGAACCGGACCGAGGAACCTTGCGAAGAAAGCTAGAGGCCTGATCTGTGCTAATTAGGTTCAGGGGTCGGACCCTGAACTTAATTCAGTTTTAATGGTTGCTTTCTTTAATTAGTTCTTTATGCTTCATATCGAACCCCGATGAGATAATGTGATTATCAGTTTTCAGAGGGATGCCTTTCCTCTCCGGTCCAAGCGACTGTTTGAGGTTAGGATCCCGCTAGATGACGCCTATTATTTAGTTGACTTTTGATGTTAGTGGGATCCCATCACATATGGTTATGCCACCATTAGGTTAGCACCCGATTAGTCGGGTGTGCCTATTTGGCCAGCATCGAAATCAAAGATGAGATGGAGATCCATTGAACATCAATTATCATAGTCCTTTGCAGTGAGTCTGACTCTAGGATTAGCTCCAGAGCATTAGTGTGATAACCAATTTTGCAAAGCATCGATATTCTCGGAATATGTAATGTGACCCTTGAATGGAGAAATCCACTTGAGGCAGGGACTATGATATTCCGAGAATGATTAATGCTAGGCGAAGGGCTTGAACGCTAGTGGGAGCATGGTGTGACCAGGGTCTAGTATTTAGGAGGTCGCTAACTTTGTATTTGCATAAAATCATACTCTCAAAATAACCCTCAGAATAATAAGGGATGCAAGAGAGGACTTTTATAAGATCCTTTGGCCTCCACGGCCAGTCGTTTTGTGTTTGGGTGGGGATGCATAACTTCACACCCCCTAGGGTGGGAGCTGTGTGTTTCCATGCCAAATTACTTAATGACCTCCCTGAGGATATGGCGATTACGAGGCCAGGAGAGAAGGGCTTTTTATCCCACCCTAGTGGGGGCCGCATGAACTCCCGTGTCGTAATTGCTTAGGCTCGTGGGTTAGCATCCTAAGTACACGTGAGGTATTCGTTGCGAAGACAACGGTGATCACGTGGTACTGGCCGAAAGATAACCATGGTCCATCACAGCCCTTAGTTGGCAGATTTGGATAGGGTCAAGGAAAAGGCCCGTGTAAGCGGATTGATGCTGTATGATGCCCCTTAGGGAAGGTACAGTCGATTCCGAGATCTTACATACATGGTTAATTAATCCATGGTAATGACTTCGTTTGAGGGTAGCGTTGACATATGGATATAATTAGCTTGTTTTAAAAATCCATAAATCAAGTTTTTCCATGCATACTCATTATTCAATCTTTATTTTCAGATGACTAAGTTAGACCCCCTGTCCGCTATCCTTAATGACCACAAACTTACCGGTCCCAACTATGAGGACTGGAAGCGCAACCTATACCTGGTCCTAAGGATTGGTAAACATATGACAGCCCTTAATGACCCTGAGCCTGATTTGCCAGGACCCAATGCCACAGAGGCACAGTTAAAGGCATTCATTGACTGGAAGGAATCTAATGAAATATGTAAATGCTATATTATAGCATCCTTGCAAACAACTCTGCAGAAGCAAGTCGAGGAGATGCCCGACGCTTCTGACATGATGTTGTATTTGAAGGAGATGTTTGAAGGTCACAATCGCGTTACGCGATACCTTACCATCAAGAAACTCGTCGGCACTAAGATGTCCAATGTGACGCTGGTTCGGGAACACATGATGAAAATGTTTGGGTTCCAGAACGAACTAGCCACCATGGACATTGTGCTAGAAGGCGAGGTGATGACAGACATCTTCCTCTCGTCACTGTCTGGAGCCTTTGAAGGCTTTGTCACCAACTTTAATTTGAACAAGTTGGCTATGACAAATGCAGAGCTTCTGGGAGCTCTCCAGGCAACTGAGGATGGCTTCAAGCAGAAGGGCGAAGCACTTCACGTGCAACGCAGATCCTTCAAGAAGCCTGGTAAACCTCAAGGCAAGAGACATAAGAAGAAACCTAAGTCAGCGCCTGTGCAGGACTCTACTAGGGCCTCTGGGTCTGGAGAATCAAAGAAACCGGGCACGAAGTGCTTCCAGTGTGGCCAGAAGGGTCATTGAAAGAAGGACTGCAAGAAGCCTCAGAATGCTGGTGAAGGTAATCTACAACTCTTAGTTGTTGAATCATGTCTTTCAAGTAATAGTACTTTTGCTAGTTGGTTTGTGGATTCTGGATCCACTAACCATGCCTGTAACTCTCTGAAGGGGTTTCGGGAAAGCAGAAGATTGCTTGATGGAGAGGTGACCTTGAGCATGGGAACTGAGGCCGTGGCTGCTGCTGAAG
This sequence comes from Chamaelirium japonicum, assembly GCA_947650365.1. Classification (NCBI taxonomy): domain Eukaryota; kingdom Viridiplantae; phylum Streptophyta; class Magnoliopsida; order Liliales; family Melanthiaceae; genus Chamaelirium; species Chamaelirium japonicum. The sequence goes on along the minus strand of OX393552.1, from coordinate 76,969,486 downwards.
CTATTGGAGACGTTAATCTTAGTTTTTCGAATAATAAGACTTTGACTCTTAGAGATGTCTTTTATGTACCGTCCTTGCGACGTAACTTAATTTCTGTTTCTTCTTTAGTTAATGAAGGTTATTCAGTTTATTTTGATGCTTCTGGTGTGTCGTTTAAACTGAATGGAACTTTTATAATAAGAGGAATGGTTCAGAATCATCTCTATGTTGTAAGTCCTAAATTTGAAAAAGATAACATAGTAACTTCAGCATTTAATGTTAATTCATCTAAGCGTAAGAATCCTTTGGAAAATTTAACCCACCTATGGCACTTACGACTTGGGCATATTGCCTTAGACAGGATCCATTGAATGGTGAAGGCCGGGCTTCTGGAAACAGATCCTACGGAGATCCTTCCTACCTGTGAATCCTGCCTGGAAGGCAAGATGACCAAGAGGTCCTTTAAAGGCAAAGGAGTAAGAGCTACTGAGGTATTAGAGTTAATCCATTCAGATGTGTGTGGACCCATGAACGTTAAGGCGATAGGAGGCCATGAGTACTTCATCACTTTCATTGATGATTACTCAAGATATGGTTACATTTACCTGATGCATCGGAAGTCGGAATCCTTTGACATGTTCAAAGAGTTCAGGGCTGAAGTAGAAAAGCAGACAGGTAAATATATAAAAAACCTTCGATCTGATCGAGGAGGTGAATACCTATCTGACGAGTTCCTAGGATATTTGGTGGAGCATGGGATAAAATCCCAGTTAACTGCTCCAGGTACCCCACAATAGAATGGAGTTTCCGAGAGAAGGAATCGAATCTTGTTGGACATGGTTCATAGCATGATGAGTTATGCCAGTTTACCAATGACCTTTTGGGGATATGCCCTACAAACAGTAGTTTATATTCTGAATCACGTTCCGTCTAAGTCAGTGCCTCAGACCCCTAGAGAACTGTAGTCAAAGCGAAAGCCATTGCTACAACATTTCAGAATATGGGGATGCCCTGCACATGTGCGAAGGGATAAGAGGGAAAAGATGGAATCTAAAACCAGAGTATGCTTATTTGTAGGGTATTCTAAGGAGACCAAAGGTGGTCTATTTTATGATCCTGAGGAAAAGAAGGTGATCGTTTCTACGAACGCCTATTTCCTAGAACAGGATTATATTGTGGACCACAAGCCTATTAGTAAAGTAGTTCTGGATGAACTGCTGGGTACTAGTACAGATAGCGCATCCGAAAGCATAGTGGGAGCTGACATGACAGATAATAATATACCAGATACTGTAGAACCTATTAATCCTGTAACACCACCACCTCCTCATCGCAGTGGGAGAAACATCAGAGCTCCTGACAGATAATATGGAGAAACCTTATTGGTTGATCCAGAGGGTCAGGAGGATGACCCACTGAGCTACGATGAGGCAGTGGGAGCTTCTGACAGCTCTGACTGGCAAAAGGCTATGGTGGCAGAAATTGCATCAATGTCCCATAACGCTGTCTGGACTCTTGTTACACCATCATCCAATATTAAACCTATTGGGTGTAAGTGGGTGTATAAAAGGAAAAGAGGATCTGATGGAACAATAGAGACTTATAAAGCTAGATTAGTTGCCAAGGGTTATACCCAGAGAGAAGGAATAGACTTTGACGAAACCTTCTCGCCGGTAGCTATGATAAAGTCTATTCGGATCCTCCTATCCATTGCAGCCCATTATGACTGGGAGATCTGGCAAATGGATGTCAAGACAACATTCCTTAATGGGAATTTGGAAGAAGACATTTATATGATGCAGCCACCAGGTTTTGAGTCAGAGGGTCATGAACATCTAGTTTGCAAGTTGCAGAAGTCCATTTATGGACTAAAGCAAGCATCTAGAAGTTGGAACATCCGTTTTGATCAGGCAATCCAGTTATATGGATTTACTCAAAACGAGGATGAACCATGTGTATACAAGAGGAGTGATAAGACTACAGTGATATATTTGATACTTTACGTAGACGATATTCTACTCATTGGGAATGATATAGGAACATTGTCAACGGTAAAGGTCTGGTTGTCAACACAGTTTGATATGAAAGACCTAGGTGAAGCGAGTTATGTTTTGGGGATCAAGGTAACACGTGATCGCCAAAACAAGATTCTCTCGCTATCACAGGCTGCGTATATAGATAAGGTTATGGCTAGATTTGACATGCAAAACTCCAAGAAGGGTTTTGTGCCATTTAGACATGGCGTAAAACTGTCTAAGGATCAATGTCCTAAGACACCTGAGGAGAGAGCAGAAATGCAGAAGATACCTTATGCCTCGGCATTAGGTAGTCTAATGTATGCTATGCATTACACAAGGACTGATATCTGTTTCGCAGTAGGAATGATGGGTCGATTTCAGTCAAATCTGGGTCCAGATCACTGGACAGCTGTGAAGTGTATACTCAAGTACCTTCGTAGAACAAGGGACTATGAGTTGGTTTACACTGGACAAGAACTGACGCCGATTGGATATACAGATTCTGACTTTATGTCAAATTTGGAATCCAGGAAGTCGACATCAGGTTTTGTGTTTATGCTAGGAGGAGCAGCGGTTAGTTGGCAGAGTGTGAAGCAGAAATGCATCGCGGACTCTACCACAGAGGCTGAGTACGTTGCAGCGTGCGAGGCAGCCAAAGAGGCGGTATGGCTCAAGAAATTCTTTACGGATTTGGGGTGCGTACCAGAGGCCCAGTTACCTATTGTGCTTTACTGCGATAATAGTGGGGCGGTAGCACAAGCAAAGGAGCCAAAACATCACCAAAAGAGAAAGCACATCGAGCGCAAGTTCCACTTGATTCGGCAGTTTCAAAAGCAAGGGCGAGTAGCGGTGACACAGATTGCATCTACAGATAATGTTGCTGATCCTTTCACAAAGGCAATACCTACCAAGGCATTCGAGCGACATGTGGATGCGATGGGAGTCAAAACCGTTTTGCTTCGCTAGACCAAGTGGGAGATTGTTAGGATTGATGTGTTCTAAGCTTGTAAAACTTTATGTTTTTGGTCTAATAAAGATTGATAGTTATTAATATATGAGATGCATATAGGTGCGTAACATAGTTACGTGTTCTTTTAAGAACAGAGAGCCATGGTTATATGGTAGTCCACTGAGTTGAAGACCGAGTGGATTGGTCCCATATAATCTAAATAAGTTCGCAGCTATGATCAGGTTGGTCGCCTCATCATGATAAGCTGTTGGCGATGACAGTTCATGGGATGTCTTCACCATGGTCATCACCAGGCACAGTGTCTGTGGCTGAACGGAACTAACACGGTGTACAGATCAGTGAGCAGACACTGGTACACTAAGCCGTGTTTCTGCTTAGGGTAAACGGTCCTAAACCCTGAGGAACCACGCCTGATGGACTAACCAGTTGCGTGGTGCTTTGGCGCACCAATGTGTGAGGATCCATATGCAGTGATCCAAAACCACGGTGTACTGGGTTACCCGGCTGGCGTTGCATTAGCGTGTCACTCCTGCAGGCCATCCACACCCCTGAAGGGAGGTGCGTTCCTTGGTGTGACTTACACTGTACCAAACCCAGGCCTGGTGGTCACCAGTTTGACTGTTGACCGGGTTCGATTACTCGACGGGGTAATCAGAGGTACGATGTATAGGTTAACCTGGAAGGAACCAAGTCATATGATCATTCGAGTCTGACGGTAGTCTTCACCGCTCGAAGTGAATCATGGCATCAAGTGGAGGGACAGCGGGTTTACCACTACTAAGCGGAGAGCAGGGGTATGAAGGAGAACATAGTAAGTCTGGGTGAATTGGAGTGCAGCCTGCGTCGCACTCTGGGTGGCTACGCAGGTTAACTCGAGCTCAGAGGATCGATGGTACACTCGGGTAGTGTGTCGATCGAGCTTGAGTTGGAAGCCATGAACCCCGGTCCCTGATGGTTCCACCTTATCAACATTATGTACGGTTCTTGAACCGTCTCCTCGGAACACCATAAGCATAAGGAAGAAAGAAGTATACGCTCCGTGTGTGCTTGGCACTAGAGCACGGTAGATGCGTAACTACATACGAGTACTAAGGGTTGAGCCCGAGACTAGTGCAGAGTCGCATGTAGTAATCCCTAGCCATAAGTGAACTTCGCTGCATAGGTGCGATGCACCGGGGTATGTTGCGAGTTGACTAGTTGACTTTGCTAGAGGCACCCTCCGGTGGCCTCAGTTAATAGTAGGTAACTAGTAAAGATCACTTAAGAAGTGGCCGCTAGGTATCGCACGCTAGAAATGGTCAAAATGAGGCGTCGGGGCGTTTTGGTAAAAACCTCACTCTGCCGGACCTCACTGTTGGCCGACCCTAGTGATGGGACACCTTGCTAGGGCCGGCCCTATGATGTAGGGATAAGAATCCCTCATCTATAGGGCCGGCCATATGGATAGGGATAGGGCGATAAAACGGTTAAGATCGAGCCCTAAAAAGTGGGAAAACGGATAAATACAACGAGAGATAAAAAGGAGATAATGGAGAGATAATGAGAGGGGGTCATTATCCCCTTGGATCCTTATCCAAGGGGGTTGGCCGGCCCTATAAAAGGACCTATGGGCGCTGGCCCCATGTGCCAGAAAAACTGAACCCCCTCCTCTCTCATCTCTCTAGTTCTCTCCCTAATCTCTTTCCGTTTTCCGCTTGCTACTTTGTCTTCCTCGCGTGGAGTTCTGAAGAAGGAGAAGGGTCGTTCTTCGGAGGCACTCAGAGATCTGAGAGCGACGTTCCGTGTATCGTGTGAGATCGGATGAACAAGAAAGGCAACATCTCCATTCGTACCATCGGCATCTTCGCGAACGATCTTCCGTCTCCATCGACAAAGAAGACAATTCTCCGCGGTTAAAAGATCCGTACGAAAGGTATGTGTAATCTAACATGTAGATCTAGCGAGCATTATGATTTGCATCCATGCTAGTTAATCATTACGCTAGATTGCCGTTAGGGGTTTTCGATTCTCGTGCATACACATGCACACATATGTAGATTAGTTTCTATGAAAAAGTAAAATAGTGTAACGTGCACCATGAACGGTCTTTCGACCGCCAAATCGCTTCCGCTGCGAGCCTCTGACCCGGATTAACTTTCAAAAATTGGTATCAGAGCCGCATTAGTGGTGTGCGTTTCACTTTTTTTATGAAACCAACATGTGTGCGCATGATGAATGCGTGAGATCATCGGGGTTCTTACGCTTAGATCATGCATATGTATAGATTGTGCTTGTTCTATTAGTTATTCTTGCAGGGCGCCGCTATAAATCTATGCTTTGTGCTTGCTACCGAGGGTCGGACCCCAAGTTAGCAAATGTCTGGATTTGCTTTCTATGTGTGGATTTGTAATTAAGCCATAGATTGGGCGAGTGATGGGGGTTGACCATCCTCGGTTTCCCATGGCTTTTTCCTAGGTGTGTTTTCTTTCCTTTCTAGGAAATTGTGTACGAGCGAGCTCTTGCTCGAAGCGTACTAGATTTTTTCGGTTACAGATCGAGAAGAAAGATGTGCCAAAGAAATCCACCATCGGGAGCGGAAGCGGAACCCTGGAGGAAGAAGACGATCTGGCAAAGTGTTCGCGAGCGCGACGAAGAAGCCGGACCGAGGAACCTTGCGAAGAAAGCTAGAGGCCTGCGCTGTGCTAATTAGGTTCAGGGGTCGGACCCTGAACTTAATTCAGTTTTAATGGTTGCTTTCTTTAATTAGTTCTTTATGCTTCATATCGAACCCCGATGAAATAATGTGATTATCAGTTTTTAGAGGGATGCCTTTCCCCTCCGGTCCAAGCGACTGTTTGAGGTTAGGATCCCGCTAGATGACGCCTATTATTTAGTTGACTTTTGATGTTAGTGGGATCCCATCACATATGGTTATGCCACCATTAGGTTAGCACCCGATTAGTCGGGTGTGCCTATTTGGCCAGCATCGAAATCAAAGATGAGATGGAGATCCATTGAACATCAATTGTCAAATCTATAAGCGAGTCGCCATGACTAGTGGGAGTCCTTTCCAGTGAGTCTGACTCTAGGATTAGCTCCAGAGCATTAGTATGATAACCAATTTTGCAAAGCATCGATATTCTCGGAATATGTAATGTGACCCTTGAATGGAGAAATCCACTTGAGGCAGGGACTATGATATTCCGAGAATGATTAATGCTAGGCGAAGGGCTTGAACGCTAGTGGGAGCATGGTGTGACCAGGGTCTAGTATTTAGGAGGTCGCTACCTTTGCATTTGCATAAAATCATACTCGCAAAATAACCCTCAGAATAATAAGGGATGCAAGAGAGGATTAACTTACTCGACCCTCTTGCCTCCATCTTTAATGATAACAAACTTACGGGACCAAACTATGAGGACTGAAAGCGTAACCTGATGCTCATCCTAAGGGTTGGTAAACACACAATTACCCTAAGTACCTCTCAACCGGCTATGCCGGGACCAAGTGCTACTGAGGCTCAGTTGAAGGAATGAAAAGACTGGCTAGATACTGATGAGATGTGCAAGTGCTACATAGTGGCATCCTTGCAGACCGTCATTTAGAAACAAGTCGAAGACATGGCCTCCGTTTCAGACATGATACTCTATTTAAAGGAAATATTCGAGGGTCGTAGTTGGGTAACGTGTTACCTGACCATCAAGAAATTGGTGTCCACGAAGATGGCAGAGGGGACTTTAGTTCGAGATCATATGCTGAAATTGTTTGGCTATGTGAATAAGTTTGGTTCCTTCGATGTCATCCTGGATGTAGAGATCCAGACCGATATTTTCCTCGTGTCTCTGTCAGGAGCGTTTGAGGGCTTCGTTACCAACTTTAACCTTAACTGGTTGGAGATGTCTAATGCAGAGCTCCTAGCGGTGCTCCAGGCAGTAGAGGACGAGATGAAGGCAGGAGTCCAATCCCTGAACATAGAGCGGAAGTCTTCTCTGAACGCCAAAGGCAAGTTTCAGAAAAGAAAGTCTAAGAAGACCGTGAAGATGGGCCAGGTATAGTCATAGGTTCCTAAGCAGGATGGTCCGACGAAGCCCAAAGAAAAATATTTTCGATGTGGCAAGAAGGGGCACTGGAAGCGTGACTGCCGCGTGGCTCCTAAGAAGGCTGAGACAGGTATATCTCAAATCCACATAGTGGAATCCTTTGTAGCATCCAGTTGTTCTTCAGTTTTATGGATTGTGGATTCTGGTTCCACTAACCATGCTTGCAATAATTTGCAGGGGTTCAAGGAGACAAGAAAACTAGGTGATGGAGAGATAATCCTAAGCATAGGAACTAAGGCCGTGGCAGAGGCTGAAGCAGTTAGAGATGTCGTCTTGTAGTTTCTTGATGGAAGAAGTTTATTACTTAGAGACATACTTTACATACCGTCCTTGAGACGAAACTTAATTTCTGTTTCCTTATTGAATAATGAAGGTTTTTCAGTTTTATTTGATGCTTTTGGTATGTCAATTAAATTGAATGGTTCCTTTGTTTGTAAGGAAAAGACACAGAATGGTCTCTATATAATTAACTCAAATCATAAGCAGGATAATATAACTGAAGTCGGTATGGTTAATTCATCTAAAAGAAAAAATCCCTCAGATAATCCAACACTCTTTTGGCATCTAAGGCTTGGACACATAGCCTCAGACAGGATTCACAGGTTGGTTAAGGTAGGACTTTTAAGTCCAGATATTTCAGAAAGCCTACCAACGTGTGAGTCTTGCCTGGAAGGCAAGATGACTAAAAGATCTTTCCGAGCCAAAGATAGCAGATCTCAGGAGGTATTAAAGTTGGTACACACTGATGTATGTGGGCCCATAAGTATCCATGCCATAGGAGGCTTCGAGTATTTTATCACCTTCACGGATGATCACTCGAGGTTTGGATACATATACCTAATGCGAGAGAAGTCTGAATCCTTTGATAAGTTCAAGGAGTTCAGAGCTAAAGCAGAAACGCAGACGGGTAAGAGTATCAAGTCTCTTCGATCGGATCGAGGAGCCAAATACCTATCGGATAAATTTATTGGGTATCTGTGTGAGTATGAGATTATATCCCAGTTGACTGCACTAGGGACACCGCAATAAAACGGTGTATTTGAGAGGAGAAACCGAACTTCGTTAGACATGGTTCGGACTATGATGAGTTATGCAATATTGCCACCTAGTTTTTGGAGATATAACGTACCCTAGAGACGGTAGCATATACTTTGAACTTTGTTCCATCAAAGTCAGTACCTCTAACTCCTTGGGAGCTGTGGTTGAAGCGAAAGCCAAACCTACAGCACTTTAGGATTTGGGGTTATCCAGCACATGTACGGAAAGACAAGCATGATAAGATGGAGTTAAAGACTAAGGTATGTCTGTTCGTTGGGTATCCAAAAGGGACAAAGGGTGGTTTATTTTATGATCCTGATGATAGAAAGGTTATCGTCTCGACGAACGTCGTATTCCTTGAGCAGGATTATTTAAGAGACCATAAGCCCACCAGTAAAGTAATTCTTAAAGAATTGCTTGGTACTGATGGGAGTACACAGATAGAAAACGTAGTAGAAGCCGATACCACTAAGATAAACGATACTGTAGAATCGACTCCTATGGAACCACCGCAGGCTCGTCGTGGTGGGAGGACCACAAGAGCTCCTGATAGATATATTGGAGAAGCTTTTTTGATAGATCTAGAGTTTCAGGAAGATGATCCTCTGAACTATGACGAAGCGATGGTATCCTCTAACCATGCAGCATGGCAAAAAGCCATGGAGGCACAACTGACACCGATGTCCCAAAACTCGGTCTGGACACTTGTAACACTGCCTCGCAACATTAAATATGTTGGGTGTAAGTGGGTGTACAAAAGAAAAAGAGGTCTGGATGGTACCGTTGAGACTTACAAAGCTAGACTAGTCGCTAAGGGTTATACCCAGCGAGAAGGGATCGACTATGACGAAACCTTTTCGCCAGTGGCTATGCTTAAGTCTATCCGGATCTTCTTGTCCATTGCAGCCCATTATGATTGGGAGATCTGGCAAATGGACTTCAAGACCGCATTCCTCAACGGGGATTTGGAAGAAGATATCTACATGTCTCAGCCTCTAGACTTTGTTGTAAAAGGTCAGGAAAGTCTGGTGTGCAAGTTGCAAATGTCCATTTATGGACTGAAGCAAGCATCTAGAAGTTAGAACATGCGTTTTGATCAGGCTATCCAGTCTTATGGATTTGAGCAGAACGTGGATGAACCATGTGTTTATAAAAGGAGCGATAAGACTGCAGTAGTTTTTCTAGTGCTTTACGTAGACGATATCCTGCTCATTGAAAACGATGTTGGAACATTGTCTACAGTGAAGGTGTGGTCATCCTCTCAATTTGACATGAAAGACCTGGGTGAAGCGAGTTATGTTTTGGGGATCAAGGTAACTCGAGATCGCCAGAACAAGACTCTCTCGCTGTCACAGTTAGCCTACATAGATACTATCTTGGTCAGATTCAGTATGCACAACTCCAAGAAGGGACTAGTTCCATTCAGATATGGAATGAAATTGTCCAAGGATCAGGGTCCTAAGACTCCTGAGGAGAGGGCAGAGATGCAAAAGATACCTTATGCTTCGGCTGTACGAAGTCTGATGTATGTTATGCAGTGCACGAGACCAGATATATGCTATGCAGTAGGCATGATGGGCAGGTATCAGTCAAATCCGGGTCCAGGGCACTGGACTTCTATAAAAAGTATACTCAAGTATCTCCGTAGAACGAAAGATTATGAGTTAATTTACTCTTCATAGGAACTGATGCCGATTGGGTATACGGATTCTGATTTTGCATCAGATCCGGAATCCAGGAGATTGACGTCAGGGTTTGTGTTTTCATTGGGAGGAGGAGCTGTCAATTGGAGGAGCGTGAAGCAGGGATGTATCACGGATTCGACGACAGAGGCTGAGTATGTTGCGGCGTGCGAAGCAGCCAAGGAGACGGTGTGGCTCAAGAAGTTCCGCACAAACTTAGGATGTGTACCGGGAGTTCAAGATCCTATTGTCTTTTACTACGATAATAGTGGAGCGGTAGCACAATGAAAGGAGCCAAGATATCACCAGAAGAGTAAGCATATCGAGCAGAAATACTATATTATCTGGGACTTGCAGAAGCAAGGGGAGGTTGCAGTGACTCAGGTGGCGTCTGCAGATAACATGGCGGACCCTTTCACAAAGGCGTTACCGACCAAGGCTTTTGAGAAGCACGTGGATGCCATGGAAGTTAATATTATTATTTCTCGCTAGGCCAAGTGGGAGATTGTTGTAGCTCGTGTGTCCTAAGCGTGGATTTTCTGTATTAACATTAATAAAGATGACTTTTGTTATTGCTTTAATTAGAATACTACTTTGGTATATGTTAATACATATATAATAAAGGACCCTAGGGAACACAGTAGGCCACTGAGGCGCATGGTGGATCCATACTTGGGAGACTCAGTGGACCAGTTGTGTGTAGACCTAGAACTAGTTCACAGCTTAGGTGATTTCGGTCGCTTCACCGAGAACAAGCTATTGGCAGGTAGAGGATGTGGTGAAGTCTACACCACGGGAATGTGGGATTCCCATTCACCTGACCAAGTATAATGATCGTGTTGAACAGGAACCAAGACGGTGCACAGTTCAATGATTCAAACACTGATGCATAAACCATCTTACTACTATAGATAATCTTTCCTTAACCTTGAGGGACCATGTACACTAGGCCAACTAGTTGTGTGGTGCTTTGATGTGCCAACGTGTGCGGACCTTCCATAGTCCAATACCATGGTACGTTGGGTTATCTAGCTGGCGCTTGAGTGACATATAATCCCTACAGGTTATCCGATGTCCAGTGTTGGATGGGTGCGTTTTGATGAGCCAATCTGTCCACACAATTAACCCAGGCCTGGTGGTTGTCAGTATGACTGACGATGTTCCGGATGCTAGGCATAGCACCGGAAGGTGTGTGGTGTTATATATGACAAGTCATCAATTCCTAGTAAGATAATTGATCGGGATCTGACGGTGCTCCCATCGCCCGAGTCGTATCATGGCACTAGTAATAGGAGGGACTAAGGATTATCAGAGTATAATAGAGAACAGGGTTACGAGAGAGTAACATAAGTTTCGGATCACTAGAGTTCAACTCGCGTCGCACTTTGTGTGGCTACGCGGGTTAATCGGATTAGGGCTGATTAACGGAACTTTCGGTGTGTCACCGGAACAGTTAATCATTCGGTGTGTCACCGGAACAGTTAATCAGGGATTCGGTTGGAGCTAGAGATCTTGAACCCTGAAGGTTCCATCCTGTCATTGCATATAGGAATTGTTCCCCGACCTGGTTGGATACGTTGGATGCGAAGTAGCGTGATAGAGCGCAAGCCCGGAGCCTAAGAACCTAATTCACATGTGTTAGGGGCCGTAGGGGTATTTTGGTAAATACTGAAATATAGCTCAGAACATATTGAATATGGATCTTAGAATGAGCGGAATAATTCCAGAAGCTCATAGGCGCTAACGGAACTCAATTCCGAATAGCGCACCTCACTCAATCTCTCTCGCAGTGTTTCAGTTTTCGTAAATGGTGTTTTCGTCCAGGCTTCACGATAGAGCTGTGAAACCCTAAAAACCGCCCCCTCTTATCCCTATCCACTAGGGGCCGCCCCTAGCTTGCTTGTAGCACTAGGAGGCTGGCCCTATAAGAGGAAAAGAGAGGTCCAAAAACCCGACCCCCTCTCCCTCTCTCCGTCTTTGAGGTTTCGGCCAAGGAAGAAAGAGGAAGAAGAAGGAAGAAGGAGGAAGGAAGGAGAAGGAAGAAGAGAGAAAGAGAAGGAGGAGATCTCGCAGCTCGCCATCGTTTTCGCAACGAATTCCTCCGTCGGCTCGTAGTCCTTGCACTCAGAGATAGGACTTTGAGGATTCCTCAATTCACAAAGGACAAGATGCCATCCGACAGCTTCCCTTGCGATTCACGTGCGGTTCATCATCGTTCCGTTCTCTCCGGATCATAGATCCATAAGGTATGATGATTCTAAACACCTAACTAGATGCATGCATGTCTTCTGTAGATCGTAGTATGCCTCTAGGGTGTCCGCACATATGCTAATATCATAGATTTGCATGTAGATTGTTTTGTAGAATTAATTGTAATAAAACATACACCGTATGATCTTCGGATCTATCTTTTGCTTCCGCTGCGACTCTGATAACATGATCCAATTCCAACACCATCCGCACCCGGCAAAATATCCGACCCCGCCGATCGAGTAGGAGGAAGCTCCGAGCTACACCAGCGCTGCAAACATAAAAACTCGGCTAGCCGGAGATGCCCTACTTACAACGGGTATGAAGGGGGGCCAGATCCCACCCCCATCACGACTAAGGCCCAAGGCCCAAGGCCCGGCCTCCCCGACGCCTCCGGCAGCGGCCAATGAGGCCAGGAATCCAGCGTAGTAAACCCTAACTCTACTGATGAAAGGGATTGCAGGCCGCACTACGCTTATCAAGTCGGTACTATCCTCTCTTCCCATATATGCTATGAACACTATCAGCTTCCCTAAAAACATATGTAAAATCAATGCGCTACAGTGAGATTTCTGTTGGGGCTTTCAAACTAATGGGCGGTTAACAGAGATATGTTAACTAAATTTCTTGGCGATTCATCTGGGACAAGACTGCACTATGGAGCCAAATTCTTAAGCACAAATACCTGAGACATTGATACTTGGCGATATCCCTGGATTCCCTCTCTCACCCTTGTGGGCCAGGATGTTGACAATCCCTCTATTTCCACAGTGGCACCTCTTCTTCTTATGCCCTTTTACAGCAGCTCTTTGGTTTGGATCCCCACTATCACTAGACACAAGATCTTCCCATCTAGCTATTGGAGAGTAGGGGTGTTCATTGGTTCGGGTTGACCCGCAAAACTGAACAGAATCGGTCTATTTGGTTCAGTTTGGATCGGGTATTTTTGACCGTTTGGTTTGGTTTTGTTTCGAAAAAAAAACCCGCTAAGACCGGTTTGGTTCTGGGTTGTGAGTTTTTTTAATCCGAACCAACCCAAACCGAACCATTGGTCCTATACCCTCAGTAGTTACAACTGTACAGTGTACAGTCTCACTAATATTGTACATTACATGGTGGTGACCACAATCATCACCATTCGGTGAATTCACTTTCAAATGTTCAACAGTGAGATGAAACTGAAAAGTGAAGGGTGTTGCTATTTGCAACCACATAATTACTAGTACCCCCAAATCCCAACTTATGAAATATCTCAAAGTGAAAAATTAAGGGTGTTGCTCGTAATTCTGTAGGGGCAGAAAAGTGAAATCTAAAGCAACTTCAGCGGCTCAACCACTCATGCCTCACGGGGTGATGACGAGCGATTTGAAAGACCTGCAGAACCAAACCGAGCTTTTCCGGTTTGGGTTGGTTCGATTTTTACTAAGGAATGGTTTGGTTCGGTTCCATTTTTTAGAGAATCGATCAACTTCGGTTCGGTTCCAAATTTATCAAAAAATCGAACAAGCCCGAACCATGAACACCCCTGTTGGAGAGTGGGTCAAGAAGTGGTTTGATGTTAAAGACAACCCGGATTATTTTCGGTTGGGGGCTACTATTCTTTGGCTCATTTGGAAGACTCGTTGTTCCATGATTTTTGAGCTCAAGGAAACAAATCCAGTTAGATTGATTCATCAAATCAATACTAACAGGGACCTTAGGCTAAAAACAGGGACCTTAGGCTAAATTAAACTATTTTGTGTCCTGTTCATAGGTTGGATCTGTTGTTAGGGACCTCTCACACATTACCCCTTTGAAAAAGACTTCACTTGCACCCTCAAGAGGGGACACTCTATTCACACCCATGAAATTAATGATGGTAGCCGAATATGTCTTGGCCCTCAACCCATTTTGGCATATTCCACAGAAACCTCAAAATGCTCCCCTCGCCCCCCGCCCACCGCCGTTGTCCATGTCCATTCTCTCAGTCCGCCCCACCCCATCGCCCTCCTCCTTCCTCCATCTTCCCCTCGCCGGAACCTTAAGCCTTTACTCCTCCCTCCTCCACATTCCTTCTTCCTCCATCTTCCCCACGACTGAACCCTAGCCGCTCCCCTAACCGAGTGGCTATGGGTGCAAAATCTGGCTAACGCCCAACGGTGGGACCCGCAGCCCTGCCTGGGGCCCACGAGTCCAACGGTGGGACCCGCAGCCCTGCCTGGGGCCCACGAGTCCAACAGTGGGACCCGTAGCCCTCTAGGGCCTACAAGTCCAATAGTGGGACCCACAGCCCTGCCTGGGGCCCACGAGTCCAATGGTGGGACCCGCAGCCCTGCCTGGGGCCCACAAGTATGACGGTGGGACCCGCAGCTCTGCCTGGGGCCTACTTGTACTATCTGGGGTTTGGTAAATCCCACCAGAAATTTATTAAACCCCGGATACTCTAAGGAATATTCTTAGAATATTTCCTAGATGAACCAAACTACTATAAATAGCAAACCCTGTAAAATGATTCCGGATCCGAAATTCCAGACCAGAAATCCACTTTCTGTTTTCCAGAGCTCCCTGAGTTTTCTGGTTTCCAGACTCCTTTTCCACCCTCTGATTACTTGTAAGAAGCACTCCTCGGCCTTTCGAGAGTAGCTCTACTGTTTACTCAGAGATAGTGGATTCAAAGGTTACGTCTTACCGCACGAAGACATAGGCTTCGGTCGAACTTCGTCACCATATCCTGTGTCATCTCTTTCTCTACCTTTCTACTCTATAGTGCTTGTGCGACAGCTCAGCAAGTCACAACTCAGCGCTTCGAAGCGCGCCACATCCCGAAGGGTCAAACCTTCAATCGACTGTTGGAGGAGGGTCACGTACGACGGCCGAAATCCTCCCCCACAGTTTGGCGCCGTCTGTGGGATAGAATCCTAATCCTATCAACTTGCAACGTCTAAGTTTCCTAACTCCTCCAGTAGCAGGGTACCGATTGCCTGAGCAATCTGTCTGCTTCCATCGTTGCACTTAAATGGCAAAGACACTGATGGACCAGCCAGAGGAAAGTGGCATGCACCCAGACGCTCAGCATCCGACAACTCGATCAATGAGTCGTCGGTTTGCAACAAACCAACATCCGGAACAGCAACTCGCTGCCAATTCGAGGAGTCGCCCGTCGGTTGATCGCGCCGCCCAAGCTCAACTTCGACGGTCACCTCAACTCGACGACCAAATTCCTCAACGCTTGGGGAAAGCGCATGTCTCTCCTGGTGCCGATGCTCAAGCATCGTACCAAATCACCGCAGAGGACTTCCAACTCCTTACTCTCATGAAGCAGAATGCGGCCCTCATGGTAGCGAGAGACTCCCTCCGACAAATCGCTATCGAAGGAAGAGCTGATCCCCCTCGATCGGTTGCCGGTATCAACGAAGGAGCAAAGGTCCACCGGCCGCTTCATATTTCCCCCGCTCCGTCCAGACGATCTGTCGTCGATACCTCCCGACGATCCCTCAAGCTTCCTTCAAGGGGACCATCGCCTCCTCCGGCTAAACAGAGCATCTGGGAACGTCTCGACGAATCGACTCGTCACCCAAAGCCACTCAACTCAATATCATCCTCTGACTCAAGCAGTCGCCAGGATGTTCGTAGCAGAAGATATCAATCCAGAGCTCGATCCCACCTCAGCAATAACCGAGTCCAAGTGAAGCATCACCAAGAAGGAAGAACTTCCAAGCCCCATCTTCCTCCTCGACCTTTGGACACCTCCCCGACTTGCGGAACGATCGAAGGAACGACCATGCCTTAGAAGGACCGCTTCACCGGCAGATTCTCCGGGCCCAATTTCCTCGAGGATGGAAGATTGTCGCTCTCCCCAAGTTCAATTGTCTGACGAGAGATCCGATGCTACACGTCCTCGCCTTCAAACAAGCATTAACACCATACGATCACGACAACCAGGTTCTATGCCGCACCTTTGCCGGCAGCTTGGATGACATGTCGTTGGATTGGTATCACAATCTCCTCACAGGCTCTATCAGCCTGTTCGGAGACCTGGCAGATCTCTTCGTCCAGCATTACTGGCTGAACCTCAAACCAGAGAAGAAGTTGAACTCCCTCTACCGGCTGCGAATGGGTTCGGACGAAACCTTTCGAGAATTCACACGGAGGTTCTAGAATGAGCATGCAGCGCTCTCCGGACGCCATCTCGACGATGAGGCAATTTTGTTGGCATTCCAAAATGCTCTGTGCTATGACCTTCATATTTACAACGACCTCATCCGCAACCCCCCCGATTCCCTTAGAGCGCTCTTTGATCGGATCCAGCGGGAAATCGAAGTCGAGGATGATCAAGTCGCTCGCAAGGGGTGAGACTTCAAGAAGCGTCCATCCGATAAAGTGCCGGCACGACCACCAGCCCAAGCGAACAACGCTCAAGCTTAAGAGAAGGAGTCCTCCAAGAAGCCACGAAGGGCAGACGATAGACCTACCAAGCCTCGGAGAACAACCTTCACTAGCTGGAACTTGCCCATCGACATTATCCTTGAACAGATTCAGCATGAGAGCTATCTTAGAAGGCCAAACCCTCTTCAGCCTGGCACCAAGCAAACACAAGACAAGTCAGTTTATTGCAACTTTCATCGGTGTAACGGCCATTCTACCATTCGGTGCTTCAGTCTGAAGTATCACCTGGAAGACCTTCAGGAGCAAGGCCATCTTCAGGATTTTAAATCTGAGACAGGCAGGGCTGGCGGTCCACACCCTCCTCCTCCCCCTCCCCAAAGGGAGAAGGAGGCATGCTGGATCCGCTCGGTCATTTCTCAAGCAACTATTATCTTAGTTCAAGTGAATGTTTACGGCATTCACGGCAACCTACATCATCAAACTCTAACTCGAAAGGAGGTTGAGCGGCAAGTATGACGTGTCCATCACGTTCGCACTCTCGCTCAAGTTGAAGACTCCTGGATAGAAAAGCTTATCAAAGGCCTCCCATGGTCGGCAATCATCTTTACCGATCAGGATCTCCACGGAGTATGCACTCCTTACCGAGATCCTTTGGTCCTTTGACTCATGGTTGATGGGAGCTCGGTCAATCGGATCCTCATTGATACCGGTAGCTTCATCGACATCATGTTCTCTGATTGCTTCAAACGTCTCGGTCATAAGTATGAGAGTCTTGACGTAATCCCGATCATCATTACCGGCTTCAACGGAGAGCAGAGCATGACGATGGGCGAAGCAAAATTACACTCGATATCAGTAGTGATATGCAAGTGTCCGTCCGTTTTCCTGTAGTCGAGGGGACGTCAAACTACAATGCCATTCTAGGCAGGCCTTTCCTTCATCAGATCAATGTTGTCTCCTCCTCTAATCACCAACTCCTCAAATTCCCAACTAAAGAGGGTATCAGATGCATCCGAGGGAGTCAACAAATGGGAAGATCATGCGAAGCAGCGGCCGCGTAAAATCAATCAATGCCTAAGGCTACGCCAGCAAAGCGTTCTGCTAGCGAAGCCGGTCCCTCGACCAGATAGCAATCAAGGGAGCCCCCAATGCCTGAGCCTGCACCTCTGGAATGGGAGGCTCCACCCTCAGTTGAAGAAATTATTTGAGTTGACCTCGGCAATAGTAGTCCCCCTTGAGAGACTTTCATCGGCACTGGCCTGAACAGTGAAGAAGCGCAAGATATGGTTTCATTCCTCAAATCCAACGCTGACGTTTTCGCTTGGAGTTTTGAAGACATGCCCGGGATCGATCCAAACGATGCATGTCATCGACTCACAATCAAAGAAGAAGCGCACCCAGTCAAACAGAAGCCACGAACCATCAAACTAGAGTGACTAATTACGGTTCAAGAAGAAATCGACAAGTTACTTGCTTCATCCGCGAAGTTGAGTATCCAACTTGGATCTCAAATATAGTCGCTGTTTCGAAGAAGAATGGGAAGACCAGAGTCTGCATCGACTTCACCAACCTCAACAAAGCATGTCCCAAAGATCCATTCCCCATGTCAAGGATAGATAGACTTGTAGATGCCACCGCTGGGCACGAGCTACTGTCCTTCATGGATGGATACTCGGGCTACAATCAAATCCCCCTGCATCGGGATAATCAAGAGAAGACATGCTTCGTGACGGATAGGGGTTTCTACTGCTACAGCATCATGCCCTTTGGCCTTAAAAATACAGGATCAACCTACCAAAGGCTAGTCACTAAGATATTCAAAGAACAGATCGGTCGCAACGTCGAAGTCTACATTGATGATCTGCTTACCAAGAGCCTAACTCGAGCGGAACACCTCTCTGATCTCGCCGAAACATTCCAAATCCTAAGAAGATACCACATGAAGCTGAATCCAGCCAAATGCGCTTTTGGAGTACAATCAGGAAAGTTCCTGGGTCACCTAGTAACCAGAGGGGACATCAAAGCAAATCCCGACCAAATCCGAGCAATACTCGACATGCCATCACCCTCTAATCAGAAAGAAGTTCAGCGCCTCACGAGAAGGCTAGCAGCACTCAATCGATTCGTATCCAAATCCTCCGACAAATGCAAGCCCTTCTTCGACAAAATCCGCAAGGCTGACACATCAGAATGGGACATGACTTGTGAATAAGCTTTCCAAAGCATCAAGTTCTATCTCACCCAATCCCCCATCCTGCCAGCACCGTTGCTAGCGAAACCCCTGTGGCTCTATCTCGCAGTCACCGGTCAAGCCATCAGTGCAGTCTTGGTCAGCAGAAGAGATGCCATCGAACGTCCTGTCTACTATACCAGCCACACCTTCCTGCCGGCCGAAACTCGCTACTCGAAGATAGAAAAAATTGTTTTGGCTCTACTGACGGCCTCCCAACGACTCCGCCCTTACTTCGTATCCCATCTGGTCACTGTCTCTTCTGAGCACCCTCTCAAAGACATACTCGACAAGACTGGTCGAGCCGGTCGGATGACCAAATGGGTAATTGAAATGAGTTCGCTCGGTATCCAATTCGAGCCTCGTATTTCTATCAAAGGGCAAGCCATAGCCGACTTTCTAGCAGACTTCCCTGTGGAAGATTTTATCGCCCTTGAAGATGATCCTGAGATGCACCTCAACAACAAGGATGAGGAATGCCTCAGTCCAGGCCTTGAGGCCCCTTGTCCGAGCTCAGAGGCTCCATCAGCGCCCGCATCACGATGGAAGCTCTATACCGATGGAGCTTCAAGTACTATCGGTTCGAGAATTGGGATAGTTCTGATATCCCCCGAACTAGACCACCTGGAGAAAGCTATCCTCCTCGGGTTCAATGCCACCAACAATGAAGCCGAATACGAAGCTCTCGTCTCGGGATTGGAGACTACTCGAGCACTGGGGGTAAAGCGTCTCGACATTTATAGTGATTCCCAGTTGGTCATCAGACAGATCAATGGGGATTACGTAGCATGAGGTGAAATGATATTGCACTATCTGGACCTCGTACAACACCTCAAGAAGAAGTTCACAGATATCAAGTTCATCCAAATACCAAGGGCAGATAATCGCGAAGCCGATGCCCTCGCCAACGCCGCTTCAGTGTTGGGAGATCCAGTCAATCAACGTTAGATCAGCATCGAATACCAGGAGTTACCCAAGGCGAACCTTGAGTAACATGGTGTTATTGCCTCGGCAAGTGGAAGAAGGGGTTGGAGGCAGCCGATCTTCACTTACGCCCTAAGCGAAGATCAGTCAGATTGGAGATGGCCAATCCTCAACTTCTTCAAGCACAACAAAATACCGGAGGACCCAATTCAAGCTAGACGATTTCGAAGGAAACTCCCTCTCTATCACCTTGAAGGAGATAATCTCTACTTCCAGTCCCACAGCGGAATCCTTCTCAAATGTGTCAGCCTTGGACAAGTGGAGATGATATTAGCAGACATCCATGCCGGAGCTTGCGGTAACCACTCTGGCGGCAGATCCCTCGAAGGGAAAGTCAAACTCCAAGGCTACTATTGGCCCACTATGGCCAAGGATGCACAACAGTTCGTCCAGAAGTGTGAACCTTGCCAACGGCACGCTCGATCAATCCATCTCCCTGCATCTGAGCTTCACCCTCTAATGAGTCCTTGGCCGTTCCATCAACGGGGGTTGGATTTCCTTGGCCCATTCCCACCTTCTCCCAGCAAGAAGAAGTACCTACTGTTGGCAACTGACTACTTCACTAAATAGGTCGAAGTTGTGCCTCTCTTCCGTGAAACAGACGATGAAGTCATCAAATTCGTCAGGAAGAACATCTTCTCAAGATTCGGCATGCCCCAATTGCTTATTGCTGACAATGGAGCACAATTCGACTCGGACAAATTCCGGGACTTTTGCCAAGAATATGGGATCAAACTCTTATATTCAACCCCGAGATACCCTCAGTGCAACGGTCAAGCGGAAGCCTCCAACCGAGCCATCCTTGGCATACTTAAGAAGAAGATAGAAGACAAGAAAGGGCTTTGGGAGAAAGTCCTTCCTGAGGTGCTGTGGGGGTATCGAACTATACCTCGACGATCGACCGAATTTTCACCCTTCCGCCTAACTTATGGGTCGGAAGCAGTTCTGCCAACCGAAGCCATATGCCCAACTATCAAGTCCCTCGCAATCAAACGAGAGATCAACGAGGAACTTCACATCAGCGACCTCGACTGCGCAGACGAATTTCGTGATCAAGAAGCCGTACGCATCGCCAACTACCAACAAAAGATCAAGTAAGCTTTCGACCGAAAGGTTAGCAGAAGACAGTTCAATGTCGGAGAACTTGTTCTAAGAGAGGTCTTCCCAAACACAAAGGAACATGG
Source organism: Chamaelirium japonicum (assembly GCA_947650365.1). Taxonomy (NCBI): domain Eukaryota; kingdom Viridiplantae; phylum Streptophyta; class Magnoliopsida; order Liliales; family Melanthiaceae; genus Chamaelirium; species Chamaelirium japonicum. The sequence continues at coordinate 76,948,707 of OX393552.1, read as the reverse complement.
CAGCGGCAAGTTCGCTCCGAACTGGGAAGGACCATACATTATCGAGTCGGTCGGAGGAAAAGGTTCGTACCGACTAGTGACGCCAGAAGGACAGCGGCTACCAAGAGCATGGAATGCATCACATCTCAAGAAGTTTTATCAATGAATGTAATCTCCACCAAGTTATCAATGAAAAGGAAGCTGACACTTTAGATTCAATATGTCTATTAAATTCAACTTCAAATCCTATTCTGTCCCACAGTTAATTCGATTCACGTTGCGACACGGCCGACTAACCTACAACGGTACAAAGCTATGTGTTCCGATACATAGGTTCGACTAAAACGGCGCTTCGCCTAAGTCCAACTGATACGAGGGCGCTACGCTGAGTACTCCGAATCATTGGCATCGCACGTGCTCCCATTGTCAAGTACGGACACATGTACTAGTGCCTCGCCACAGTTAATTCGGTTCGCGTTGCGACGCGGCCGACTAACCTACAACGGTACAAAGCTATTTATCCCGATACGTAGGTTCGACTGAAACAGTGCTTTGCCTAAGTCCAACCGATACAAGGGCACTACGCTGAGTACTCCGAATCATTGGCATAGTACGTGCTCCCGTTGTCACGTAAGGACACATGCACTAGTGCCTCGCCACAATTAGTTCGGTTCACGTTGCGACACGGCCGACTAACCTACAACGGTACAAAGCTATGTGTCCCGATACGTAGGTTCGACTGAAACGGTGCTTCGCCTAAGTCCAACCGATACAAGGGCACTACGCTGAGTACTCTGAATCATTGGCATCGCACGTGCTCCCGTTGTCACGTAAGGACACATGCACTAGTGCCTCGCCACAGTTAGTTCGGTTCGCATTGCGACACGGCCGACTAACCTGCAATGGTACAAAGCTACGTGTCCCGATACGTAGGTTCGACTGAAACGGCGCATCGCCTAAGTCCAACCGATACAAGAGCACTACGCTGAGTTCTCTGAATTATTTGGCATCGCACATGCTCTCGTTGTCACGTGAAGACACATGCGCTAGTGCCTTACCATAGTTAGTTTGGTTCGCATTGCAACACAGCCGGCTAACCTCTAACGGTATAAAGCTACGTTCCAAAGACAAAGGCTCGACCGAGAAGGCACTCTGCCTAAGTCCGACCAATACAAAAGTATCATGCTAAAAACTCTGAACTCTCACAACCATCAACCAGTAAGTCCAAGGCTAGACATTGGCACTCAACAATAAAGTCCCGAGGTCACCACCTTTGAATTCAAAGACATTTGGAAACATCAAGACAAGCATTTCAAACACGAAACATCCAGCCAGAACGCCCTTTTCATTATCCAAACAAAAAGCAAGCACATAATGCAGTAGAAAGAAAGATACATCGCACAGCCAAGAGGGCTACATCAAGTAGACGGATAAAGAAGAAGATGAAGTGAAAACTACAAATCAACGAGACCCTCCTGGGCGACGACTGCAGGTAGCCTTAGATCCTGCCTCAGAAAATCCCGGAGCCGGAGCTTTCGAACCAGACATCGCCATTACCTCCATGAGGACCTCGTTCAAGCTTGTGATTTCTAACTTAAGTCCATCAATGAGCTCCTACTTCTCCTGATCTCTCTGTTGAAAGTCGCTAACATTAACCTGCATCTCTGCCCGAACAGCATCCAACTTCGAACAATGAGCAGCAAGCCCCAACAAAGCCTTGTCACGCTCCTCGGCCGCCTTGTTACGCAACCCGGTCATTTCGAGAAGATCACCCTGCGCTGCTTCTAGCGCCACCCTTGCTTCCGCCAACTCAATCCTGAGGGCAACATTTACTCCCTCAGACCTTCCCAACACGTCATTCCCATGGCGGTGATAAGTCTGAGCAACAAGCTGCACCATCGCATCCATCTGCAAACAAGCAAAACACTTCAATTCCTGCCATATTTAATGTAACCCAAGCAAGATTCAAGCAAGATATCTTACCATACGTAGAGTATGATCAAGGGTAACATCGGGAGGACCGTCGGACTTGCAAGATGCACGACGAGCCATCTCGACAAACTCATCCACACCTAGACCCTCGAACCTATCCTCCCTATCGGCAATCTCTTCAGATTCTTTTTGTGCCTTTCTTTTTCGAAACTTTTTCTCGCCCCTGCTATGGGAAGAGGGTGCAGCCTCATCCAACCCAGTCATCGCAGCAGTAGCAGGAACAACATCGGTAAATGGCATGCCACCCCAATCAGTATAACCTGCCTCGGGCTGCGAAGGATCGAGTCCAGTCCATCCTGCAGCATCCTGGAATGAGTCCCAACTAGCCCACCCTGTTGTAGGTTGAGAAAAATCCCCGCCGTCCCCCTCCACGGCAAACTCCACAGTCGACTCCAGTTGGAAGCTCGTCGCCCCAACAGCGGTCGACTCCTCCCTCTTCCGCCTATCCGCTGCCTCACGAAGGGGCTTCTTAGCGGCGACTGCCATCCCTATGAAGGGATCAGTAGGGTTGAAGTGGGACACTTGGGTTCAATGCATACATAATGCCGCGGCCCGTTGTTTTTCCATCATTGAGCGAAGGTAGTGCCGCTCTATGAAGCCCCCCTCTTGCAAGACCCCCCCTCTTGTAAGACACCCCCCCCTCTTGCAAGATCCCCCTCTTACAAGACCCCCCCCTCTTGCAAGACCCCCCCCCCCTCTTACAAGACCCCCCCCTCTTGCAAGACCCCCCCCTCCCCTTTTGCAAGATTCCCCATCAACACATACACCAAAATAAATGCCCCCCCTCCCCCATCTCCGGCGACTCCCGCCACCCGGCGCCACCTCCGACCACCTCTAGCCGCCATCTCCGGCCACCTCCCGCCGCCTCACCACCACCACCACCATCATCACCATCCACCATCACCACCACCATCCCCACCACCTCCACCATCCACCATCACCAACCACCTCCACCATCCACCATCACCACCACCATCACCACCCAACCACCATCACCACCCCCTACCCACCCGGTCACCTCCCACCACAGCCCGAACCCGCCCGGCCACCTCCTCCCCTGCGCCGCAGCCGCCCGGCCACCCTCTCCCCTGCGCCACCGCCCGGCTTTCTCTCCCCTGCGCCGCCGCCCGGCCTCCTCTCCCCTGCGCAGCCACCCCGCCTCCCCCCCTGCGCCGCCTCCGCTACCCCCGAACCCCGCCTCCCTCCTTGCCGACCGATCTCCCGACTCCCTTCACCCCGGTCACCGCGCCCCCGGTGCCCATCCCGGCCTCCACTCCCCTGCGACGCCGCCGCTGCCACAGCCCGGCCCCCCAAGCCGTCGCCGCCCGACCAACTCCTCCCTCCCCTGTTCATCCAAACCTACAACCCGACCAGAAGTTTTTGGTTTTTTTCCTAAAAACCCCCCCGGGCTCTGCTATATTTACCCAAAACCTCCGGCTGTCAATTTTGACTAAAAACAGCTCAGGGTTTTTTGCATAAAAACCCTCCTTCCCAGAATATTCAACCAAATCCCCCTACCCAGACTATGTGCACAAAACCCCCTACCTCTAATATTTTTGGCCTGAACCGTCCTGCGCGTGACTATTTCTGTAATCCCAGTCAACCAGATTGCCACCTACCCAACTGGGAGGGGGTAACACACACGCAGTCGGCCCCGCGCAAAGGGTCAGCAGACAGACGACGGTCGGCCCCGCGCAACAGGTCGACAGACGCACGACGGTCGACCCCGGACAGGGGGTCGGCAGACAGACGACGGTCGGCCCCGTGCAACAGGTTGGCAGACGCACAACGGTCGGCCCCGGACAGGGGGTCGGTAGACAGACGACGGTCGGCCCCGTGCAACGGGTCGGCAGACGCACAACGGTCGGCCCCAGACAGGGGGTCGGCAGACAGACAATAGTCGGTCCCTCGCAACGGATCGGTAGACGCATACCCGATCGACCCCCGGACGAAGAGTTGGCAGGCCCAACGATCGGCCTCACGTAGCGGATCGGTAGACAAACAACAGCCAACCCCGGATAGAGGGTCGACAGACGAGCGACCAGCTTTGCACCAGAAAATCCGAGCCAGTTAGGTTAACACCTATCTAGTTGGGAGGGGGTAACTGTGGGTGCAAAATCTGGCTAACGCCCAACGGTGGGACCCACTGCCCTGCCTGGGCGCAACGGGTCGGCAGACGCACGACGGTCGGCCCCGGACAGGGGGTCGGCAGACAGACGACGGTCGGCCCTGTGCAACGGGTTGGCAGACGCACGACGGTCGGCCCCAGATAGGGGGTCGGCAGACAGACAATAGTCGGTCCCTCGCAACGGATCGGTAGACGCATACACGATCGACCCCCGGACAGAGGGTTGGCAGGCCCAACGATCGGCCTCACATAGCGAGTCGGTAGACAGACAACAGCCAACCCCGGATAGAGGGTCGGCAGACGAGCGACCGGCTTTGCACCAGAAAATCCCAGCCAGTTAGGTTAACACCTATCTAGCTGGGAGGGGGTAACTGTGGGTGCAAAATCTAGCTAACGCCCAAAGGTGAGACCCGCAGCCCTGCTTGGGGCCCACGAGTCCAACGGTGGGACCCGCAGCCCTGCCTGCCCACGAGTCCAACAGTGGGACCCATAGCCCTCTAGGACCCACAAGTCCAATAGTGGGACCCGCAGCCCTGCCTGGGGCCCACGAGTCCAATGGTGGGACCTGCAGCCCTGCTTGGGGCCTACAAGTACGACGGTGGGACCCGCAGCTCTGCCTGGGACCTACTTGCACTATCTGGGGTTTGGAAAATCCCCCCGGAAATTTATTAAACCCCGGATACTCTAAGGAATATTTTTAGAATATTCCCTAGATGAACCAAACTACTATAAATAGCAAACCCTGTAAAATGATTCCGGATCCGAAATTCCAGACCAGAAATCCACTTTCTGTTTTCCAGAGCTCCCTGAGTTTTCTGGTTTCCAGACTCCTTTTCCACCCTCTGATTACTTGTAAGAAGCACTCCTCGGCCTGTCGAGAATAGCTCTATTGTTTACTCATAGATAGTGGATTCAAAGGTTGCGTCTTACCGCACGGAGACGTAGGCTTCGGCTGTGTCATCTCTTTCTCTACCTTTCTACTCTATAGTGCTTGTGCGACAGCTCAGCAAGTCACAACTCAGCGCGCCACATCCCGAAGGGTCAAACCTTCAATCGACTGTTGGAGGAGGGTCACGTACGACGGCCGAAATCCTCCCCCACAGTGGCTAGGGTTCAACCTTGGTGAAGATGGAGGAAGAAGGAAGATAAGGGAGGAGGAGGAAGAAGGAATGGGAAGGAGGGGCTTAGGGTTCCGACAGGAGGAAGATGAGGTAGAAGAAAGAGGAGGAGGAGGAGGAAGAAGAAAGGAGGGCAGCGGGGTGGGGATAGCAGCGGTGGGGTGTACGATCAAACATCGACGAACGAAGGAGGATGCAGGGGCGGCAGAGGGTGTCGTAGGATAAGAGGCGACGAAAAAGGCTCGGGCGGAGGACGATGGGAGCAACATCAATGGCGACCGGATAGAGATTGTGGATGAGGGTAAACGGGGAATTAAAAAAAATTTAATAGATTTGGGTACCATAAGGCCCATAACTAATTCCAAGGGTGCGAATTGAGCGTCCCCTCCAGAGGGCCTCTAGAGGGGGTCTATGTGTATGGTTTTTCAAATTATAGGGGAGCATTTGTAGGGTTTTAAACATTAGGGGATGTAAGTGATAATTGGTTAAACTATAGCGTTTATGTGTAATTTACCCAAAATTAATAATTAGCCAAGATCATGTGCACAGATTTCCCACTTTTTTTTTGCTTTTTTGGTTACAAAAAATGCAGAAAATTTCTATTTATTAAAAAAACAACACCGCTTAGAGGCCAACGACATGCTCATGATGTAAGGTACTGCATAGGGCTGCAACCCGAGCGGGTTGGGAGTCCAACCTGAGCCCAACCCATGGTGTTGTATCATTAAACCACATCCAACCCAACCCGAGGCCCGGTTGGAGTTGGCTAGATCAAGCCAAATCCGAGCTCCACAAGGATAACTCGGGTTAAGCTCGGGTTGCCCAAGCTTGTATGTAAGTTGGGTTGGATTGTTTGATGGTCAGGCAACCAACATGCTGCCTGTCAATGTGAATCGTGATATCATATGCATGTTGTTACACTCTATAGTGTGTGTGTGTGTGTGTGGGGGGGGGGGGGGGGGGGGGGGGGGGGGGGCGGGGAGCCTGCACCCGAGGTGCAGCAACAACGTTGCACCGCTCGCTTGTTTACCTATCTAGAAGTTTTGGAATTTGATAAAATTTGGTGAGGGTGTTGTCTTGGGTAAGATGATCATCCTCACCAATTTTCATCAAATTCCAAAACATCTAGGGGGTCAAATGGTCGAAGCAAAATCTGCAGATTTTAACGGTGACTATTGACGGCTGATTTTGTTTCGACCATTTGACCCCCCTAGAAGTTTTGGAATTTGATGAAAATTGGTGAGGATGATCATCTTACCCTGGACAACACCCTCACCAAATTTTATCAAATTCCAAAACTTCTACGATGGTCAAACAATGCCTGAGGTGCAGCAACGACGCTGCACCTCAGGTCCAGCATCCCTTTTCCCATAGATATATATATATATATATATATATATATATATATATATATATATATATATATATATATATATATATATATATATATATATATATATATATATATAGAGAGAGAGAGAGAGAGAGAGAGAGGGGTGTTAGGATGCGGCGTACGGTGCGTGCGGTGCACCGCAGCAGCCGTCTGATGCAGTGCTGCGTGCATCGCATGCACCACAGCAGTGCATCAGACGACTGCGGTGCGGCGCCGCACGCACCACACGCCGCATCCTAACATTCCTCATATATATATATATATATATATATATATATATATATATATATAGGGTCAGGTTCAATGGACACTGTTTTTGCACTTAAATTTTTACACCGATTTTTAAATCAACTAGATAGAGGTTTCAGAATTTCTTGATTTTTTGTGAGCATAATCACCTTGACTTAGATAGCACGTCTACAAAAAATCAGTACATTCTAAAGCCTCCAAGTACATCAAAACTAAAAGGCTTTATCAACCGTCCATTTTAATCGTTAATTTGAAGAGCACATTTAATAAGTCTAGAGGCTTTAGAATGTGCTGATTTTTTGTAGATGTGTTATCTAAGACAAGATGATTATGCTCACAAAAAATCAAGAAATTCTGAAACCTCGATCTAATGGTTTGAAAATCGGTGTAAAAAATTGAGTGCAAAAACAGTGTCCATTGAACCTGACCCATATATATATATATATATATATATATATATATATATATATATATATATATATATATATATATATATATATATATATATATATATATATATATATATATATATATATATATATATATATATATATACTAGTAAAGCCCGTGCCTGTCGGCATGCAAAAGATTTTGAGGGTGACAATAATATTTCGAGGGTGATAACAATATTTCTTTTTAAACTATCAATGTTACGGACATCGGGTTGGAATGCACTGAACTCTAAATAATAAAAAAGAGATATCAGGTCGGAATGGACCTAATTCTAAATACTACTTTATCAATAAAATAATGATCTCGGGGTGATATTTGACCGAAAGCAATCATAATTCGATAGAAACCCAATAAATTTACCTCGAAATCTTTCCTTAAGAAAAATTGCCCCGAAATGATCGAAATTCGACTTATTTTCTTTTTTTGACTGGACGAAATTAACATTAAAAACCTTGCTTCACACTGGGATGGCCAATTTTATTCTAACAAAAGTGTCTTATCTATATCTATTATCCTATAGTCACGTAAGGTAATTGTATCTTATTCTGATGTAGGGGAAAGAGGATTTGACAAAATTTAGTGATTGCAAAGTTCACTGAGGTCTACATTTGATTTGAAATTATATATGACTATGGAGTCTTAAATGATCTTCAAGAACGGGTTGCCCAGGCCCATCCACCATGCCAGGGTTCTCTTCAGGCAAAGCCGCATAAGGTATTTCCACCACTGTATGTACTCATTTAGGGCGTGTTCTTTTCATTTCTCCCCACTTAAGGAAATGGAAATGATTTCCACCAAAGTATATTTCCGTCGATTTTTATTTCCACTCACTTTAACTTATGCGTACTTTTGGATTAAGGAAATTAAGTGAGGAAATCAAGTGGAGGAATCATGTCCACTGATCGGCCGATCTTTTTCCCTTGGTAGTGTCGGAATTGGTTTCCTTTCTGCTTAGGAAGGAAATCAAATTCACCTTTGAGAAGGATTTACTTCTATAGATAAATTCATTTCCAATCACTTAAGGCGTTAAAGAACATTGAAAACAAAGCCGTTTCAACTGGTGGATTTATTTCCTTGTGATATAATCTTCAAAAATAATCCTAAAATTCATGATTCATTCGATAGTTGTGATTTTTTTTTTTCCATTTTTGGGTTTATATATGATGGCACTCGTCTTAAACATTCTAAGCACTTTTTTTTTTAATTTAAAAGAATGGCAATGCTATGAGAGCAAGTTTCTAGATTGATGTAATATTTATTTTGATGGCCATTATGATTTCCATTGACTTATATTTTCATCTCCACACACTTTAACTTAAACATTCGTTTGAATCAAGTGAAGAAGAAAGGATTTCATTCCTGTAGGTGGATTTATTTCCACCAGCATAAGGGGTTAAAGAACACTGCCAATGAGCCCATTTCAGCAGGTGGATTCATTTGACTGTGCAATTATCTCTTCTAAAGCAATTGGCATCTCTGAGCTAATCAGTCGAAGGATTCAAGTATGATAAAAGTAGCCATCATCCCAAATGTAGAAGTAAACTACAGCTTTTGTCAAGCACATCAAGAGAATGCAAATTCTTAAAATTTTGAAAGGAAATCACCGCCTTAACCATTATCTATTGCAATCGAACTAACCACATCCGTGATAAACAAAAATGGTCAATAACACCCGCTCTGAATTGCTTAAGAATTTGAACAAATTCCTGTGAATTTTTAATACTAAGCAGCATGTTAATGAACCTCCGATCGAAGTTCTATTGTAGGAGTTAATTGGTTCAGTGCCATTCACCTCCACTTCTCCCTCGGAATTGTAACTCAACTCTGGATTCTGCAGTTTCAAGCACTCAGAGGCATTCACAACCTGAGAAGTGAAAGAAAAAACTTCTACACCTAAGAAAAAAAACCAAATGATTTGATCACTTGATTTCAATCTTCATCTTGTAGGTTGATCGTGTCGTCATCGATCAAGGGAAATAGATTAAATAGCCCCAGATCGGGTATTAGGCATGCAACAACAAAAAAAAAGATTTAAACAAACATTCGAAACATTGGGTTGGATTAAAAAATAGAAACCGAGAACTGGTACAAAATTTGGGGAATAAAAAAGAAAGAACAAAAAAAATTCAACTTCAATATTCACCATACAGGTTGATCGTGTCTTCGTCGATAACTCATTGGCTATTAAATTGAGCATCTTAATATTAAAAGCAAAATATCAGCCCATGCTTTATCTCCTGAAGCTACAAAATATTTATCGGTAGCTGAAAAAACAGTATTTACTATTTATGCAGCAGTAATAATTGAAGAATTTTTTTTTCTCTGCCAGTTAAATATAACAGAAAGAACAACCACTTGATTCGGCCAAATCTTTCTTTGCAAGTTAAATATAACATAAAGAAATTACCACTTGATTCGGTCAAATCAAATGACCAAGAAAGTGTACCAAACAATACAATTGCATCAACTCAACCACCTGCAAAATCCACATGAAAATGAAATTACCCCCAAGCCCATCAAGTCTCCTCGCATCATTGCGCAATAGCCTCTCGCACATGTCTGTAGAAATCAAACACCAAAGCAGCCAAATAAGGTAAATGAACAGATCAAACAAATCCTAGGAGAGGAGATTAGAAAGAAAATCTATGAAGAATTAAACCATCCTTGCTATCCTTCATACTCGAGCTTCACTCTAGATGGTGTCTACCTTGTCAGCACTGAATTCTGAGTTCTTGGAGCTGATATTGAGTCATTTCTGGAGGATGATCTTCGGCCAGACAACCAAGCAAACCAAAGGAAGGGAGGATTATGAGAGAGAGAGAGAGAAAGAGAGAGAGAGAGAGAGAGAGAGAGAGCGCATAGGGGTTAGGGTCGGTCCTGGTGGAGAGAGGAATCGGCCCTCCCATGGGCTCCTCACTGACCGCATCAAACCAAGAGGGAAGGGAGGTAGGGGGATTCCTCACCTGTGGCTCCTCCTCCTTGCTCTCAGCCGCTGCACCACCGGATTGAGAAAGGGAGATAAAGGGGTTGTCGGTTGAGTCGATGCCGTCTGGAGAATGCGGTGCAGGCAAGCTCAAAGTTGTTGGGTTGATTAATCATCAGTGCGATCGGAAGGGATTGCTCCCGCAAGACGGGAGCTAGCAGAAGATGACGGGTCCCCGGAATTTAGATCTGATATATGCATGAAACACATTAAAAATTAAGATCAATAACGAATCAGGGCAGTAGAAATAAAATCTCCTTGATCCCAATATCACCAAAAAGAAGAATGCATGAAAAGAAAGGAAGAAGATGAAGAAAAAGAAACCAGAGAAAGAAAAAGAGAAAATAAAAAGAAATATGAAAACACATTCCATTAGCAACACACATACAAAAAAAAATTTGAAGAATAAATTAAAGAAAAAAGAAAAAAGAAACAGCATTACAGATCCGATAGCCGCTGGACCATCTTCCCGTTCTATATGAATCATAGAGCCTTTGTAGTTGTTCTTTGCAACACACCCAAAAAATAAAGAATCGAAAACCCATTCCATCAGCAACACACATACAAAAAAAAATTGAAGAATATATTAGAGGGAAAAAAAACAGAATTACATACGCGGCAGCCGCCAACCACCTTCCCGTTCTCATCCACCGCCCTCAGCTGGCCTCTACATGAATCGTAGAGACTTTGTTGTTGTTCTTTGCAACGCACCCCTCACCAAAAAAAAAAGCGATCAGAGAAAAAAAGGAAACACATTCTCTGAACTTCTCTCTATCTAAACTTTTGCCCTCTTCCCCACTCCGATCCTACCTCTCTGATCTCTTTCTGGTCTCTTGGCTACTCCTCCGGCCAACCCCCGATACCCCTCTCTTCCTTCTCCATCTGTCCCTTCAAATCGGAAAAAAAAAGAGGGGAAAAGAGGGTAAAAAAAAAGGAAACGTCGACCTGCAGATCGGAAGGGAGCCATGCCGAGTCGACGTCGGACCTCTCTGCTTCTCCTGCCAACCCCCCTAACCCTGTCTCTTCCTTCCCCATCCCTCGCCCCCATCCCTCCCTTCAAATCAGAAAAAAAAAGAGGGGGAAAGAGGGTAAAAAAAAAAAAAAAAGTAAACGCTAACCTACTGATCAGAAGGGGGGTTATGCCGAGTCGACGTCGGACCTCTCGTTCCTTGGCTGCTCCTCTGGCCAACACCCCTAACCCCGTCACATCCGTCCCCATCCCCCGCTTCAAATCGGGAAAAAAATATATAGAAAAAAACCCCTCGACCTGCATATTATGCCGATGAACAGAAGGGGCCGGGATCAAAGGGGGCGGCCAGCTTTTGCTGCTCCTCCGGCCAACACCCCTAACCCCATCTCATCCGTCCCCATCCCCCGCTTCAAATCGGGAAAAAAATATATAGAAAAAAACCCCTCGACCTGCATATTATGCCGATGAACAGCAGGGGCCGGGATCAAAGGAGGCGGCCAGCCCTCCTCCGCTCTTCACCTCCGACAGGATCATAGTGGAGGAGGTGATCAGTCTCCAGATCACAGCTCTGGTCGAGGAGGAGGAGAAAGAACTAGCGAGGATGAGCAGTTAGAGAGAGAGGGGTGGGCTGAGTGATTAAATGAGAGAGGGACACGGAGAGAGAGTGAGAGAGGTCCGCGCCTCTTCGCATGATGTCGGTCTGAGATAAGATCCGCATCGCTCCACCTGCTGCCGACCTGAGATCAGATCTGAACAGCTCCGACGACCTGCCATCAGATCTGATCCGTGCCCCTCCGCCTACTGCCGACCTGAGATCAGATCCGCCATCATAACGATCGCTGCCATCGGCAGAGAGAGATTAAGAGAGAGAGAGAGAGAGAGAGAGAGAGAGAGAGAGGTGGAGAGGAGATTAGGGTTCAGAGAGGAGATCGTTGGGAGGGGGGATCGAGTTGGGGGAGAACAGAGGAGATGAAAGGGTTTGGGGATCGAGGGGCTGAATGCGATTCAACGATGAAAGAGGTGGAGGGCTCGGGGGCTAAGAGAGAGGTGGGGGGGTCGGGGGGTTGAGAGAGAGAGGTAGAGGGCTCATAGTGCTGATCGGTTAGAGAGAGATCGTGGCTAGAGGAGAAGAGAGGAGAGAGAGAGAGAGTAAGGACGGGTTGAGCGGTTAGAGAGAGAGAGAGAGAGGGACACAGAGAGCAGTTCGATGAGAGATAAAGGGGGGGGAATGCTTTGCAGGATTTGGGGAGGGACGCAGAGAGAGAGAGGGATGGACGGTTTGATGAGAGAGAGAGACGCGGAGAGAAAGAAACAGAGAGATCGTGTCACGCAAGTGAATAACTGCTATTCAACACGAACCTTTTGTCCCGAATGATAATGCCGATTGAGGTGGCATATGATCACACCGTTGAAGCAGATCGTGCATAATATATAAATACTATCCAATGCAGAAAGATCTTAACCATTATTTCTCTAACAGTCGCTTATGTTTGTATAAACGGTTCTCTTTATCCATTCGTAGTGAAATATTATATAGATATGTATATGTATATATATAGGGGAGGGATACTCTTACTCATGGCCTCTTACTCATATAGTTACCTATGATCTGGGCCGTCCATTAGATCCCAACGTACGGTTCGGATTAAATAGGGAGTCAAAGCAATGGTGTCCGCATTAAATGCGGGCTTTTAAAACAGATTTTTAATACGAGCATTTAATGCGGATACCATTACTTTAACTCCCCATCTAATCCGAACCGTACGTCGGGATCTAATGGATGGCCCGGATCATAGGTAACTATATGAGTAAGAGGTCATTAGTAAAAGTATCCCTCCCCATATAGGGAAATGCTTAGGCGCGGTCCTGCGGTCCGTGCGGTCAGCATCCGCAGTCGTTCGATGCGGTGTACTGTACCGCGCCGTGTGCATCGGATGACTGCGGATGCGGACCACACCTAAGCATGCCCCTATATATATATATATATATATATATATATATATATATATATATATATATATAACATGGCACGTCGGTTTTGTGCTAACTAGACAAAAAGAAAGCTGACTAGGACAAGCTGATTGGACAAAAATGAACCGGATAGATCTAACCATTCGTTCAAACATCAACACACAATCTCTATTTCCCCGTCAACCAACTTCCCCCCTTGGTTTCAAATCAAGACCCATTTAAACTGCAATTAACCCCCTAAAATTCAAGCACATTTAAACTGCACTAAACCTGACCGTTCATCCCGTGATCGTTGTTTGCATCAACGGCTATAAACCCGCATGTTGAAATTTCGGCCGTCCCAAACCATCGGGTCAATCTCGAGGAATCCGTTCGAATAGAGACAACTGTACTTGATCGATTATAGGGGGAGGGGGAGGGGGAGTTGGTCGCGCCAAAGACGCCTGCTTCGTGTCAATCGATAGGGGCGAGGAAATTGGTGTCCCTATGAATGCCGGTGTTGTCGTTGAAAGTGTTTTGTTGCCGAATGCGTTCAGGTATGTTGCTGCCAAAGACGGTCCACTGCAGTGCTGACAGATGTGTTGCCGCCGAAGGCGACCCGTTGTAATGCCGACAGGCACAGGCATGCACTAGTATATATATAGGGAAATGAGTTCCTATGACATGTCTTAGGGAGTACCCTATGACATATGGTGAGTTAGTAACCCTAGAATATTTAGAATGTTAGGAATTTTTATGAGGATGATCACCTTATCTTAGATAGGACCCCCACAAAAAATCGGCTAATTCTAAAACTTCTAGAGGCATCAAATATGATGTTCAATTTAACGGTTAAAATGGATGGCCGATAAAGCTTCTAGCATTTGATGCCCCAATAAGTTTTAGAATGCTTTGATTTTTTGTGGACATTCTATCTAAGGTAAGGTGATCACCCTAAAAAAAATTCAGCACATTCTAAATATTCTAGCATTACTAATTCACCATATGTCATAGGGTACTCCCTATGACATGTCATAGGAACCCAGCCCTCATATATATATATATATATATATATATATATATATATATATATATATATATATATATATATATATATATATATATATATATATATATATATATATATATATATATATATATGGGAAAGGGTAGCCTACTCCATGGAGTAGGAAACTTACCTACACCATAGGTTAAATGGATGCCGTGTTGCACTTTTTGATGGAAGTTAAGACTTGGTCAAGTTAGGTTCACCCCTCCCAACAATTATCAAGAAATTTTTTTTGATCAAAACATAAGCCAAGTGGCATTTTTAGCATCCACAAAAAATATGTTTTTACGATACACAGTTTACCGTTAAATTTGTTTCAACTTGATCAAGTTGGTTTAAGTTTTTTTCTTCGGATTTTTTTTCATAATCCTAATCTATCCATATTAGATTGACCATACATGAATAAAAAATCTGATTAAAAAGTGCCATGTGGCATCTATATAACCCATGGAGTAGGTAAGTTTCCTACTCCATGGAGTAGGCTACCCTTTCCCTATATATATATATATATAGAATACGGGGTATGAGCTGACAGCCCATTTTGCAACTTTGGGCTGTCAGCTAACAGCCCTCCGATCCCATCACAAACCGTCCATTTAAAAAAAAAAAATGTGCTGAACACCTGTCAACCCTCTCTCTCTCTCTCTCGATCTCTCTCTCTCTCTCGCTCGAGCAGGGGTCGGCGGACGGTGGCCGGGACGGAGGCGGGCGCCGGAGGGGACCGGGGGCGCAGGGGTCTGGAGGTCGGAACCGGGCGCAGGGCGCCGGAGGAGGCTGGAGGTCGGAGCTGGGCGCAGGGCGCCGGAGGAGACCTGGCGGCGCGGGAACCGGGCGCAGGGGTCGGAGGGGCTGGAGGCGGGCGCCGGAGGGGACCGGGGGCGCAGGTCCGGGGGGCAGGGTTCGTGGGCGCAGGGGGCTGGAGGTCGGAGCCGGGCGCAGGGCGACGGAGGCGACCGGGGGGCAGGGGGCGAAGGGCACCGGAGGAGACCGGGAGGCAGGGGTCGGAGCCGGGCGCAGGGCGCCGGAGGAGACCGGGGGGCAGGGGTCAGAGCCGGGCGCAGGGCGCCGGAGGAGACCGGGGCGAAGGGCGCCGGAGGAGACTGGGGGGCAGCGGTCGGGGTTCGCCGGAGGGGGGGCGCGATGCTGCTGTAGGGGTTCGGGGGTCGCCGGCGAGGGTCGGGTTCGCCGGAGGGGGTCGGGTGGTGAGGTTGCTGCAGATCGGGGATGGGGGAATAGGGATACTGCTGCAGATCGGGGATGGGGGGGGAGGGGTTAACATGTTTTTTTTTTTATATCAATGGACAGCCCGTGATGGGGATCGGAGGGCTGTTAGCTGACAGCCCAAATCAGAAAATGGGCTGTCAGCTCATACCCCGTATATTATATATATATATATATATATATATATATATATATATATATATATATATATATATATAGATATATATATATATATATATATATATATATATATATATATATATATATATATATATATATATATATATATATATATATATATATATATATATATATATATATATATATATATATATATATATATATATATATATATATATATATATATATATATATATATATGGGGGCGGAGAGCCTGCACCCTAGGTGCAGCAACAACACTCCACTTCTCGCTTGTTTACCTACCTAGACGTTTTGGAATTTGATGAAATTTGGCGAGGGTGTTGCCTAGGGTAAGATGATCATTCTCACAAATTTTCATCAAATTCAAAAATTTCTAGGGGGTCAAATAGTCGAAGCAAAATCTATTGATTTTAACGTTGATTGCGGATGACTGATTTTACTTCGACTATTTGACCCCCCTAGAAGTTTTGGAATTTGATGAAAATTTGTGAGGATGATCATCTTACCCAATACAACACCCTCACCAAATTTCATAAAATTCCAAAACGTTTAGGATGGGAAAACAATGCCTGAGGTGCAACAACGACGCTGCACCTCAGGTCCAGCATCCCTTTTCCTTATATATATATATATATACTAGTAAGAAACCCGGGCAATGCTCGGATGAACTTGATGCACACCACTTAGCAAAGACATCACAACCGTCCGAATAAGTGTGCAATCTTGAGAGATTATGATTCACTAATCCAAGTGTGATTCACTTGTTAGAGAGAGAAAAAGATATTACTAATGATTTTTCTAATTAAGATCAATTGATTATTTAATACAATTGTATGGTGTATTTATCATCTTCTATTAGGTTCTTAATGAGATTTATGAGAGAACCACGTTCACACATGAGAGAAGGATTCTAGCTCTTTAAAGTGGTCCACTTGTCATAGAACGGAAGAGAGGACTCTATTTTTGTCATCAATGTCCGGATGAGCTTAATGCATGCCATTTGGCACAGATGACATCACTTGTTAGAGAGAGATATTAACATTAAATCCCTTTGAATGAGTATTTATCATATTTATGGTAGGTTTTTAATAGGATTTAAAAGTGAGCTGCGTTCACACATAGAAGAAGGATTCTAGCTCTTTAAAAGACGTCCACGTGTCACAACACGGGAGAGAGGCTTCCGTTTTAGTATATAGTATAGATATATATATATATATATATATATATATATATATATATATATATATATATATATATATATATATATATATATATATATATATATATATATATATATATATATATATATATATATATAGAGAGAGAGAGAGAGAGAGAGAGAGAAAGAGAGAGAGAGAGGAATGTTACAGTGAGCTGTGAGCTGCCGGAGGAGAAAGTGAGCCGCGCTCACTTTGACCCGTCTAGAAGTTTTAGAATTTGATAAACTTTGGTGAGTGTGTTCTCTAGGATAAGATGATCATCTTCACCAATTTTCATCAAATTCCAAAACTTCTAGGGGGCTCAAATGGTTGAAGCAAAATCTGCACTGCGGACGATAGATTTTGCTTCGACCATTTGACCCCCCCTAGAAGTTTGAGAATTTGATAAAATTTGTGAGGATGATCATCTTACCCTAGACAACACCCTCACCAAATTTCATCAAATTCTAAAACTTCTAAGGGGGTCAAAGTGAGCGCAACTCACTTTCTAAACTGGCAACTCACAGCTCAACGTAACAGCCCTATATATATATATATATATATATATATATATATATATATATATATATATATATATATATATATATATATATATATATATATATATATATATATATATATATATATATATATATATATATATATATATATATAGGGTCAGGATCGGATGACCCAGCAAAGTTTTGACCCAGCAATAACCCAGCACCCTTTGATGAACCTAGAGGTTTTAGAATTTGATGAAAATTTGTAGGCATGCTCTCTATGGTATGTTGATCATCCTCACAAAAAATCAGCCCATTCTAAAACCTCTAGGTGCATCAAATGCGCTCTTCAAATCAACGGTTAAAATTGACAGTCAGAAACCGTTGATTTGAAAAGCGCATTTGATGCACCTAGAGGTTTTAGAATGGGCTGATTTTTTGTGAGGATGATCAACATACCATAGAGAGCATGCCTACCAATTTTCATCAAATTCTAATACCTCTAGGTTCATCAAAAGGTGCTGTGTTATTGCTGGGTCAAAATTTGCTAGGTCAGCCGATCCCGACCCATATATATATATATATATATATATATATATATATATATATATATATATATATATATATATATATATATATATATATATATATATATATATATATATATATATATATATATATATATATATATATATATATATATATATATATATATATATATATATATATATATATATATATATATGGGAAACAAGATGCTACCTTCAAAAGCAGCGTTCTTCGCTGCTTTAAAAGGTAACCGACAGTTATCAAAGCCATCAACGACAACAAAGGTCATCCGAACTCACAATCGGGAGGTTAGAGGTCACTTGAGGTGGTCGCTGGCTGCGGATGTTGTCGGAGGTTACCGGATGAGGTGAAATGATGAATAGACGACTCACAATGGAAGTAGTCACCGGAGTCCTCTATCGATGAACGTCGACAGGTGGTGTCAGCGGACATCACTGGTGGAGGTGATCGGATGTTGTTGATGTTGATTCTGGCCGGATATCACACGTGGCATTGCCGTGGTGAGTTGTCGAAGCTGGAAAAATGCTGCTTTGAGAGGTAGCATCCCGGCCCTCTCTCTCTCTCTATATATATATATATATATATATATATATATATATATATATATATATATATATATATATATATATATATATATATATATATATATATATATATATATATATATACACACACACTAGTGATAACCTCGTGCCCGAGGGCACGAAAAAGATTTAAAGGGAGATAAAAAATATTTTGAGGGCACTGATAATATTTCGAGGGAGGTGACAATAATTCGAGGGCAGCTACAATATTTTGAGGTTGGCAATAATATTTTGAGTGATACAAATATTTCGATGGAGGTGACAATATTTAGAAGGTGAAAGAGGATGGAGTTTGCTGGAGGAGAAGGGCTTACCCTATGCCAACTATGTCAATAATGCGATTAATGCAATTTTTGATGAAAGGAGGAGGGCTTACCTTTAGTGACTTGATTATCAAAGATGCAATTTTAGATGAAAGGATTCAATACCAATTTATATATAAACTAATGGCTATCTTTATTATGTTCGTTATAAGGATGATTAACTCTGATTTGAAGCCTTTCAATTAGAATTGCAAATGAAGGCTTCCAAAACAACTATCAAAGCAGACATTGACGTCTTTAAATTAGAATTGCAAATGGTTCTAAAATAAATAACACTACGTGCAAAGTTAAGAAATATAAAAATTTATGGCATCGACTGATGACAGAATTGTAATTTGAAGTACAAATTGCAATACATATGAGCAACAATAATTCGAGGGCATCACGCCGTCGTTGGTGATTGTGAAGGTGCCGAGCAGCTTCGACAGCTCCTCGTCGCTCCTCACCGCTAGCTGTATGTGCCGGGGCACGATCCTCGTCTTCTTGTTGTCCGTCACCGCATTCCCCGCCAGCTCCAACACCTAATGGAAGAACATTATGTTTTTAATAAATACGGCGAATTAATACAATCCAAATTGTGATGGTCCCAAATAGAAGAGAAATAACTAAAAAAAATCCACAAATAAGAATTAAAAATGTCATAAATTCTACGAATAATCCTCACAAAACCAAAAGTTCGAAGGAGCAATCATGACACACTTGAAAATTTCGAAGTTACCCCCAAATAAATTCCCACTTGCAAAACAGAGATTGCTTCCAATTTCAAAGCCCCAAACAAATTTTCCAAAAAAAAATCCCAAATAGATTCCCAAAATACCCAGAAAGAGAACCAAATCTATAAAAGGAAGTGGTGATTTATAGAATAAAATAGAGAATTTCAAAAGCAACAATCGATACTCATTTGATAAAGAAATCTGGGGATGTATTATTTCCCACTTCAAAGTAAGTTGATGCATTAAACAGCTAAAAAAAAAATGGCAAAGAGAAGAAGGATCCTCAAAACTTCCATTCACAAACCCCAGTATCCATCCAAACTACAGAGACAATGGTCAGTTGCAACACCCAGCAACAGTGTGTCGGTAGCACGCTATAGGCAGCGAGGGAGACAAATTTGATAGTCTGTGGAATGTGTCATGCCACAGCTGTGGAATTACATATGAGGCCTTCTGAAAAGAGGGCAACATGGCTGCTAATTTACTTGCACCCTATGAGATTTGTACTGCACCCATGAATGACTACTCTCCCAATTGAACTATATGTAAGCTGAATGAATGAACTATGCTTTTGCCATTTAAAAAAAAAAAACAGAAGCAGAATAAAGGATGGCATACTAACTTCATTATACACACCAAATTCATCTACTCAACCCTCATTCTTGTTTCTGTACATTTCCAAGTTATTAAGTGTCCATATCCTTGACACAAATGTGAAGAGTCTATAGCTGCAAGCATCAAAGAGGGATAAATATTTCCCTAAGCAAACAAAATGAGTTATATAGCTCATTAACCATTGTCTTCCTTCACAAAATCTAACAATACCTGACACTAAAGAATACATACTATGCACAGAGTCCTATGTAAATTGCTCCTCCAATGTTAGACCAAGGTCCATTGGGTTTAGATGGGTATCATGATCCAGACCCTATGAAGGGTAAGTTCGAGAAAATCATATGTTTTGTAAAAAAAAGAGATTGCGATAATAAGTGTCCTATTTTTGGACATCAGGTTTTGATATCGGATGTCAAAATCTTATTCGAGAAGCATCAGATTTTGATATCGAATGTCAAAATCTGATCCGAGAAGCATCAGGTTTTAAAAAGGTATCAGGTTTTGAGTAATAAGTAAGGTTTTGATGCATTTTCATGCATTGCTGATTTTATACTTCAAAGGAATACATGTATATTCAACAGTAAGATGTCTGATGAGATTAAAACTGCTTGTAGGCATTGGGGAGGAGATGGGGGTTTGAGGGGAATTAATAGAGACATGTGGTTTACAATAGGAGATGAAACGTGCTCTAATGTACAGATTCTATATATTTCCAATAGGTATTATATAATGTTAGGGCAAAGGAACCAGCATGAAACAATATTTCAAACCGGTATCGGTCCGTATCGACCGGTACTGGTACGTACCGGCCGGTACATACAGGTTCGGGGCCGACCGATACCATGATTTTAAACCTTGATCTGATCCCAAAAACCAATAGAGATAGATTTCAATTTACTCAATTTGGGGTGATTTTTAGCTTTCACATTCCTTTACTATTTAGTTCGATGTCTTGAGTAGGAGTATCGATTGGTTCGGTATGATCCAGTAATCGAGCCGAATCGGCCTCATTGGTATGGATTCTTTTAATGTTTGGTTCAGTTTGGTTTCGAAAATAGGAAAGCCGGGCATTTGATTCGGTTTATAAAATCCATTAAGCCTCAAATTTTGAAATCTGAGGCATTTGCAAAGGTTTGCAAACAATAATCTCATTATTAATGAGAGCTTCTTTTTGATTCAAAATGCCAATTCAAAATTTTGAAATCTTGGCACATTTCAAATCTTGGCATTTTGAATCTCAAATGCATTAAGTAAGGTTTTATCAGCCATAAATCAGATTTTGATTTGATGCTCCATTAAAGACCACATTGACATTGGCATTTGGTTTTATTTGCTATAAATCAGATTTTGAGCTTATCGAGCTCAGGCTCAAAATGCCAATGCCAATGTCCGATAAGCGTAATCCAAATGCCAATGCCCGATAAGCCTAATCCAAATGCCAATGCCAATGTCAATGCAAAATAACAAAAAAATTTGTCAAGTCAAAAAATTCAGTCACATCTTGAATTTATCTATTGAATTATTCATTAGGCACAGAGTATTCATTAGGTAAATTCAATAAAACTCTAATCTCATGGGTATTCATTACATTACCCCCCCCCCCCCCCCCCCCCCCAAAAAAAAAAAAAAAAAAAAAAAATGGAGGCAAGGATCCTTTGTTCTCCAAATCTCCATGGAAGCATACATGCATTCAATAATGGCACGGAACAAATTTGCAATGGCACGGAAACAAATTAACACTGGCACGGAAAAACAAAGGCATCTTTTTATTAAATAATTTACAATAAAATTCCAATAAATAGGAACATTGATATATGTGCTAAAATCTTTTTAGTTAAAATGAACCCTAAACTATATATGG
Source organism: Chamaelirium japonicum (assembly GCA_947650365.1). NCBI lineage: Eukaryota > Viridiplantae > Streptophyta > Magnoliopsida > Liliales > Melanthiaceae > Chamaelirium > Chamaelirium japonicum. The sequence goes on along the minus strand of OX393552.1, from coordinate 76,926,672 downwards.
TAGGCCAAGCAGTCCAAAGCAAGTGGTCCCTTTGAGCATTGATACTTATTGATCGAATCGACCTCACGACCTTTAAACAATCGGGTATGATCGAATGTGACCAAAGACATATTTTCGAGCCATGACATGGAAAAATCAGCAAAATTTGAGGAGATAAAATTGCAAAATCATTTCGAGCAAGGTTTGCTCTAAAAAAAAGAGAGGCCCCTTTGTGCTATTTTTAATGGAAATAAGCTAACCACATAGCAAAAAAGGTACCAATTACTATTCATCTAATATCGTTCAATCATTTCTAGTGCCGTTTTCGAGTACAGCAGTTGAGAATTTTCAGGTATGCATACAAATTGATCAGTTTTGTTTTGGAGTATTGTTTTCTCATAAATTACAATCAGTGGTTCACTGACATACACGATTCATATTCACCTTTCCTTATTTTATTACTCCTCTATAAATATTTGCCCTTGTCTTGCCACGACATCTAAATATTTGTTGTAGTGGTGAATATAATATCAGTAGGGACCACTTTGTGCGGGATTTGTGGACTTCAATACGAAGCATATGGTATTGCAGACTTCAATACGAAGCATATAATATATTTCACAATATAATATAATTAATTAAAGTCAGCGTTTAGTCCATTCCATCACATCATGCGAGGATAATATCTATCATAGACCCCATTATTCTTCGAATGGAAGAGCTTTTGGAAAGCTTGGTGCGAATGGAATGGACTAAACGTTGACTGATACCCCCCAAAAAAAAATAGCGAAGTATCACCACTAAAAAGAGGAAGAATGAGAGAGACTTACCAGCACAGCAAGGGCGAGGATGGTCTCGGCGTTAGGTAGCGTCGGAGCAGCAAATGGGAAGGGAGAACCAGACTGAAATATGAAACATCAGAAAATAACGGCCAGCAATAAAAACAGGGGAAAGAAAAGGAAAACTGGGAACAAAAAGTAAAAAAAGAAGGCCCATTCAAGAGAGAGAGAGAGATGTAAAAAAGGGTTAAAAAAGGGAACAACAAAAGAAGAAGAAAAAACAAAAAGGAAAAGAAAGGAAAAACCCCAAAGATTCGATGCAATTGCCGTAAGTGTTCTATTACCGCCTGTATCGCCATTAGCCTCGGCTTTGGACTAAGGCCAATTGGGTTTCGGACGGCTTCAATGGGCACGAAGAGAGGGTGCTAGTGGCTTCAGATCATATTGAGCTCTAAGGCGAGATTGGACTGAGGTCTTGCACCGCTAGGACCCCATTACACAGAGCTAAGCTTGTGATATGAGCATTTCTATTTCCGTTAGACTAATTGTGTAAATAAAATAACTTACAAAAAAAAAGGACAAAACTTCTCTCTTCTTCTATCTCTCCTCCATCTCCCCCTCTTTTTAAATCCCAGCATTCTGATTTGAATCTCTGGCAGCCTTTAGTAAATGAGGAAGATGACGGGGTTCGGAGACATTGATGGTGGCCGCTGAATCTGCTCCCCACCTCCACCTGAAACCCAAAGTTCATGTGGCCTCTTTGCAAATGCTGCAAAACCAAAGAAAGAAACAGAACCGATTTCAAATAAGAATTATTTATTCAGAAAAAATATATTTTGCAAGAAATAGAAAAGATTGCTCCAAATCCGAAGACCTCCATTCCTCCCCTACGTGACCTAGCTTTCTTTGGTATTGGCACACGAATCTCGGCGGCGGCCTTCCACGATGGAACTCTGATGATCTTCGGTGGAAAGTTTTTCCGTCGTTGGTGATTCTGTTCAACGACGACGGTGTCAGATTTGGCGATGAAGGCGAAGGCGGCAGCAGGAGGTGGACGACGACAGCAGCGTTCGTCGTCCTCTTCCTCGTCGAATCCCTCCTTACAAAAAAAAGGACAAAACTTCTCTCTTCTTCTATCTCTCCTCCATCTCCCCCTCTTTTTAAATCACAGCATTTCGATTTGAATCTCTGGCAACCTTTAGTAAATGAGGAAGATGACGGGGTTCGGAGATGTTGATGGTGGCCGTAGAATCTGCTCCCCACCTCCACCTGAAACCCAACATTCATGTGGCCTCTTTGCAAATGCTGCAAAACCAAAGAAAGAAACAGAACCGATTTCAAATAAGGATTATTTATTCAGAAAAAAGATATTTTGCAAGAAATAGAAACGATTGCTCCAAATCCAAAGACCTCCATTCCTCCCTTACCTGACCTAGCTTTCTTTGGTATTGGCACACGAATCTCGGTGGCAGCCTTCCACGGCGGAACTCTGATGATCTTTGGCGGAAAGTTTTTCCGGTGTTGGTGATTCTGTTCAACGACGACGGTGTTGGATTTGGCGACGAAGGCGGAGGCGATGGCAGGAGGTGGACGACGACAGCAGCGTTTGTCGTCCTCTTTCTCGTCGAATCCCTCCATCATCCTCTTCAAAAAATAAAAAATCGATTAAAATCAGGAAAAAATAGGAAAATGAAACGAATCGAAGATAGATCTGAAGCCAAACCAGAAGAATTTCTAGGGCAACTGTTTCTCGACAACCCGCAGTTCGTAGCCGCCATGATTCCTCTCCTTGGCTCCCGAATTCGTTCCATCTCTCCCCACTTCGAAGACAGGGAGATGTTGGTCGGAGCGGAGTTGGGCGAGACGACCACTGGGAGGGGCGGCGGGCTTACCATCATAGGTGGAGGGGGTTACTGTGCAGCGGAAGAATATGGGGAAGAAGTGGCTTGGGCTCCGAAGTTATCGATGACGACACCGGAAAGCTTGGGCTCGCTGGCCGAAAAACTTGGGCTCGACGACTAATATTCGAAAGCACATTATAAAACAAAAACCGAGATTATAAAAAAATTATTCGGAAGTTCATGATTAACTAATAATCCAAATCCAACATGAGTCCAATCACAGGGTGAAGCCAGATACACGTAAAATTTCAAGAAATTTTGTAGATTCTTAGCAGTATATAAAAATAACTAAAATTGTAGTGGCAATTACATGACTCATTGACTCGCCTATTCAACAATTTCAAAGTTACTAATCAAAAAACAGCCACCCAGCCGAGTTGCTCCAAAGGCTTCCAAAATGACTCAAGCCACAGTTTATACAACTTCTCCACAAATGATGCCTTCGAGATCCTCTCTCTCTCTCTCATTTATTTTGGCTTAGGTTTAGGGAGGCAAAGGGGTGTCTTCCTGAAATCTCTTTACATTGGTGAACCAAAAGACAAAATTATTCTACACGCATAGTATATAGTACCTACAAATGGGGAATCATAGCAAAATTTTCTACAAATGGGGCATCATAATTTTCTTTTGTTATTTTTGTTTTTATGTGAGAATGTAGTGAAATTAGAAACAACACATAAAACTTATGGACAAAAAGAAATGAGTTACCTTGATAGATGGGTCTAGGAAAAAGGCGTACCAAAATCTAAGCTTCATGTGAGATCTTTACTAACTTGAGTCCCTAAATTGAAGCCAAAATATTAAGTTAAAAAATGTGAGAAAATTTTAACCAAAAAAATATGATGAAATACCTTCACGATGGAAGTTGCTCTTGAAACGGTGAGGTAGCACATCTTGCAAGTCCCGATTGTCCTACGGATCGCCTTCACTTTCCGGCTATCTAAATTGCAAAAATCATAAAAAAAGAAAAGACTTAGAATTAAAATTGAATGGCACGACTTGGAGCATAAAAAATGGAGAGAGAGTTGAGCGTTTGATGCAGCATGATCCGCATCATCAAATCATCGCCGCATCTTCGGTTCATCGCCAGAGACCTTTATTTCCAGTCATTTTTATTTTATGCTTGGAGGACATTATTCATATGAGACTTGTTAGCCGTTTATTTCAGTTTTTGGCCATTTTTTATGTTTTTAGCCTAATTTCTGCACTTGGTACTATTTATGTTCTTGCTCAATTCATGGGGGATGTCCATGATCTCATCCGAGGGCTTTTCGGATTGAATCCGGGTCTTCTCGGGTGAGTTTCTATATGTTATTAATAAAAATCTGGGTGCGTGTGTTTGCGGGGTACCGACGGACGAGATTATATCTCGAAACCAACGGCTAGATAGCAAAATAACTCAATTTAGATGACGTGACAACATATGGGTTTCAATTAGGAGTTAAATGGGCTTATCTTAAGCCCAATAGAGCTTCCCTTTGTGATGCCGCCCCTCTCTTTCCCTTTTCCCGTGAACAAGCCGCCCGACCCCCCTTGTCCGCGCGGAAAGGCCACCCGGCCTTGTTCCGTTCCCTCTCTTCTGTCTCTCTTCTTCTCCTTATTTCTTTCTCTTTTCCTTGCCTTTCTGAGCCCTTGCATCCCCACCATCCAACTCTTATTTCCCTTGATCTTAGCCATCCAAAAGGAAAACCCTAATGCTACAAAAAGATAAAGAAAGAAGGAGATTTCAGTTTTTTGATCATTGCTGAAATTCGTGCCTCTTCGTGAGTGCTTCCAGGAGAGACTCATGTCCCCGACTCTCGCCGCATCCGCGACTTCGTCTCGTGAAGGCCTCGATTTTGTATTTTCGAAGGATCTGGCTTCTCTCGACGTCCGGCCTTGCTACGTGTGCGGGATCATCGACGCATCCTCACAATCGACCCACGGCGAGAAACCCCAGGCAGTATCTATCCTTTACCTTATTCTCCCATCGCATCCGCATCATTTTTTTTTTTGTTTCCATTGCCTCCGCTCCGCATCGAAGCCGTAATCGCCCTGTTTCATCGCTAGTTGAAGCCCTAACATATGCCTACTCATTAGATTTGCTATCTTTAGTCTGTCGGTCACCCTAGCAAGCATGCTTAGCCTATTTTTAGTGAAAATCTGATGCAACCTATCTTTAAATTTTGATATCTATTGCTGTGATTTGATCTCTTGTATGCTGAAATTAGTTTTCGTGATAATATTGCATCTTTTTATTGTTAAATCTTAAACCTGCTTTATTTGACTGCATAGACTTTTAGTTCTGCGAGAGATAATTTATGTTTGCTGTCCTTTTGAGTCATACGACGCTATATTGATCATTAAATCTTAGTTATTGACCAAAGGGAACCCTAAAAGGGTTTAAGATTGTAGTACACCTTATCGGCGCCTGCATCAAGTTGGTATCAGAGATTGAAAGAACCTGTTCGGTTTTTCTTTTGAGTGCTGAATTTCAGCAAACCCTCATCTTCTTCTTTGGTGATTTTGCATAAGGCATAATCTTGCGTACTTGAAATTGCATCTAGTGTTAGGATTGCATCATGTGAAACATCTGCATATCCCATAACCTATGGCTGATCGTACCCATCTGCACCGGGATGCCCGGAATCGGGGACATTTTTCTCGAGGACCACAACCTCGTGGTGCTTGGCAAGAAGCGACCCAAAATACTTTGGATCGACATGCAACCTTGTTGCAAGAGATCACGGACAGGCTAGGTCTACAATTACAAGATAGAGGCATCAACCCTCAGACCCGACCGGTCGAAGAGGACTCGGGAGGGGCAGAAGGCAATCCACATGCCGAGGGTCATAGGGTCGAAGAGCAAGACCGAAACTAGGGCTTAAATCAAAATCCGATTCCAACCCCACCTCAGAGCCAGAACCAAGCCTTACCTCAGAATCATAACCGATACCAACCGCATGAGCGAAATCGAGCTGACTATCTTGATTCGCCCCCTGAGTCTGAAGCTGAGTTAGACAAGTCCGACGTAGACTTCGAACAAGAGTACGTTCAGTTCGGTCGTCCCAGAAACCCTAGAGAGCAGCATGCGCGTGATCAGCACGGCATGGAAGAGCGCCTTGTGCGAGCCCTTGAGAGATCCCAAGGTTATGGAGTCCGAGTTGACATCGATGACTTTAGGGGAAGCCATGATGATGACGCATTCCTTGACTGGATAGAAAGCGTCTAGCACTTCTTTGAATGGAAAGATCTCCCTTACGATCGAAAAGTCAAACTCGTGGCAACTAAACTGAAAGGAGCCGCTTTGGTTTGGTGGCAAAAATTGCAAACAAGTCGCCTTAGGAAAGGAAAACAAAAGGTCGCAACGTGGACCAAAATGCATGACAAGATGCGACTGAAGTACCTTCCTCCTGACTACCGTACCTCTCTATTCCAAAGGTTGCTTACCCTGAAATAAGGCAATCGAAGCGTACAGGAGTACACTGAAGAGTTTGACATCCTGACCATTCGTAACGCCATCCCCGAAGACGATGAACAGAAGTCTGCAAGCTACGTCTTGGGATTGCGCTATCAAATTCAGGATACGCTAGCAATGCAGACCATCCTCACTGTGATGGAAGCATCTAGGCAAGCTCTCAAGGCTGAGAAGATTCAACAACGAGCCTTTAGGAGAGAACTTGCCCCTAGAGTGCCCCCAGGTGCCCCTTCAGCTGGAAGAGGAGCCCCTCCTACTAGAGTCACCCCATCTGTTCCCACTCCGACTACAACTCCATCAAGAACCAATCAACCCCCTGGTCGGGTTGAACAATCAAGTCGTGAGCGAGGTGCAATAGGAAGTCGACCACCCGGAGCGACTTACAAATGCTTCGAGTGTGGAGAAGTAGGACATCTCATCGCCCAATGCCCAAAAAGGAGACCTCAGACCCATCTGACAGAAAGTGAAGAGCCAACTGAGGAAACCCTAAAAAACATGGCTAAAGAAGGTCATGATGATGATCCTAGAGATGTCGAATATCAGGAGGATGACGAAACACATGATGTCATCGCTGAAGCTGACGAGGCAACGCATGCACTAGTCATGCACCGTGTTTTGTCGACACCGAAAGCTTCTGAACCAGATCGATGGCTTAGAAGAAACATCTTCCACACCACTTGTACCTCAAAGGGCAGGCATTGTGTCCTCATCATAGACAGTGGCAGTACCGAGAACTTGGTCGCCCAGATCATGGTTGACAAGTTAGGGCTCAAGACTGAGAAGCTGGTCAAACCATACAACTTGTCTTGGTTTAAGAAAGGATCAGATATCGCTATTAAAGAGCGATGCCTAGTCGAATACACCGTTGGCAAAATATACAAGGAAGCTGTTTGGTGTGGCGTGGCGCCCTTGGGCATTTGTCACATTCTGTTGGGTCGCCCGTGGTAGTACGACCGAAAGATAACACATGATGGGGAGAAGAACACTTACTCCTTCTGCAAAGATGACTATAATATCACTTTAGTGCCTCAGAGGGAGCCTCTGAAACCAATTTCTAGTGAGCCGACACCCCCACCCGTCACCCCGAAATTACCAAAAGAGAAACCGAAGACCCTACCAACATTGCTGACACAAGCTTGTTCGAGGACGAGCTTAGAGAATCTCGCTCCATCTTTTTCCTAGTAGCAAAAGAAGCCACAGAGGGCCCTAGCATTCCTCATGAGGTTCGAGTCCTACTTGAAGACTTCAATGATCTCATCCTAGAGGAACTACCTGAAGGACTTCCACCTCTTCGGGATATTCAACATTGCGTTGACCTAGTCCCAGGAGCGACGCTACCTCACCTTCCTCACTACCAAATGAGTCCGTCTGAATATGAGGAGATGCGTCGACAGGTTACCGAGTTACTGAAAAAGGACTAATCCAAGAGAGCATGAGTCCATGCGCAGTACCTGCACTCTTAACTCCCAAGAAGGATGGGACGTTGAGAATGTGCATAAATTGTCGTGCCATCAATCGAATAACTGTCAAGTATAGATTTTCGATTCCCCGATTGGATGATATCCTTGACATACTACATGGTGCAAAAATCTTTTTGAAAATTGATCTTCGAAGCGGTTATCATCAGATCCGCGTACGACTCGGTGACGAATGGAAAACTGCATTTAAAACCCAGGAAGGACTGTATGATGAATGACTAGTAATGCCATTTGGTCTATTGAATGCACCAAGTACCTTTATGAGGTTTATGAATCAGGTGCTCAGACCATTCATAGGAAAGTTCGTTGTCGTTATCTATAGTACGACATCTGAACAACAAGTCGAGCACTTGCGAGAAGTCCTGAAAACGCTAAGGAAAGATAAGTTGTACATCCATCTGAAGAAGTGCACCTTTCTGATAGACAGTTTGACCTTTCTAGGCTACATCGTGTGCTTCGAAGGGATACGGGTCGATCCAGAGAAGGTCGAAGCCATCAAATCATGGCCCGTTCCAAAGAACGTTAGTAATGTGCGATGGTTCATGGTCTAGCGTCCTTTTATCGCATATTCATTAAGAACTTTAGTTCCGTCATTGCACTTCTCACGAACTATATGAAGAAGGGTGGTTTCCTTTGGACCCCTGAAGTTGAAACGAGTTTCGACCTCATCATGACCAAGATGATGAGTGCTCTAGTTTTGGCACTCCTGAACTTTGAGAAGGTCTTTGAGATTGATTGTGATGCCTCTCACGTCGGGATAGGAGCAGTCCTTAGTCAAGAGGGACGTCCCGTCGCATTCTTCAGCGAGAAGCTGAATGCCGTGCATTTGAATTACTCGACATACGATATTGAGTTCTATGCGATTGTTCAAGCCCTCAAGTACTGGAGGCATTACTTGATCCAGCGAGAATTTGTGCTCAATTCTGACCATGAAGCGCTTCGCTATTTGAAGTCTCAGCGTAGCTTGAACCAACGTCATGCTAATTTATCAAATTTCTTACAAGAGTACACGTTCAACCTCAGATATAAGGCTGGAGTACTGAATAGAGCTGCTGACGCTTTGAGTCGACGAGGCCTGATGCTAGTCACTTTACAGCCCGTCGTTGTTTCTTTTGACGCTCTGAAATCAATGTACGTGACTGATCCGTACTTCGGTTCCATCTGGGAATCCTGTCAAGAAACGGGCACTGATCCCACGACATCCTATATCATCCAAGAGGGATTCTTGTTCCGTGGAACCCGTCTGTGCATCCCTGAGTGTTCCCTTCGCGAGAATCTTGTTCAGAACACCCATGAGGGGACCGTCTCTGAGGAAAATCCGAATGAATCTTTTAGAGATACGTTAATCCATGAATTGCACGGAAGTAATTTGGGAGGTCATTTTGGCCAAACCAAAACAATTGAGTCAGTGGAGCGATGCTACTTTTGGCCTCACTTAAGGAAAAACGTCGTCAAGTTTGTGCAACGATGTCAAACCTGTCAAATATTCAAAGGTAGGAAGCAGAACACAGGTCTGTACATTCCTCTACCAATCCCTGCTTGTCCTTGGGAGGATATCACCATGGATTTCATTGTGGGTCTACCTCGAACACTTCGGCGCGTCGATTCAATCTTTGTGGTTGTAGACCGATTTTCTAAATGATATATTTCATACCATGTAGGAAAACTTCTGATGTATCTCATGTAGCTGAGTTATTCTTTAGGGAAGTTGTTCGTCTGCATGGCATTTCACGGTCATTCATATCTGATAGGGACACTAGATTTTTAAGCCACTTTTGGCGTACTCTTTAGTCAAAGATAGGAACTAAACTTCAATACAGTAGCGCTTATCACCCTCAAACTGATGGACAAACGGAAGTTGTTAACCGTAGCCTAGGGGATATACTTCGATGTCTAGCTCGTGAAAGACCAAAATGGTGGGATGTAGTTTTACCACAAGCTGTATTCGCATATAATAGTTCAATTAATCGCTCAGTAGGTAAAACTCCTTTTGAAATCGTCTATGGTCGTGTTATTCCTCATTTTCTGGATAGAACTGCCTTACCGCCTATAGGTCCTGCAAGTGCTGATGCTGATGAATTCCTTGAACACATCAAGACCGTACAGTGAGAGTCGCTTGAGAAACTGAGGGAAAGCAATGCCAGGTATAAGGCAAGCGTAGATTTACACAAGCGAGAGAGCACATTTCAGCTAGGGGACTGGGTCCTCGTTTACTTTCGCAGAGAGTGATTTCCCATAGGATCTTATGGGAAACTGAGCCAGAGGAAGTTTGGGCCCTTCAGCGTTCTCCGAGCGTTGGGACCCAATGCTTACCTGCTGGATTTACCAGATGATATGCCGATATCGCCGATCTTCAAATCTCAGAGTTATTCCCTTTCTACGAAGACCGGCCAGATAAGCCTTCTGCGCCACAGATTCCTTTTTCAGATGTACAGCGAGATGAGACAGAGCAGATACAGGAGATAGTTGACGTCAGAGAGCTTGCTACCCACCGTGGTGTTTTCCGACGGTTCTAAGTTCGGTGGGTAGGCAAGCCACTGTCAGACTGTACCTGGGTGGACGAGCGACAGTTGCGAGCACAGCGGCCCGACCTCGTACAGCAGCTAGACGTCCACTCGATGGAGTCGAGTTCTTTCTAGTCCGGGGGAGTTGATGCAGCATGATCAGTATCATCAGATCATCGCCGCATCTTCGGTTCATCGCCAGAGCCCTTTATTTCCAGTCGTTTTTATTTTATGCTTAGAGGACATTATCCATATGGGACTTGTTAGTCGTTTATTTCAGTTTTTGGCCATTTTCTATGTTTTTAGCCTAATTTCTGCACTTAGTACTATTTATGTTCTTGCCTAATTCATGGGGGATGTCCATGATCTCATTCGAGGGCTTTTCGGATTGAATCTGGGTCTTCTCGGGTGAGTTTCTGCATGTTATTAATAAAAATCTGGGTGCGTGTGTTTGCAGGGTACCGACGGACGAGATTATATCTCGAAACCGACGGTTAGATAGCAAAATAACTCAATTTAGATGATGTGGCAATCTATGGGCTTCAATTAGGAGTTAAATGGGCTTATCTTAAGCCCAATAGAGCTTCCCTTTGTGATGCCGCCCCTCTCTTTCCCTTTTCCCGTGAACAAGCCGCCCGCCCCTTGTCCGCGCGGAAAGGTCACCCAGCCTTGTTCCGTTCCCTCTCTTCTCTCTCTCTTCTTCTCCTTGTTTCTCTCTCTTTTCCTTGCCTTTCTTAGCCCTTGCATCCCCACCATCCAACTCTTATTTCCCTTGATCTTAGCCATCCAAAAGGAAAACCCTAATGCTACAAAAAGATGAAGAAAGAAGGAGATTTCAGTTTTTTGATCATTGCTGAAATTCGTGCCTCTTTGTGAGAGCTTCCGGGAGAGACTCGTGTCCCCGACCCTCGCCGCATCCGCGACTTTGTCTCGTGAAGGCCTCGGTTTTGTTTTTCCGAAGCATCCAGCTTCTCTCGACGTCCGGCCTTGCTACGTGTGCGGGATCATCGGTGCATCCTCGCAATTGACCCACGGCGAAAAACCCCAGGCAGTATCTATCCTTTACCTTATTCTCCCATCGCATCCGCATCGTTTTTTTCTTTGTTTCCATTGCCTCCGCTCCACATCGCAGCCGTAATTGCCCTATTTCATCGCTAGTTGAAGCCCTAACATATGCTTACTCATTAGATTTGCTATCTTTAGTCTGTCGGTCACCCTAGCAAACATGCTTAGCCTATTTTTAGTGAAAATCTGATGCAACCTATCTTTAAATTTTGATATCTATTGCTGCGATTTGATCTCTTGTATGCTGAAATTAGTTTTCATGATAATATTGCTTTTTTTGATTGTTAAATCTTAAACCTGCTTTATGTTGACTACATAGACTTTTAGTTCTGCGTGAGATATTTTATGTTTGTTGTTCTTTTGAGTCATACGATGCTATATTGATCATTAAATCTTAGTTATTGACCAAAGGGAACCCTAAAAGGGTTTAAGATTGTAGTGCACCTTTTCGGCGCCTGTATCAAGTTGGTATCAAAGCTCGAAAGAACCTGTTCGGGTTTCTTTTGAGTGCTGAATTTCAGCAAACCCTCATCTTCTTCTTTGCTGATTTTGCATAGGGCATAATCTTGCGTGCTTGAAATTGCATCTAGTGTTTGGATTGCATCGTGTGAAACATCTGCATATCCCATAACCCATGGCTGATCGTACCCATCTGCACCGGGATGCCCGGAATCGGGGATGTTTTCCTCGAGGACCACAACCTCGTGGTGCTTGGCAAGAAGCGACCCAAAATACTTTGGATCGACATGCAACCTTGTTGCATGAGATCACGGACAGGCTAGGTCTACTGTTACAAGATAGAGGTGTCAACCCTCAGACCCGACCGGTCGAAGATGACTCGGGAGGGGCAGAAGCCAATCCACATGTCGAGGGTCAAAGGGTCGAAGAGCAAGACCGAAACCAGGACTTAAATCGAAATCCGATTCCAACCCCACCTCAGAGCCAGAACCAAGCCTTACCTCAGAATCACAACCGATACCAACCGCATGAGCGAAATCGAGCTGACTATCTTAATTGCCCCCTAAGTCTGAAGTTGAGTTGGACGAGTCTGATATAGACTTCGAATGAGAGTACGTTCAGTTCGGTCATCCCAGAAACCCTAGAGAGTAGCATGCGCGTGATCAGCACGGCATGGAAGAGTGCCTTGTGCGAGCCCTTGGGAGATCCCTAGGTTATGGAGTCCGAGTTGACATCGATGACTTTAGGGGAAGCCATGATGCTGACGCATTCCTTGACTGGATAGAAAGCGTCGAGCACTTCTTTGAATGGAAAGATCTCCCTGATGATCGAAAAGTCAAACTCGTGGCAACTAAACTGAAAGGAGCCGCTTTGGTTTGGTGGCGAGAATTGCAAACAAGTCGCCTTAGGAAAGGGAAACAAAAGGTCGCAACGTGAACCAAAATGCGCGACAAGATACGACTGAAGTACCATCCTCCTGACTACCGTACTTCTCTGTACCAAAGGTTACTTAGCCTGAAACAAGGCAATCGAAGCGTACAGAAGTACACTGAAGAGTTTGACATCCTGACCATTTGTAACGCCATCCCGGAAGACGGTGAACAGAAGGCTGCACGCTACATCTCGGGATTGCGCTATCAAATTCAGGACGCGCTAGCAATGCAGACCATCCTCACTGTGATGGAAGCATCTAGGCAAGCTCTCAAGGCTGAGAAGATTCAACAATGAGCCTTTAGGAGAGAAGTTGCCCCTAGAGTGCCCCCAGGTGCCCCTTCAGCTGGAAGAGGAGCCCCTCCTACTAGAGTCACCCCACCTGCTCCCACTCCGACTACAACTCCATCAAGAACCAATCAAACCCCTGGTCGGGTTGAACAATCAAGTCGTGAGCGAGGTGCGATCGGAAGTCGACCACCCGGAGTGACTTACAAATGCTTCGAGTGTGCAGAAGTAGGACATCTCATCGCCTAATGCCCAAAATGGAGACCTCAGACCCATCTGACAGAAAGTGAAGAGCCAACTGAGGAAACCCTAAACAACATGGCTGAAGAAGGGCATGATGATGATCCTAGAGATGCCGAATATCAGGAGGATGACGAAACACATGATGTCATCGCTGAAGCTGATGAGGCAACGCATGCACTAGTCATGCACCGTGTTTTGTCGACACCGAAAGCTCCTGAAGCAGATCGATGGCTTAGAAGGAACATCTTCCACGCCACTTGTACCTAAATGGGGAGGCATTGTGTCCTCATCATAGACAGTGGTAGTACCGAGAACTTGGTCGCCCAGATCATGGTTGACAAGTTAGGGCTCAAAACTGAGAAGCTGGTCAAACCATACAACTTGTCTTGGTTTAAGAAAGGATCAGATGTCGCTATTAAAGAACGATGCCTAGTCGAATACACCGTTGGCAAAATGTACAAGGAAGCTGTTTGGTGTGACGTGGCACCCTTGGGCATTTGTCACATTCTGTTGGGCCGCCCGTGGCAGTACGACAGAAAGACAACACATGATGGGGAGAAGAACACTTACTCCTTCTGCAAAGATGACTATAATATCACTTTAGTGCCTCAGAGGGAGCCTCTAAAATCAATTTCTAGTGAGCCGACACCCCCACCCGTCACCCCGAAATTACCAAAAGAGAAACCGAAGACCCTACCAACATTGCTGACACAAGGTTGCTTCGAGGACGAGCTTAGAGAATCTTGCTCCATTTTTTTCCTAGTAGCAAAAGAAGCCACAGAGGGCCCTAGAATTCCTCATGAGGTTCGAGTCCTACTTGAAGACTTCAATGATCTCATCCCAGAGGAACTACCTGAAGGACTTCCACCTCTTCGGGATTTTCAACATTGCATTGACCTAGTCCAAGGAGCGATGCTACCTAACCTTCCTCACTACCGAATGAGTCCGTCTTAATATGAGGAGATGCGTCGACAGGTTACCGAGTTACTGCAAAAGGGACTAATCCAAGAGAGCATGAGTCCATGCATAGTACCTGCACTCTTAATATTGGAAATTGGATCCGCTAATCAAAGTCGCAGTGGAAGCAAAAGAAAGATCCGAAGATCATACGGTGTATGTTTTATTACAATTAATTCTACAAAATAATCTGCATTCAAATCTATGGTCTTAGCATATGTGCGGACACCCTAGAGGCATACTACGATCTACGAAAGACATGCATGCATCTAGTTAGGTGTTTAGAATCATCATACCTTATGGATCTATGATCCGGAGATGACGGAATGATGAAAAACCGCACTTGAATCGTAAGGGAAACTGTCGGATAGCACCTTGTCCTTTGCAAATTGAAGAATCCTCAAAATCCCGTCTCTGAGTGCAAGGATTACGAGCCGACGGAGGAATCCGTTGCGAAGACGATGGCTAGCCGTGAGATCTCCTCCTTCTATTTCTCTCTTCTTCCTTCTCCTTCCTTCCTCTTTCTTCTCCCTTCTTCTTCCTCTCTTTTCCTTGGCCAAAACCACAAAGGAGGAGGACTAGGGGGGTCTGATTTTCTTGAGGAGAGGAGACTATGAGGCCGACCCCTCCCTCTCCCTATTCCCTTATAGGGCCTGTTCGGGGGATTTTTCGCTGGTCCGTGCGGGCTGCCTGCAAGACAAAGAAAAGAGAACGTAAGAACGGCTGGCTCCCTTAGGAGCGCAGACCCTCCGACGCTCAAGTCAGTCACAGTGGCACAACGGCGAGCTGTAATGGACCAAAGAGGAAGGAAAAGGGATTTCGAACCTGTACTATGGAGCCTGGGGGTGAGCATTTATAGCAATCGGCGGCCTACCGTGGCCCGACACGTGGAGATTCTTCCGGCGCCTTCTAGACCCCCCACGTTCTGGCTCGCGTGGGTCTGACAGTCCTTGGTACTCGCGCCCTGACATTCTGTCGTCAGGCCTGCCAGGCAGTTTGAGTGGGGGAGGGAATCTTTCTTGTCGTGGCCAGGTGGCCATTCTGGAATGTTCAAGTCTGGGAGGTCTCGAACTGATTCGAGCGAGCTTCCGTGGACCACGTTTGTCCACGTAGCTTCCGTGGGGTTTTGCCACCTGGCATCCTCTCATACATTGTGGGCGACCTCCGACGGGGAGCTAAGGTGAGCTCGCCCTCTATTGCTCCGCCTTCTTTTCCACATCTATCAAGAGTCGGACCTCGCGGGAGCAACCTCCTCGATAAACTGGGGAATTCTGGCGAGCTTGGGCGAGCTCCTGAGCGAGCTAGGGGCGAGCTCCTGCGCGAGCTAGGGGCGTTCGCGATGCCGGTGTCTTCGTTATGCATGACGGTCTAACTCCCGTTATCACTGCCAGCGAGTTCTCGCGCGGGCTTGGCGAACTCCGGGGCGAGCTCCTGAGCGAGCTTAGGCGAGCTCCTGGGTGAGCTTGGCGAGCTACGGGGCGAGCTCCTGAGCGAGCTTCTGGGCGATCTCGGGCGAGCTCCATCGAGCTCAGGCGAGCTCCTGAGCGAGCTTCTGGGCGATCTCAGGCGAGCTCCATCGAGCTCAGGCGAGCTCTTAAGTGTGCTCTTGGCCTGGGCCCTTTCAGCCTAATGTGGATCTCGCTCCCTGTCAAGGTGATTTGGTGAGCACGGGGGAGCGAACTCCTGCGAGCTGCACTCAGATACAAGGTGTCCATCCAACTCCCTGTGGGGCGAGCTCCTGAGGGGTTGGGAGAGGCGAGCTGCACTCAGATACAAGGTGTCCATCCAGCTCCCTGTGGGGGGGGCGAGCTCCTGATGGGCTGGGAGGGCGAGCTTTTTGGACGGGCTCCCTCGAGAACTCTTATCTCAGATGCGTTTGCAATGCTACCCAAGATATGTGGTTTCTGTCTACCCCCAACATTACCCCCTCCTGAGGGAGTGATCGAGGAAACTCGACGCTTGCTCAGGAGTCTTAGCGAACTCCTATCCCCGGCAATGTGCCTGATATCAATGTCTGCCGTAACCGTTTTCTTGCGGGGCGGAGATAGTAGCGATGGCGGCCTGCGCCGAGAGCTTTGACTGCCAGTATTTCAGAAACGCTGGGCGGGCCACGAGCATCAGCCATGAGCGATCTTCTGCGATGCGAGCTCCTCACCTGCGGTCAGGGTCAGCTTCGGGCAAGCTTGGGCGCCTGCCGTGGGCGGTCTGCATCGAGAGTTTTGACTCTCAGTACTTTTCAAAAACGCTGGGCGGGCCACGAGCGTCAGCCACGAGCGATCTCCTTCCGGCGCGAGCTTGTCACACGCGGCCAGGGTCTGCCTCGGGCAAGCTGCGGGCACCTACCGCGAGCGATCTGCGTCGAGAGTTTTGACTCCCAGTATTTCACAAACGCTGGGCGGGCCACGAGCGTCAGCCACGAGCGATCTCCTTCCGGTGCGAGCTTGTCACACGCGGCCAGGGTCTGCCTCGGGCGAGCTGCGGGCACCTGCCGCGAGCGATCTGCGTCGAGAGTTTTGACTCCCAGTATTTCACAAACGCTGGGCGGGCCACGAGCGTCAGCCACGAGCGATCTCCTTCCGGTGCGAGCTTGTCACACACGGTCAGGGTCTGCTTCGGGCGAGCTTGGGGCGCCTGCCGCGGGCGATCTTGTGACTTGGGTATCGCACCGAATCTCCAACGGTCGCTTCACCTTAACTGCGGCGCGAGGCTCAACGCTGATACAGCGAATCTCATCATGAGACCCCGATCGGCGCGAGACGCGTGTCTCCTCCTCATTTGTCCCTTTCTCTGTCAATAAAGGACAGTGCTGGCGCCGGCGCAGCTTTTTCCACGCGTGGTCCACGTGGCGCTCGACGATTTGAGAGAAGCGAGCTGTCGCTTTGATCGCCGTCACGTCGCCTCGCCGAGCGCGCTTGGGCATTAACTGCGGATCGATTCACCTGTCTCTCGCTCGCCTTTAAATAGGGGACGGGGGGCAATTTTTACTGCTGCGTGAAAACAGCTCTCCCTTCTCCCTTTGCTTCTAGCGCTTTCAGCCCGCTTTAGCCCTTCTGCTCTCATGGCTTCCGCTGCTGACGTTGCTGCTGCTGTTGCTGCCGCTGCTGCTGCCGCCCAGGCCGCTGAGCCCGCCACCGAAAGGGCGGTGGTCTGGCTGCAAAACCCCGTCGGGGTGCCTGTCGGGGACAGTATCCGGGCGGCGATCGATCTCCCTCGGGAGATCCTCGTCACCGAGATGCCACTCTCGGGGAGGCCGCCCCAGGGCACAGTAGCTTCTGTCGGGCTGCTGTGGTCCGGGCTGCGGTTCCCCCTGAGTCATCTCGCCGGGGAGCTCCTGGAGTTGACGGGGCTTTGCCCCGCCCAACTCTCAGGAAACTCCTGGGGGATACTCTACGGGCTGTCCCAGCTGGAGACCGCTCTGAAGGCGAGGATCCCACTGAGCTACTTGCTCAAAAAGTGGCTCCTCAAGCCCTCACCGGTCTTCAGCACCGCGGGCTGCGGCTACTTCTACCTCGCCGGGCGGCCTGGTGAGGTGCTCCCCTTCTCCACCATCGAGAGCAAGGACCGCCACTGGAAGGACTATCCTTTCGTGGCGGTCGGCGACTGGCGCGGGCGGCACAGCGGAGTCCCGGCTCACCCCGGGGTTCCCCCGACGGCGGTCTTCCGGGAGATCTCCTTCTACAAGGCGGGGAAGAAGAAGTGCATCGCTCCCGACCGGGAGCGATCTCTGGACGATGCGATCCTCCACTACCTCGGTGGGCGGACTCCGGAGAAGATCACTGCCCCCGACTTCGCCTTCCAGCTGAAGGACGGGAAGACCGGCGCTATTCTGCTGAAGCAGAAGACCGTCCGGAAGAAGAAAGAGGAGGAGGTCGGCGCTATTCCGCCGATGCAGAACGCCCCTCCCTCCAAAGGGGCCAGCAAGGGGGCCGGGAGCTCGGGAGGCAACCCCCGTAAGAAGACGGTCCGGAGGCGGGCTTCGCCCATCCGCCTCAACGACCCCGATACCATGGAGATGCTTCACCAGGGCGAAGCTTCCGCTCCTCCGCAACCTCCTCGCCCGGACGTCGGCCCAGGTCAGCCTCCCGCCCCAACTCCAATTGTCCGCCGCAAGATCCAAATGGTTGAGCCCGACGACCCGAACATCGACCTCCCGCTTACCATGGCGGAAGTCGAATCCGGGATGGCTCAAATTCTAATGGGCTACTTCCCGGGCGATCTGACCGTCCCGCTTCGTGTAGCAGTGCTAACGCCGGAGATGGAGGCCCGCGGGAAGAAGAAGGCCAAACGCGCGGGGCCCGCGCCTTCTAACGTCCAGGCGGAGCAACGGCGGAAAGCGCTGGAGGAGGCAGGCTTGGACTCGGAGCCCAGCTGGACGGACTCTGCGGAGGAGGCAACAGGCTCCGAGGAAGAAGAGCCCGCCCCTCAAGCTCCTCGGGCGGAGCCTGTTGCTCCCGCCCAAGGGGAGAAGCCCGCGACTCCATCAGCTCCCGCACCAGGGCCGGGATCGAGCGGGCAGGAGCCTCCATCTCCCGCCGACGGGGCAGGGGTCCAGCAGGGCGAGTCCGACGCCGTCGCTGCGACCTCCTTGCCGGCCTCGGCTCCAACTCCCGCGGCCTCTACACCGGCGGCCGCTCCAGCTCCCGCCCCTCCGGCCTCGCCTCCTGCAGAAGGCCAGGAGGGAGCGGGCTCCCAGCAGGGCTTAGGGGACCTGGTCTACAGGTCCCCTAGCTTTGTAGACATTGGCTCCGACTCCGAGTCCTTCAGCTCGGAGCCAGAGGCCAAGGGGGCCACCGCGGTCCCTCCGAGCCCGCCAGGAGCCAGAGCTCGCCCGGGGGAGGTGATAGCCCCCACTCCTCCTGGCGTGCCCCCTCCTTCCGGAGCTCCCGGGGGTCCCAGCGCGGGCTCCTCTGCGGAGGAGGGGAGGGCACCCCACTACGTGCGGCAGCTGCTGGGCCGCAACGTTTTCGCGCGGGCTCCCTTCGCTTCCATAAGCGAACGCCTTGCCGAGGTACTCACCGCACCTGTCTCCTTATAAATCTTAGTCTCAATTTTTGCTAACTCTTTCACCTTCCTTATGCAGGCGGAGAAGCAGAGCCAGGCGCTGGCCGCGGAGGTCGCTGGGGCCGGGAAGGCACTGGCCGCCTTGTTCGATGATTCCCTTCGGGGGTCCGAGCGCAAGGTAGACGAGCACATCCACGAGCTTCAGCGAGCCAAGGGCTCCGAGGAGCTGAGGGTGGAGTCAGAGGCACTGCACCGCAGGGTCAAAACCCTGGCGTCAGGCCTCGCCATGGCCGAGGTAGCCAAGGGCCTGTCCGCTACTGCCCTCCTCAAGGCCAAGGCGGAGCGAGACGAAGCTGTGTCCGCCCGGGAGGTCGCACAGCGGGAGGCGGCTCAACTTCAAGGCGAGGTCGCTGCTCTGAAGATGGAGATTGCGGCCTTGAAGGAGACACACGCCAACGGCCTTCGGGCTCAGCAAGGCCGCCTCCAAGCCCAACTGGACGATCTCCTCAAGAAAGGCGCCCTGGCCGCTGTGGAGAAATACAAAACCGAAAGGTCGAAGAAGCGGCGCCGAGGGGACGACAGTGGGGCGGAGACAAGCAAGCCTTGAGCTTGCTGCCTTGTAACTACTTTTGTAATTTTTGCCAATCAATGAAATTTATCTTTCTGGGCCCGCATATGCGTTTCTTTCTTTCTATGTGCCTTTTATGAGTCCGCTTTGGGAGTTCGCAGCGACCTCGAGAGCGATACCCCGGGTGAGGCAGCTAATTCGATTCAACCCTTTTATTTTTAAGTATATGCAAACGAAAAACTCGGCATGCTCGTAAAAACTCGATAGTCTCTGAGCCCGGAAAACGTTAAAACGAACCAAAAGACTTCAAAAACTTCCCTACACTCAGAGACTTAAAACGATTTTTATTTTTAAAGGAAACTAATAAGTGCTAGCTGCCCCCTGCCCGGTTAATTTCTCTCGATGATCCTGTTTGGCGGGCTCGCCCTTTGAGGGGTTTGCCAACGCCAGGATGCTTCCGTTCATGGCAGGTGAACGCGAAGGATCCTGGTTAGGTTTAGAGTCCACTAGGCAGCGGACTTCCCCGGGAAGCTCAAGGTCGCCCACCGGCTGCCTCTGAGGATCCCGGTCTTGCTTTAAGTCCGCACAACGGCGGACTGCCCCGGGAAGCTCAAGGTCGCCCACTGGCTGCCTCTGAGGATCCCGGTCTTGCTTTAAGTCCGCACAACGGCGGACTGCCCCGGGAAGCTCAAGGTCGCCCACTGGCTGCCTCTGAGGATCCCGGTCTTGCTTTAAGTCCGCACAACGGCGGACTGCCCCGGGAAGCTCAAGGTCGCCCACTGGCTGCCTCTGAGGATTCCGGTCTTGCTTTAAGTCCGCACAACGGCGGACTGCCCCGGGAAGCTCAAGGTCGCCCACTGGCTGCCTCTGAGGATTCCGGTCTTGCTTTAAGTCCGCACAACGGCGGACTGTTTTGTAGATTAAGCGAGCTCTTGGTGCGGCGAGCTTCCGGGTGGAATTCTTTGTGGAAAATCCCATCATTCATTCATAACCTCTTCAAAAAGAAAATTTTACAAAAATTTCCTTAGGCATAGAACTTGCGAAGGTGTAAAGCATTCCAAGGCCGCTCTAACAGGTCGCCTTCAGCGGTCATCAACTGGTAAGCCCCCTGGCCTCGCGCTTCGCGTATTATGTAAGGGCCTTCCCAGTTCGCCGCGAGCTTTCCTGCATTAGGCTCTTGAGTGTTTGCGAACACCTTCCTCATCACCATGTCCCCGGCTTTGAATGCCCGATGGCGGACTCTTTTATCATAGGCGCGCTTCATCTCTTGTCGGTATCCGGCGAGGTGTAGATTGGCGCGCTCTCGTCTTTCTTCGAGTTGATCAAGGGAGTCGACTAGCAGTTTGTCGTTGTCGACCTCCGCCGACGCAAACCTTCTTTCAGTGGGCAGCTCGGCCTCTATGGGTAGCACGGCTTCGCAACCAAAAGTGAGACTGAAAGGGGATTCGTTAGTTGAGCGACGTGGAGTAGTGCGATAGGCCCACAAGACTCCATCGAGCTCCTGCTCCCACAATCCTTTTTTCCCTTCCAGCCTCTTCTTGAGGTTGTCCAAGATCACGCGATTCGTCGCTTCGGCCTGCCCGTTGCTTTGAGGGTACCTCGGGGATGAGAACCTTAGGTCGACCCCATATTCAATACAAAAGCTTCTGATCAAGCGATTGTCGAACTGGCGACCATTGTCGGTGATCAGCACTCGTGGCAGCCCAAAACGGCAGAAGATATTCTTCCAAAGGAAGTCCTTGACTTGCTTCTCGCCTATCTTAGCTAGCGGGACCGCTTCCACCCATTTGGTGAAGTAGTCCGTAGCTACTAGGATGAATTTCTTTTGCCGGGCTGACACAGGGAAAGGTCCCACAATGTCCAACCCCCATTGCTGGAAAGGCCAGGGGCTCGCCAGAGGGTGCAGTTCTTCTGCGGGCATATGGTTCGTGGTGGCGTGCTTCTGGCACTGGATGCACCTCTGGGCGACCTTCAAAGCGTCTTGCTCCAGAGTGGGCCACCAGTATCCTTGCCTTCGTACTTTCGCAGCAAGAGACCGCCCACCAGCGTGGTTTCCCAGCTCGCCAGAGTGAATGCACTTTAGAACTTCTTCAGTTTCCGGGCTCTCGACGCAACGGAGACTTGGCCCGCCAAAGGATCTTCGAAAAAGGCGATCCCAGCGAATGAGATAGCGCCCAGCGCATTTCTCCACTCGCCGGGCTTCCTCTCTATCCTCTGGTAGCTCGCCCTTCTGGAGAAAGCGAAAAATGGGGGCGGTCCACCCGCTGAGTGGTACGTTGGCGGAGACTTGGTTAACAGCGGGCTCCATCAGTTGGAGCCGAGACTGATTTTGGACTTCGATGAGAATCTGGCGAGCCTCTGATGTTCCCAGCAAAGAGGCGGCGTTTGCCAAAGCATCAGCTCGCCTATTATCGGCTCGCGGAATTTGCTCGAAGGAGATCTTTTCGAACTCCGCGGCCTTGTGCTTCACCAGATCCACGTAGCCCGCCATTCGTGCGTCCCGAGAGGCGTACTCCCCATTGACTTTGCAAACAATTAGCTGGGAATCGCTAAAGACCTTCAGGCGTTCGGCGCCTACCTCTTTGGCGAGCTCCAGGCCGGCCAGCAGCGCCTCATATTCCGCCTCATTGTTGGTAGCGGCGAAATCCAGTCGGACTGACTTCTCCAGAAGTACCGACTGGGCGATCAGTGCGACCCCGATCCCAGCCCCCAAAGCGTTGGAGGATCCATCGACGAATAATTCCCAGCCTGCCTCCTCTGAACGCTTAGTTGGAGGATGCTCGCCTTGTTTGTCCAAGAACCTCGCCTTCCCAGGGTGTGCCTCAGTTGGCTCATCCTCCCGGTACTGGACCGGTTCTTCTATGGGGAAGTCTGCCAAGAAATCGGCGAGCGCCTGTCCTTTGACCGCAACTCGAGGGACATACTCCAAGCCATAGGCGGCGAGCTCGGCGGACCAACGGTAGAGCCTGCCGGCTACTGAGGGCCTGGAGAGCGCGCTCTTTAGAGGGTGCTCTGTGATGACCCTGACAGGGTGCGCCGAGAAGTAGGGGTGGAGCTTTCTCGCGGTAAGGACCAAGGCCAATGCGACCTTCTCGATTGGTCGATACCGGAGCTCGGCGGGAAGCATCGTGTGGCTTACAAAGTAGACAGGCCGCTCCACCTTTGCTTCTTCCACAACTAGGACCCCGCTCACCGCATTCTCAGTGACCGCAAGGTACACGCCGAGTTCGGCGCCCTCTTTGGGTGCCGCTAAGATCGGTGGGCTCGCCAGGTAGTCTTTGATCTTTTGGAAGGCGTGCTCGCACTTCTCATCCCAACAAATGCTTGCTCCTTTTCGTAGCAGCTCGAAAAGAGGTCGGCAGTTGTCTGAGGATTTGGAGATGAACCGATTGAGCGCGGCGATTCGCCCGCTCAGCCTCTGGACTTCCTGCCGGGTCCTTGGCGCGGGCATCTCGACAAGTGCTCGGATTTGCCCAGGGTCGGCCTCGATCCCCCTGTGGGTGACCAGGTACCCGAGGAATTTCCCCGACGTCACCCCGAATGCGCACTTCGCCGGGTTTAGCCTCATTTGGTACTTTCTCAGTACCTCGAAGGTTTCGCGGAGATCGGCAACATGCCCCTCCCTCTCTCGACTCTTCACCAGGAGGTCGTCTACATAAACTTCGACGTTTCTGCCGATCTGATCTTTGAACATCTGAGTGACTAGCCTTTGGTAGGTCGCTCCAGCGTTCTTAAGTCCGAACGGCATCACTCGATAGCAGTACAACTTCTGGTAGCCCGCTCCGGAGTAGAAGGTGGTCTTCTCCTGATCGTCGGCGTGGAGAGGTATCTGGTTATACCCAGAATATCCATCCATGAAGGACAGGGCCTGGAACCCGACAGCTGCGTCGACCAGTGTGCCTATTCTCGGAAGAGGAAATCCATCCTTCGGGCATGCCTTGTTGAGGTCGGAGAAGTCGATGCACACCCTGACCGCTCCGCTCTTCTTTGGCACCGCCACGATATTGGAGATCCACTCGGGGAAGTGCGCCTCGCGGATGAAGCCGGCTCGCTCCAGCTTGTCTATCTCTGCCGCCACTGCAATGGACTTTGCAGCAGGTACGTGCCGAGCTTTCTGCTTGACCGGCGGGAACTCCTTCATGGTGTGCAGACGATGACAGGCGACCTCCGGGTCAATCCCTGGCATGTCCGCGAAGCTCCAGGCGAATACGTCACGGTATTCCCTGAGCAAGTTGGTTATGGCCAGGACCTCGCCCTTGGTTAGCGAGGTCCCGAGGCTAACAACTCTTGGCCCTTCCTTGCCGCCAATGTCAACCTCTTGAAGTGGTTCGGCAATTGGAAAACTTCCTCTCTTGGGGGTTGTCGGGCGACCTCCCTCCTCCAACTTAAGGTCCACACCGCTCCCACCCGGGGGTGGAGTAGGGGACTTAAGCGAGGAGGCCTCCAGCGGGCTCCCCAATAGCTCGCTCGTAGCGGGCGGTAATTGCTAGGAGGGTGCGGGCCTCTTGGCCTCGGCGACCTCCATGTCCCTGAGGTGAAGGACATCCTGCTCGCATCGGGTAGCGGCTACCTGATCACCCCGAATTACTACGACCCCGCTCGCGGTCGGGAATTTGAGGGCCTGATGGTTGGGTGAAGCTACCGCATTCATTTGCCTTAGCCAAGGCCGCCCAAGGATGGCGTTAAATGCGGAACTTCCATCCACTACCGCGAAGCGGACTTGGCGAGCCTCCGGGCCAGCGGTCACCGTAAGGGTTATCTCCCCTGCCACTCTGGCGACCTCTCCGGTGAACCCACTGAGGGAGCTCGTCGAGGGAGACAGGTCGGCGAGTCTCAACCCCATTCGCAGGTAGGCCGACAGAAAAAGGATGTCCACGGCGCTCCCCGGATCAACCAGAGCTCGCCTCACCTCGATGTTAGCCATCATCAGGCGTATGACGAGGGGGTCATTGTGGGGCGTAACGACCCCAGTCATGTCATCTTCCGAAAACCAGAGAAAATCGCGGGCTTCCACCCTTGGTGCTTGAAGTAAAGTAGGAGTTAGCGAGACGGAAAATACCTTTTGTGCCCGCTCCATCTCCCTGACTCGTCGGCGGGCTTCATTACTGGATCTCGGGCCGCACAGCCGCCCGCTAATGGTATGGCAGATCGCCGGTCCTTCCGCGAGAGGCGGAGGCAGGGCGGGCTCAGCGGGCCCCGGGCGATCTCCCTCCCGAGGGGCCCGTGTCGGTACTACCTCGAACCTCCTTGGAGGCGAAATAAACTGATTCAAGTGGCCCTGGGTGACCAAATCCTCGAGGTGGTT
This sequence comes from Chamaelirium japonicum, assembly GCA_947650365.1. NCBI lineage: Eukaryota > Viridiplantae > Streptophyta > Magnoliopsida > Liliales > Melanthiaceae > Chamaelirium > Chamaelirium japonicum. The sequence goes on along the minus strand of OX393552.1, from coordinate 76,901,758 downwards.
CTTGAGAGCCCGGCATCTGTTAGTGTGATGCCCAGGGCTTCGATGAAAGGCGCACCGCCGCGAGTTGTCGGTAGAGCCAGGCTCTCCGACCTGTAGGGGTGGCGGGTACTGGAAGAAAGGTTCATTCCGAATCTGATGGAAGATTTGTCCTGGCGAGTGGGTCAGCACGGTGAAATCCCGCTCCCCGGGTCCTGGAGGCAGGCGCCAGTTCGCCGGCCTTCCAGCGACAGCCGTGGGGGCTTCAGCGGGCTGTTCAGCAGGAACAGCGGGCGGTCCAGGCAAAGCCACCGCCAGGGGCACCTCCCTTCTCTCCACGGCCTTGACGACGAGCGGTCGCGGGGCCGGAGGAGGTCGCTGCTCGACTGCCTTTCCCTTTCGGTCTAGCACAGCGTCTTCGAGCTTGATGTGTTGCTGGACCAGGGCAAATAGTTCAACCATCGTGCGAGGGTCCTTGATCACTAGAGCGTCATGAAGCTTGCAACCCTCGGGGAGGGCGCTTCTGAAAGCGCTCACCACGGTACGATCTTGGCCCGCCGCGTCTTCCAGAGCGAGGTAGGCGCTCCGGAATCGCGTTGCGAAGCACCGGAGCGTCTCGCGAGCTCCCATGGTTAAAGTAAACAGAGACTCGATTCTCTTCGGGGGCTGCCTATTGCAGCGATACTGCTCCAGGAATAGCCTAGAGAGAGTTGGAAAGTCGGGGATCGTGCCGGGCGGCAACTTGTGGAACCAGTTCAATGCCGAGCCGGTCAAACTGCTCGGGAATGCTCGGCACAAGACGTGGTCTTGGTCCCGGAAAAACAGAAGCTTTCTGTAAGCCAAGAGATGGTCAACGGGATCCTGCGACCCGTCGAACAATACAAACTTCGGGGGGGTCCAGTGGTGCGGAAAACCCCCTTGGTGGATCTCGCTGGTGAAAGGCGAGCTACCTCCGTGGGCGGCAAGGTCTTCAAGTAAATCTACTGGCGCACTAGGTCGCCGCCAGCGCCCGGGGAGAACTCCCAGAGGCGGCTGCGCAGGTCCTAGGCGGTCTCGTACGCTCCCTTGTGGCGAGGTCGGCCCCACCCCGCGGCGACCCTCGGGGGCAACCGCTCGGCGGGCTCCTTGCTGTCCACCCACGGATTCCTTCGGCGCGTCAGTTGGTCTGTGGGAGGCCGTTGCCTCTCGAGCTCCTGAAGATATTTCCACCGCGGGCTCTTTCCCTCGTCGCCGATGGCGTGGGTCGCGATCCCGCTCTAGAGATCTTGCCTCCGACCCCTCAGAATCGGCGCTCTGGCTACGGCGGCAGGGAATGGTCGCGCGCGAGGTCGCCTGGTTGCTAGATCGCTGGGTGACTAGCTTCTGCAACCTTGTGAGCGGGGTTTCCGGCACCCCGCGTACAGCCGCTCTCCCGACTGGGGGTTCCGGTTGGGAAACCTGCCGCACCGGAGCGACCGTGGGCGGTCGCGATGTTGACGTCGGTGGTCGCACCGGAGACGCCGTCTTCGTCGGCCCAGATCGTCGGCTGGCCGCCGGAGCCTGACGCAATCGTGTCAGCTCCTCCATCATCGCCCGCTGGGTGGCCAACATCTCCAACAAGAGTTGGTCGCTGAGCGGGACCTGGGGCTGAGGGGTCTCGACCGGAGGCTCGCTGCGCGCAGATCTGGCACGAGTCCTCGGTCGCCTGCGTCCCCTTGTCGCCGGAGCCATCCTTGAGGTTACGAGAGCGAACTGCGCTCAACCGCGTGGTCGTGGGCGTTCTCGCAGGAACCAGTCGAAGATCCCACAGACGGCGCCAAATGTTCGGGGGATTTTTCGCTGGTCCGTGCGGGCTGCCTGCAAGACAAAGAAAAGAGAACGTAAGAACGGCTGGCTCCCTTAGGAGCACAGACCCTCCGACGCTCAAGTCAGTCACAGTGGCACAACGGCGAGCTGTAATGGACCAAAGAGGAAGGAAAAGGGATTTCGAACCTGTACTATGGAGCCTGGGGGTGAGCATTTATAGCAATCGGCGGCCTACCGTGGCCCGACACGTGGAGATTCTTCCGGCGCCTTCTAGACCCCCCACGTTCTGGCTCGCGTGGGTCTGACAGTCCTTGGTACTCGCGCCCTGACATTCTGTCGTCAGGCCTGCCAGGCAGTTTGAGTGGGGGAGGGAATCTTTCTTGTCGTGGCCAGGTGGCCATTCTGGAATGTTCAAGTCTGGGAGGTCTCGAACTGATTCGAGCGAGCTTCCGTGGACCACGTTTGTCCACGTAGCTTCCGTGGGGTTTTGCCACCTGGCATCCTCTCATACATTGTGGGCGACCTCCGACGGGGAGCTAAGGTGAGCTCGCCCTCTATTGCTCCGCCTTCTCTTCCACATCTATCAAGAGTCGGACCTCGCGGGAGCAACCTCCTCGATAAACTGGGGAATTCTGGCGAGCTTGGGCGAGCTCCTGAGCGAGCTAGGGGCGAGCTCCTGCGCGAGCTAGGGGCGTTCGCGATGCCGGTGTCTTCGTTATGCATGACGGTCTAACTCCCGCTATCACTGCCAGCGAGTTCTCGCGCGGGCTTGGCGAACTCCGGGGCGAGCTCCTGAGCGAGCTTAGGCGAGCTCCTGGGTGAGCTTGGCGAGCTACGGGGCGAGCTCCTGAGCGAGCTTCTGGGCGATCTCGGGCGAGCTCCATCGAGCTCAGGCGAGCTCCTGAGCGAGCTTCTGGGCGATCTCAGGCGAGCTCCATCGAGCTCAGGCGAGCTCTTAAGTGTGCTCTTGGCCTGGGCCCTTTCAGCCTAATGTGGATCTCGCTCCCTGTCAAGGTGATTTGGTGAGCACGGGGGAGCGAACTCCTGCGAGCTGCACTCAGATACAAGGTGTCCATCCAGCTCCCTGTGGGGCGAGCTCCTGAGGGGTTGGGAGAGGCGAGCTGCACTCAGATACAAGGTGTCCATCCAGCTCCCTGTGGGGGGGGCGAGCTCTTGATGGGCTGGGAGGGCGAGCTTTTTGGACGGGCTCCCTCGAGAACTCTTATCTCAGATGCGTTTGCAATGCTACCCAAGATATGTGGTTTCTGTCTACCCCCAACAGGGCCGGTCTCCCATGGCTTCAAGGAAGCTAGGGCCAGCCCTAGTAGAATAAGGATAGAGGGGGGGGGGGCAGTTTTTAGGGATTTCCAGTGTCTATCGTGAAGCCTGGACGAAAACGCCCTTCATAAAAAGTGAAAAACTGAAATAGAGACTGAGTGAGGTGCGCTACTCGGAATCGAGTTCCGTCAGCACCTATGAGCTCCTGGAATTATTCTGTTCATTCTAAAATCATATTCAATATGTTCTGAGCCATATTTTAGTATTTACCAAAATACCCCTACGGCCCGTAATACATGTGAATTAGGTTCTTAGGCTCCGGGCTTGTGCTCCATCGCGCTACTTCGCATCCAACGTATCCAACTAGGTCGGGGAACAATTCCTATATGCAATGACAGGGTGGAACCTTCAGGGTTTGAGATCTCTAGCTGCAACCGGATCCCTGATTAACTTTTCCGGTGACACACCGAAAGTTCCGTTAATCAGCCCTAATCCGATTAACCCGCGTAGCCACCCAGAGTGCCACGCGAGTTGAACTCTAGTGATCCTAAACTTATGTTACTCCCTCGTAACCCTGTTCTCTACTATACTCCGATAATCCTTAGTCCCTCCTATTACTGGTTCCATGATATGACTCGGGCGGTGGGGAGCACCGTCAGATCCCGATCGATCATCTGACTAAGGTTTAATGACTTGTCATCTATAATACCACACACCTTCCGGTGCTATGCCTAGCATCCGGAACATCGTCAGTCATACTAACAACCACGAGGTCTGGGTTAACTGTGTGGACAGATTGACTCATCAAAACGCACCCATCCAACACTGGACGTCGGATAACCTGTAGGGATTACATGTCACTCAAGCGCTAGCCGGGTAACCCAATGTACCATGGTATTGGACTATGGAAGGTCTGCACACGTTTGTACATCAAAGCACCACACAACTGGTTGGCCCAGTGTACATGGTCCCTCAGTGTTAAGGATATATTATCTATAGTAGTAAGACAGTTTCTGCACCAGTGTCTGAATCACTAAACTGTGCACCATCTTGGTTCCTGTTCAACACGATCATCATGCTTGGTCAGGTGAATGGGAATCCCATGTTCCCCTGGTGGAGACTTTACCACATCCTCTACCTGCCAACAGCTTGTTCTCGGTAAAGCGACCGGTATCACCTAAGCTGTGAACTAGTTCTAGGTCTACACAGAACTGGTCCACTGGGTCTCCCAAGCATGGATCCTCCATGCGCCTCAGTGGCCTACTGTGTTCCCTAGGGTCCTTTTATTATATGAGTATTATCATATACCAGAGTAGTATTCTAATTAAAGCAATAACCAAGGTCATCTTTATTAATGTTAATACAGAAATTCCACGTTAAGGACACACGAGCTACAATAATCTCCCACTTGGCCTAGTGGGGAACAATAGTCTTAACTCCCATGGAATCCACGTGCTTCTCAAAAACCTTGGTCGGTAATGCCTTTATAAAAGGGTCCACCATGTTATCTGTAGACGCCACCTGAGTCACTGCAACCTCCCCTCGCTTCTGCAAGTCCCGGATAATGTAGTATTTCCGCTCGATATGGTTGCTCTTCTGATGACATCTTGGCTCCTTGGATTGTGCTACCGCTCTACTATTATCATAGTAAAGGACAATAGGATCTTGAGCTCTCGGTACGCATCCTAAGTCCGTGAGAAACTTCTTGAGCCACACCGCCTCCTTAGCTGCTTCGCACGCCGCAACATACTCAGCCTCTGTCGTCGAATCCACGATGCATCCCTGCTTCACACTCCTCCAACTGGCAACTCCTCCTTCTAATGAAAACACAAACCCTGATGTCGATCTCCTGGATTCTAGATCTGATGCAAAGTCAGAATCCGTATATCCAATCGGCATCAGTTACTGTGAAGAGTAAACTAACTCATAATCTCTCGTCCTACGGAGATACTTGAGTATACTTTCACAGCAGTCCAGTGCCCTGGACCCGGATTTGACTGATACCTGCCCATCATGCCTACTGCATAGCATATATCTGGTCTCGTGCACTACATAGCATACATCAGACTCCCTACAGCCGAAGCATAAGGTATCTTCTGTATCTCTGCCCTCTCCTCAGGAGTCTTAGGACCCTGATCCTTGGACAATTTCATTCCATGTCTGAATGAAACTAGTCCCTTCTTAGAGTTGTGCATATTGAATATGACCAAGATAGTATCTATGTAGGCTGACTGTGACAGCGAGAGAGACTTTTTCTGGCGATCTCGAGTTACCTTGATCCCCAGAACATAACTCGCTTCACCCAGGTCTTTCATGTCAAATTGAGAAGATAACCACACCTTCACTGTAGACAATGTTCCAACATCGTTTCCAATGAGCACGATATCGTCTACGTAAAGCACTAGAAAAAATACTGCAGTCTTATCGCTCCTTTTATAAACACATGATTCATCCACGTTCTGCTCAAATCCATAAGACTGGATAGCCTACTGCACGCATGTTCCAACTTCTGGATGCTTGCTTCAGTCCATAAATGGACCTTTGCAACTTGCACACCAGACTTTCCTAACCTTTTGCAACAAAGCCTGGAGGTTGAGACATGTAGATGTCTTCTTCCAAATCCCCGTTGAGGAATACGGTCTTGACGTCCATTTGCCAGATCTCCCAATCATAATGGGCTACAAATGGACAAGAGGATCCAGATAGACTTACGCATAGCCATTGGCGAAAAGGTTTCGTCATAGTCGATCCCTTCTCGCTGGGTATAACCCTTAGCGACTAGTCTAGCTTTATAAGTCTCAACGGTACCATCCGGACCTCTTTTCCTTTTGTACACCCACTTACACCCAACAGGTTTAATGTTGTGAGGTGGTGTTACAAGTGTCCAGACCGAATTTTGGGACATCGATGTCAGTTCTGCCTCCATGGCTTCCTGCCATGTTGCATAGTCAGAGGATACCATCGCTTCGTCATAGTTCAGAGGATCATCTTCCTGAAACTCTGGATCCACCATAAAGGCTTCTCCAATGTTTCTATCAGGAGCACTTGTGGTCCTCCTACTGTGACGAGCCTGCGGTGGTTCCATAGGAGTCGATTCTATAGTATCGTTAATCTTAGTGGTATCGGCTCCCACTACGTTTTATGTCTGCGTACTCCCATCAGTACCAAGCAATTCTTCAAGAACTACTTTACTGGTGGGTTTATGGCCTATTAAATAATCCTGCTCCAGGAATACGACGTTCGTTGAGACGATAACCTTTCTATCCTCAGGATCATAAAATAAATCACCCTTTGTCCCTTTTGGATACCCAACGAACAGATATACCTTAGTTTTTGACTCTATCTTATCTCGCTTGTCCTTCCATACATGTGCTGGACAACCCCAAATCCTAAAGTATTGTAGGCTTGGCTTTCGCTTCAACCACAGCTCCCAAGGAGTTAGAGGTACTGACTTTGATGGAACAAAGTTCAAAGTATATGCTGCCGTCTCTAGGGCATATCCCCAAAAACTAGGTGGCAATGTGGCATAACTCATCATAGTCCGAACCATGTCTAACAAAGTTTGGTTTCTCCTCTCAGATATATCGTTTTGTTGTGGTGTCCCTGGTATAGTCAACTGGGATACGATCCCATCCTCACGCAGGTACCCAATAAAATCATCCGATAGGTATTCGCCTCCTCGATCCGATCGAAGAGACTTGATACTTTTACCCATCTGCTTTTCTGCTTCAGCTCTGAACTCCTTGAACTTATCAAAGGATTCAGACTTCCGCTGCATTAGATATATGCATCCAAACCTCAAGTGACCATCCGTGAAGGTGATGAAATACTCGAAGCCTCCTATGGCACGGACACTTATGGGCCTACATACATCAGCGTGTACCAACTCTAATACTTCCTTAAATCTGTTACCTTTGGCTTGGAAAGATCTTTTAGTCATCTTGTCTTCCAGGCAAGACTCATACGTCGGTAGGCTTTCTGAAACAGCTGGACTTAAGAGTCCTACCTTAACCAAACTGTGAATCCTGTCTGAGACTATGTGTCCAAGCCTTAGATGCCAAAGGAGTGTTGGATTATCTGAGAGAATTTTCCTTTTAGATGAATTAATCACACATGCTTCAGTTATGTTATCCTGCTTATGATTGGAGTTAATCACATATAGACCATTCTATATCTTTTCCTTACAAACAAAGGAACCATTCAATTTAATTGACACACCAGAAGCATCAAATAAAACTGAAAAACCTTCATTATTCAATAAGGAAACAGAATTCAATAAGGAACCATTCAATTTAATTGACACACCTTCATCAAGGAACTACAAGACGACATCTCCAACTGCTTCAGCCTCTGCCATGGCCTTAGTTCCCATGCTTAGGATCATCTCTCCATCTCCCAGTTTTCTTGTCTCCTTGAACCCCTGCAAATTATTGCAAGCATGGTTAGTGGAACCAGAATCCACAATCCATAAAACTGGAGAACAACTGGATGCTACAAAGGATTCCACTATGTGGATTTGAGATATACCTATCTCAACCTTCTTGGGAGCCGCGTGGCAGTCGCCCTTCCAGTGCCCCTTCTTGCCACATCGGAAACATTTTCCTTTAGGCTTCGCCGGACCATTCTGCTTAGGGACCTGCAACTGCACCTGGCCCATCTTCACGGGCTTCTTAGACTTTCTTTTCTGAAACTTGCCTTTGGCTTTCAGAGAAAAATTCTGCTCCACGTTCAGGGATTGGGCTCCTGCCTTCATCCCGTCCTCTGCCGCCTGGAGCACCGCTAGGAGCTCTGCGTTAGACATCTCTAACCGGTTAAGGTTAAAGTTGGTAACGAAGCCCTCAAACGCTCCTGACAGAGACGCGAGAAAAATATCGGTCTGGATCTCTGCATCCAAGATGACATCGAAGGAACCAAGCTCGTTCATATAGCCAAACAATTTCAGCATATGATCCCGAACTAAAGGCCCCTCTGCCATTTTCGTGGACACCAATTTCTTGATGGTCAGGTAACGAGTTACCTGACTACGACCCTCGAACATTTCCTTTAGGTAGAGCATCATGTCTGAAGCAAAGGCCATGTCTTCGACTTGCTTTTAAAGGACGGTCTGCAAGGATGCCACTATGTAGCACTTGCACATCTCATCAGCATCTAGCCAGTCTTTCCATTCCTTTAACTGGGCCTCAGTTGCACTTGGTCCCGGCATGGCCGGTTGAGGGGTACTTAGGGCAATTATGTGTTTGCCAACCTTAGGACGAGCATCAGGTTACGCTTCCAGTCCTCGTAGTTTGGTCCCGTAAGTTTGTTATCATTAAGTATAGAGGCAAGGGGGTCGAGCTTGGTCATGATTTCTGTAAATAATGGTTTAAAGCAATAGTTAGGGTCTACTACAATCTATTTCATGGAATTTAGAAATAGATAATGTTTACTCCAGCCGCTATGTCTTCACTAGCTCAAGTGGAGACATCCAGGAATCTAAATTCCCTGGGCTCGAGCACTGAGACTATCGGCCTTGAATTGGAGACAGCATCTCGGTGAGAGCATGCAACCGCTTCTGCCAACGGGGTTTTTACGACCCAGTCTTCATCAGAATTACCCATGGTAAACTGAAAGACCTCCCAGTCTTCTTTTAGCCAGCTTTATGTGACCCGCGTGCGTAGCAACAGCGGCTTCACACAAGCTTCGGATGCTTCCCATAAATCTAGGTGGTGTCGGCAGGGGGGTTCATAGGCTCCCGCGGTGCAGGAAAAAAAATCGTCATCCACTGCCACCAGCATCCTCCATGTCCCGAAGGAAACCACTAGGCGAACCAGCATGGAAGGAAACACAGCTCTCACCCGGTGGGAATATCGAACTGTGTACCTCCCACCCAGACCCTTAGCCGGTTAATTGTGGAGGCCAGGGGCTCCCCTTTGGAGGGAACCTCTTACACATCCCTTCTTTATGAGGTTTTATGCATATCTAGATAGGTCACGACCTCCTAGACTTAGACCCTGGTCTACCGTACTCCCACTAGGATTACAAACCTTCCCGCAAAGTATTAGTATCCTCGAAAAATATCATAGTCCCTACCTTGAATACTCAGCTTTTGCCTTTCTTGCAAGGATCACATTACATAGATTCCAAGGATCCCAATACTTCACTAGTTTGCCCATAATCCCAAGATCTAGAGCTTAGCCTAAGGTCAGCGTGGAAAGAACTCCCACTACGATGACGCCTTGTTCACAATTTGATGCCTGATGCCATAGTAGACCTCATCTCATTATAGGTTTCGATGCTGGCCAAATAGGGACATCCGACAACCTCCGCCGGACCTCAACCTAATAGTGGCATAACCAAATAGTGATGAGTTCATACTACCATGAAACGTCATCTAGAAACGGGTATCACACAGTGAAATCCTAACCTAACTTGGTCGCTAGGACCACGTGGGGAAAGGGCATCCCACTAGGGTTATCATACTTCTTATGGTGACATTAGTTAATTATCTCTAAACAAATCTAGCACTGCGTCTATCTCAGTGCACAGTACTTCGCATATGTTAGAACCATATAGAGGCACCGATGAATCCATAAGCTTAGTACTAACCCTAAGCCTGATCTAGAGACAAACTCACAAGCAAGATAGATAATCACATTATCATCAGGGTTCTGTAAATACTAAATAAAGAGAAACAACAGAAATAGCATCCAAACTGAATCAAGTCTAGGGTCCGACCCCTGAACCTGAATTGCACAGCCAAGATATCCTGTTCTTCCGTTCTGCACGATCTCTGATGACGATCCCCATTATCGCCAACGTGCACGCTTTCGCCGGGTCTTTGCACGCCATGGTACCGCTTGCCCGAACCGTGGATGTAGCATCATCTCCTTCTTCCTGTGACCGAAAAACTAACACGCTCCGAGCAAGTGCTCGTTCGTGTACAATTTTGCTAGAAAGAAAAGAAAACAATCCTAAAAATATGGCCAGGGAACCGAGGATGGTCAACCCCCACCCTCGCTTATCTAGAGCCTTAAAATCCACAAGCACAATAATATTCAGCGCGGTACCTTCAAAAAGACGATATATAGCACAATCCATATACATGATTTACGCCGAACCCCGACGAAAACATATGCCATCATATATTCACTTGATGTTTTTACGAATTCATGCATGAAACACACACCAAAGCGTGCTCTGATACCAATTGTTGAAAATTGGATCCGCTAATCAGAGTTGCAGCGGAAGCAAAAGAAAGATCCGAAGATCATACGATGTATGTTTCATTACAATTAATTCTACAAAACAATCTACATACAAATCTATGATCTTAGCATATGTGCGGACACCCTAGAGGCATACTATGATCTATGGAAGACATGCATGCATCTAGTTAGGTGTTTAGAATCATCATACGTTATGGATCTATGATCCGTAGATAACAAAACGATTAAGAACCGCACTTAAATCGCAAGGGAAACTGTCGGATAACACCTTGTCCTTTGCGAATTGAAGAATCCTCGAAATCCCGTCTCTGAGTGCAAGGATTACGAGCCGACGGAGGAATCCGTTGTGAAGACGATGGCTAGCCGCGAGATCTCCTTCTTCTCTTTCTCTCTTCTTCCTTCTCCTTCCTTCCTCTTTCTTCTCCCTTCTTCTTCCTCTCTTTTCCATGGCCGAAACCACAAAGGAGGAGGACTAGGGGGGTCGGATTTTCTGGAAGAGAGGAGACTATGAGGCCGGCCCCTCCCTCTCCCTATTCCCTTATAGGGCCGGTCTCCCATAGCTTCAAGGAAGCTAGGGCCGTCCCTAGTAGGATAAGGATAGAGGGGGGCGGTTTTTAGGGATTTCCAGTGCCTATCGTGAAGCCTGGACGAAAACGCCCTTCACGAAAAGTGGAAAACTGAAAGAGAGACTGAGTGAGGTGTGCTACTCGGAATCGAGTTCCGTCAGTGCCTATGAGCTCTTGGAATTATTCTACTTATTCTAAGATCCATATTTAATGTGTTCTGAGCCATATTTTAGTATTTAGCAAAATACCCCTACGGCCCGTAATACATGTGAATTAGGTTTTTAGGCTCCGGGCTTGGGCTCCATCGCGCTACTTCGCATCCAACATATCCAACTAGGTCGGGGAATAATTCCTATATGCAATGATAGGGTAGAACCTTCAGGGTTCGGGATCTCTAGCTGCAACCGGGTCCCTGATTAACTGTTCCGGTGACACACCGAAAGTTCCGTTAATCAGCCCTAATCCGATTAACCCGTGTAGCCACCCAGAGTGCGACGCGAGTTGAACTCTAGTGATCCTAAACTTATGTTACTCCCTCGTAACCCTGTTCTCTACTATACTTCGATAATCCTTAGTCCCTTCTATTACTGGTGCCATGATACGACTCGGGCGGTGGGGAGCACCGTCAGATCCCGATCGATCATCTGACTAAGGTTTGATGACTTGTCATCTATAACACCACATACCTTTCGGTGCTATGCCTAGCATCCGAAACATCATCAGTCATACTGACAACCACCAGGCCTGGGTTAATTGTGTGGACAGATTGACTCATCAAAACGCACCCATCCAACACTGGACGTCGGATAACCTGTAGGGATTACATGTCACTCAAGCGCCAGCCAGGTAACCGAACCTACCATGGTATTAGACAATGGAAGGTCCGCACACATTGGCACATCAAAGCACCACACAACTGGTTGGCCCAGTGTACATGGTCTCTCAGGATTAAGGACAGATTATCTATAGTAGTAAGACGGTTTCTACACCAGTGTCTGAATCACTGAACTGTGCACCATCTTGGTTCATGTTCAACACGATCATCGTCCTTGGTCAGGTGAATGGGAATCCCACGTTCCCGTGGTAGAGACTTCACCACATCCTCTACCTGCCAACAGCTTGTTCTCGGTAAAGCGACCGGCATCACCTAAGCTGTGAACTAGTTCTAGGTCTACACAAAACTGGTCCACTGGGTCTCCCAAGCATGGATCCTCCATGCGCCTCAGTGGCCTACTGTGTTCCCTATGGTCCTTTTATTATATGAGTATTATCATATACCAGAGTAGTATTCTAATTAAAGCAATAACCAAAGTCATCTTTATTAATGTTAATACAGAAATTCCACGCTAAGGACACACGAGCTACAACACTTAACTCCCAAGAAGGATGGGACATGGAGAATATGCATAGATTGCCGTGCCATCAATCGAATAACTGTCAAGTATAGATTTCCGATTCCCCGATTAGATGATATGCTTGACATGCTACATGGTGCGAAAATCTTTTCGAAAATTGATCTTCGTTGCAGTTATCATCAGATCCGCGTACGACCTGGTGACGAATGGAAAACGGCATTTAAAACCCGGGAAGGACTGTATGAATGGCTAGTAATGCCATTTGGTCTATCGAATGCACCAAGTACCTTTATGAGGTTTATGAATCAGGTGCTCAAACCATTCATAGGAAAGTTCGTTGTCGTATACTTTAATGACATCCTTATTTATAGTACGACATCTGAACAACATGTCAAGCACTTGCGAGAAGTCCTGAAAACGCTAAGGAAAGATAAGTTGTACATCCATCTGAATAAGTGCACCTTTTTGACAGCCAGCTTGACCTTTCTAGGTTACATCGTGTGCTCCGAAGGGATACGGGTTGATCCAGAGAAGGTCAAAGCCATCAAATCATGGCCCGTTCCAAAGAACGTTAGTGATGTGCGACGGTTCTATGGTCTAGCGTTCTTTTATCGCAGATTCATTAAGAACTTTAGTTCCGTCATTGCACCTCTCATGAACTGTATGAAGAATGGTGGTTTCCTTTGGACCCCTGAAGTTGAAGCGAGTTTCGACCTTATCATGACCAAGATGATGAGTGCTCCAGTTTTGGCACTCCCGAACTTTGAGAAGGTCTTTGAGATTGATTGTGATGCCTCTCACATCGGGATAGGAGCAGTCCTTAGTCAAGAGGGACATCCTATCGTATTCTTCAGCGAGAAGCTGAACACCGCGCGTTTGAATTACTTGATATACGATATTGAGTTCTATGCGGTTGTTCAAGCCCTCAAGCACTGGAGGCATTACTTGATCCAGCGAGAATTTGTACTCAATTCTGACCACGAAGCGCTTCGCTATCTGAAGTCTCAGCGTAGCTTGAACCAACGTCATGCTAAGTGGTCAAATTTCTTGCAAGAGTACACGTTCAACCTCAGATATAAGGCTGGAGTCCTAAATAGAGCTGCTGACGCTTTGAGTCGACGAGGCCTGATGCTAGTCACTTTACAGCCCGCCGTTGTTTCTTTTGACGCTTTGAAATCAATGTACGCGACTGATCCGTACTTCGGTTCCATCTGGGAATCCTGTCAGGAAACGGGCACTGATCCCACAGCATCCTATATCATCCAAGAGGGATTCTTATTTCATGGAACCCGCATGTGCATCCCTGAGTGTTCCCTTCTCGAGAATCTTGTTCAGAACACCCATGAGGGGACCGTCTCTGAGGAAAATCCGAATGAATCTTTTAGAGATACGTTAATCCATGAATTGCACGGAAGTAAATTGGGAGGTCATTTTGGCCAAACCAAAACAATTGAGTCAGTGGAGTGACGCTACTTTTGGCCTCACTTAAGGAAAAACGTCGTCAAGTTTCTGCAACGATGTCGAACCTGTCAAATGTTCAAAGGCAGGAAGCAGAACACAGGTCTGTACATTCCTCTACCAATCCCTGCTCATCCTTAGGAGGATATCACCATGGATTTTATTGTGGGTCTACCTCGAACACTTCGATGCGTCGATTCAATCTTTGTGGTTGTAGACCGATTTTCTAAAATGGCACATTTCATACCATGTAGGAAAACTTCTGATGCATCTCATGTTGCTGAGTTATTCTTTAGGGAAGTTGTTCGTCTGCATGGCATTCCACGGTCATTCACATCTGATAGGGACACTAGATTTTTAAGCCACTTTTGGCATACTCTTTGGTCAAAGCTAGGAACTAAAGTTCAATACAGTAACGCGTATCACCCTCAAACTGATGGACAAACAGAAGTTGTCAACCGTAGCCTAGGGGATATGCTTCGATGTCTAGCTGGTGAAAGACCAAAACGGTGGGATGTAGTTTTACCACAAGTGTATTCGCATATAATAGTTCAATTAATCGCTCAGTAGGTAAAACTCCTTTTGAAATCGTCTATGGCCATGTTATTCCCTATTTCCTAGATAGAACTGCCTTACCGCCTATAGGTCCTGCAAGTGCTGATGCTGATGAATTCCTTGAACACATCAAGATCGTACAGCGAGAGTCACTTGAGAAACTGAGGGAAAGCAATGCCAGGTATAAGGCAAGTGCAGATTTACACAGGCGAGAGAGCACATTTCAGCCAGGGGACTGGGTCCTTGTTTACTTTTGCAGAGAGCGATTTCCCACAGGATCTTATGGAAAGCTAAGCCAGAGGAAGTTTGGGCCCTTTCACGTTCTCCGAGCGTTGGGACCCAATGCTTACCTGTTGGATTTACCAGATGATATGCCGACATCGCCGATCTTCAACATCTCAGAGTTATTCCCTTTCCACGGAGACCGACCAGATATGCCTTCAGCGCCATAGATTCCTTTTTCAGATGCACAGCGAGATGAGACAGAGTAGATACATAAGATAGTTGACGTCAGAGAGCTTGCTACCCACCGCGGTGTTTTCCGACGGTTCCTAGTTCGATGGGTAGGTAGGCCACTGTCAAACTGTACCTGGGTGGACGAGCGACAGTTGCAAGCACAACAGCCCTACCTCGTACAACAGCTGGACGTCCACTCGACGGAGTCGAGTTCTTTCTAGTCCGAGGGAGTTGATGCAGCATGATCAGCATCATCAGATCATCGCCACATCTTTGGTTCATCACCAGAGACCTTTATTTCCAGTCGTTTTTATTTTATGCTTGGAGGACATTATCCATATGGGACTTGTTAACAGTTTATTTCAGTTTTTGGCAATTTTCTATGTTTTTGGCCTAATTTCTGCACTTAGTACTATTTATATTCTTGCCCAATTCATGGGGGATGTCCATGATCTCATCCGAGAGCTTTTCGGATTGAATCCGGGTCTTCTTGGGTGAGTTTCTGCATGTTATTAATAAAAATCTAGGTGCGTGTGTTTGCGGGGTACCGACGGATGATGTTATATCTCGAAACCGACGGTTAGATAGCAAAATAACTCAATTTAGATGACGTGGCAACATATGGGCTTCAATTAGGAGTTAAATGGGCTTATCTTAAGCCCAATAGAGCTTCCCTTTGTGATGCTGCCCCTCTCTTTCCCTTTTCCCGTGAACAAGTTGCTCGACCCCCCCTTGTCCGCGCGAAAAGGCCACCCGGCCTTGTTCCGTTCCCTCTCTTCTCTCTCTCTTCTTCTCCTTTTTTCTCTCTCTTTTCCTTGCCTTTCTTAGCCCTTGCATCCCCACCATCCAACTCTTATTTCCCTTGATCTTAGCCATCCAAAAGGAAAACCCTAATGCTACAAAAAAATGAAGAAAGGAGATTTTAGTTTTTTGATCATTGCTGAAATTCGTGCCTCTTCGTGAGAGCTTCCGGGAGAAACTCGTGTCCCCGACCCTCGCCGCATCCGCGACTTCGTCTCGTGAAGGCCTCGGTTTTGTTTTTCCGAAGGATCCGACTTCTTCCGACGTCCGGCCTTGCTCCGTGTGCGGGATCATCGGCGCATCCTCGCAATCGACCCACGGTGGAAAACCCCAGGCAGTATCTATCCTTTACCTTATTCTCCCATCGCATCCGCATCATTTTTTTCTTTGTTTACATTGCTTCCGCTCCGCATCGCAGCCGTAATCGCCTTGTTTCATCGCTAGTTGAAGCCCTAACATATGCCTACTCATTAGATTTGCTATCTTTAGTCTGTCGGTCACCTTAGCAAGCATGCTTAGCCTATTTTTAGTGAAAATCGGATGCAACCTATCTTTAAATTTTGATATCTATTGCTGCGATTTGATCTCTTGTATGCTGAAATTAGTTTTGTGATAATATTGTGTCCTTTTATTGTTAAATCTTAAACCTACTTTATGTTGACTACATAGACTTTTAGTTCTACGTGAGATAATTTATGATTGCTGTCCTTTTGAGTCATACGACACTATATTGATTATTAAATCTTAGTTATTGACCAAAGGGAACCCTAAAAGGGTTTAAGATTGTAGTGCACCTTATCGGCGCCTGCATCGGCGTTTGCCGATGGAAGGATGCCGACACTGCAGCGACCCATACTTCTCTGCAAAACCCAAAGCTCAGCCAGAGAGAGAGAGAGCTATGTGCTCTGTTTTTTTTTTAAGGGTATTTGTGCTCTGTTGCAAGCTCATACAATTTACCGGTATACCTTATGATCCAAGCAGAAGATGGAACTCGAAGGTAACTGATCAATGGTGCAGTGGATTTGGACCTTGCGACACAGATCTCACGGAAGCTCTATAGATAAAGTACACATCAAGGTCGGTACAGCTGTGCTCGGGGCTGCAAGAGAGAAAAGGGGGTACAGCTGTGCTCGGGGCACGACTGCGAGGTGGCCGGGCAGATGGCCGCAGACCAGAGGGAGTGGTAGGCGGCGCCGGATGGGTCACCATCTACCCTAGATCCGGCCACTCCTCGCTACTCCCATGGCTCGTACGAAGCAGACCACCCTAAGTCCACCGGTGGCAAGGTCCCCCTGAAGCAGCTCACTACCAAGGTATGACCTTTTCCCCTCTTTCTCTCTAGATATTGACCCCCCTCCACTAAAGGTCTAATTTTATTATTTTTCCCTACCTCCCCTTTTGATCTGGCGAAGGCTACAAGGAAATCTGCTCCGACCACCGGCAGAGTCAAGAATCCCCACCGCTACCGCCCCAGGACTGTCGCTGATAAGGAAGCTGGCGTTCCATAAGCTAGTGAGGGAGATCGTGCAGGACTTCAAGCCGGACCTCCAGTTCTAGAGCCACGCGGTTCTGGACCTCTAGGAGGCGGCGGAGGCCTACCTCGTTAGACTCTTCGATTGGCGATAGAGGATCCAGCCCCTCCTCTGCTCGACCGCAGACTAAAACCCCAACCTTGATCGAGGGCATCGCGCTGGTCGGGGGGCGTGCGATTTACCTATCTGGGCTGTCGATCAGGGGGGAGTACCGGTCAAGGGGGAAGAGCGAATTGCTGGCCGAGGCTGCCTGCGGGACGCTGGTGGGCTTGGGATGGTGCCGGTAGTGGCGATGATGGTATAATGGTGGTGGTGGTCGTGGTGGTGATGGAGAGAGCGAGAGAGAGAGAGAGAGACTCAGATGCAGTCTCCGAGCACCAACTGAGTAGAAGAAGGTTCGTCTCCGTTTCCTGAGGCGATACAAATAATTGTACAATGCCAGCGGTTGCCTGCGGTCCAAATTCATGTGATTCTGACACCTGTCACCATCCTATACAAACTAAAATGGCGAAAGGTCAGGATCTGATGCCAGCGGGTTTAGATTCATGTGTTTGCTACCGAACCCTGTGTTCGAATTTCAAACTCTCTTTTCCCATTTGAAATTCAAATTTTTCCTCCCAACATCCCTCCCTTTTTGTTTCATCTCTTTAAATCTCAACCATTGCTATGTTTATCCCCCTCCTCTGCATAAATCTCAGCCGTTGTTTTGTCTCTGTTCATTTGTCCCCCCCACAACCGTTGTCCCTTATTATATATATATATATATATATATATGTGGGGACGGGGAGCCTGGAAATCAGGTGCAGCGTGAACACTGCACCGGAGCCATCCCCCGCGCGCCACGTATCCAAGAAACCGGCCTCCCCGCTTTTAAAACCCCGGGACGAACCGCAGCCGTCTGATTGTTTCGATCGAACGGCAGATCCGGCCGATCCGCGTTTATAACAGCGGATCGATCGCGGGCCGTCCGATTGTTTTCACCCAGCCCGCCCGCAGCCGTCTGATCAGTGCAGTGCACCCCCACCCGGTGTGAACGCTGGGCATCGTGATTTTCATCCGTTCGATTGGGTCGATCGGGTGGCTGAAAGTATTCTCGCGATTACTGTAGCCGCTACAGTAATCGCGATTTAGTTTTCAACCACCCGATTCAATCGATCGGACG